>ML685764.1:6233785-6365798 GCA_007922175.1 Pelusios castaneus
TCGTGGGAGAAGATCCCACTTCGTCAGACGCTTTGAAGAAGTGGGATCTTCTCCCACGAAAGCTCATGCAATAAATAAATCTGTTAGTCTTTAAAAGTGCCACAGGACTCTGTTGTCTTTCTACAATAGACTAACACGGCTACCCCTTTGGAATCAGATTCAGGTTTATGCTCTGTTTCTTGACAGTCTGTCCTGAGATTAGCACTCATGGTCATGAGCCAGTTTAGACATCATGACCTTTTAAAAATGTTATTTATTAATTTCTTTTACCGTAAAACACAGTTATGGACAGACCCTCTATCTTGTCAAAATTCCCACCAACCCCCTCAGTGATTCCTGAAATGTTTCAGATGCGTATGTTTTTGACTTGATCATCTGTACTGACAGACATCAGTTCCTTTAAAGATAAGTCTACTTTGTATATTTTAGCCCCAGCTCCTGAAAACAAAGTCGTCTTTTCTTAAATTTTTAGTGAAGTCACAAATTGATCTTTGTTTCAAAAGTTGGGTCTTTTGCTACATGTATGGAATCTGAAAAGAACTCTAGCAATTCTACTGAAAATACTGGAAAAGAGCAGAGCCAGATTTACACCTTACACACCTTGAGGCACAGCCTCTTCAGTACTCCTCCACAAGTTGACCTTTATGCTTTCCATAGAATAAGGAGAACAGTATTAAGTCATTGTGATTTCTTCTTAATAATATGTAACTTTTTGATAATTAGTAGAGTGTAATTTGAAGTGTGTCATTTTTTATTTAGCATGTGATATTGCTGAATTATTTACCGAGGATTTTGTAGTACCTACTGTAGATGACTCAATATTACAAAATGACCCCCAAAAAATCATAAAAGGACAAGAATACATATTTTTAAGTACTGAGTACAACAGAAGGACCACTTTATTGTACCAAGTTTCCACTAGTCCATGATCTAATCCTACTTTTTCCTCTTGAGAATGATGGAGTGATTTTTTTTAATCGGGAAGGCCTGATCTTCTAAATTTCCATTGCTTTCTCTTTTCTCTTCTATGGATGCTTAACACGCAGTTCTGAGTCACACATCAGCACTGGCCTTGCACTAGAAATCTAGTGACTAGATTTAGCTTCTGCAATGAGTCATCAGGGATGAGATGTAGGTAAGGAGAGTGTAGCTGTCAGGTTTGAAACTTTAAGTGAGTTTTGGATTGTTCAAGTATATTTTTAATTTATTTTTCAGAAACATTTTATGCCCATATAAATATCAAACATCAAATAGCTGGCTTTTTCCATCTCTCAGAAGATATATCAGTATTGCTTAGAAATTAGGAAAGGACAAAACATGCTTGATTAAAGTAAATGAACTGAACTTTTACCCATCTCTTTAACTGAATTAAATCTGAACCTTTACATTCTGCCCTTTGTCCCCTCACCTTTTGCTAGCAGAATCTGGCCTCCTGTTGCAATCTGAGAATTTTCTGTTAGGGATGCTAGCTATGAAGTGCTTGGCATTCTCAGGAAGCCTCAAATATCCCACTCTAAGGCTTACAGTATATGTTGCACGTCTTTTAGACATCACAACTGGGGAATCCATGGAGATGAAAATTCAACAAGGAAATAACAATTTCAGTTTTGCTGCAACTTGCTGCTCAGGGGAGGAAATTGCAGAGTCTCTCCTATCCTAAGACTCCTACTTTTGTGCATTCAAGAGCCTCAGAGGCTTGTCCAAAAGACTTCTGCTGTTGTAATAAGAGAGAAGGAGAAATCTTCCCTAGAATAGAGACAATGTAGTTTCGAAGAGAAGGTGAGCATCAGGAGGTGAGGTGTTGTCTAAACATTTGCTTAATTTTAATAAGCATTCTGGCTGAACCTCTGAATGCTTACAGCTTTGCCAATGGGCCAACCCTATGATAAGGAATATAAAATATCTTACTTTTACCAACAGGAAAAGTAAGCTCTCTTGTGTTGTGAAAGAACATATAAAACATAATGGCATCTTTCTTCCCTTTTGGAATTATTAACTGTATGAAAGTTGGGATTTTTTTACAATAGGTTGGTGTGCCCCAAGGAATATTTCTGGGGAGAGATCTTAAGTAGACTAGCACTTACCTTGAGCATCAAAGTTCTTTAGAAGCCCATACCCATAATTTTCATGTGATTTGAAAGTTATCTGCTAGGTATTAGCCCTCAGGAGGAAAATGTGGCTATAATAGAATAATACATAGGTCTTGTATAATGTTTTCTATCAGACGACCTTAAACTTATTTATAGCAGAAGTCAGTATTAATATCCCTATTTTACAAATACAGAAATTGAGACAGAGTGGGGGAGTAACTTTCTTAAGCTCACTCAGCAGGCCAGTGGCAGAGATGGGAGTAGATTCCAGTCCAGTGCTTTAAAAATTGGTCAATTAGTAATAATTGAAATTTATTTCGGTTTTCCTGACCAATGTGGTCTCAGGTTTTATTTGGTCCCTGAGAGCTATGCTAGTCAAGCAGTACTATATAAATTACTTTGTACCTTAAACAAAGATTCTGTCTAACATTGTACTCAGACCAAAAAAGTGTCTATTAACACTGGTAGGGAAAGGAGTTTCCGACACCAGGAACTAGCTAATTTGGATCAAGAAAACGAAACTCTTATCTGTTGTAAAACCCAAGTTTTTATAAATACTTAGAGGCAGATCCTGAAGAATTTCATTTCTGTGCATTAAAATTTTAATATTTAAAATGTTAAAAGGTAGAAAATTGAGGTCAGTATAAAAGAATCTTCCAAACGTAAAAAGGAATATTACTGTCATTTCCTATAAAAGTAAATGAGAAAAATGACATTGTAGATCATCCTTTTTTCTGCTCTGTACTTAATAATTAATTTGGTAAATATTCATCTAATATATTCATAGTATCAAACCTGTAGTACGTATATAACACTACTATTGTGCTATTAAAAATAGTTTAAAGAAACAAGAATTTGGCAAATAGTAGGGCAGAATGAACAATAAAAATGTTAAAACAAACCTGTTCTTATAACTTTTTAAGTTTCCAGAGAATCTGTCAGATGTTATTTCTTGTACTGATGGACTAAGGCTAATAGGTCTTTTGTATCTCTAACTTATATAAATCAAAACAAAACTTGATTTATCACAATTAATGTAGAAAATCTTAGCTTAAATTGAACAAAAATATAGGATCACTCTGCATTATACTTTACTTGTTTTGGTCTGTTACAATTAGAAGTTCAAAATGGCTTAAATATCTCATTTTGTGGCTTTAAAAAGTTATTCAATGTATTTTACACATCTTAAGTCTCTTTACAGGTAGTTCCAGATAGCATTCATAGATATAAAAATACCAAAAATAAAAAATAAAATAAAAATTATCAATAAATTCAGCTTGCCTGCTTGGCAAGATAGACTGGATTGTCCAAACGTACTGTCTGTGACTCCATGCAAACATTGTTACAGTGATCCAGGATTTCACATTTATCACTGGGGTGGTGAAATGTAATTATAGAACATACAACCAGTTTGAGATGTCTGCCTTACTTTTTGCAGTCTGCCCTGATGTTGACACTGTCGGTCGTGAGTCACTCCAGACAGTGAGACAGCCATCAACTTGACACTCAGTCAGTTTTAACTGGGAACTAAAAGTATTTTAATGAGCTACCCTTATCCCTGAATATTTTTGTGATTTTGTAATCATAGTATTCTATTTTAAAAAAAAACATTTCTTCTGTTGTTCTGTCAAAGACAAACAGAAATAGTGACAGAAACAAAGGGCCCAATCCAATGTCCACTGAAGTCAAGGGATGGGTTCAAGCCCTATCTCATTCACTATTCAGAGGAATAGTGAACTTCAATAAAACCAAAGTACTCCCAGATGCATAAAGTTAACAGAGAAAAATGAATAATAGCTTTTTTTCTTTTAACTTCTTTCAGTTATAGTAATCTTTGGATAAGTATATAAATAGAAGGTAAAAAAATGGAGAATGGTTTTTTAATTGATGGTATTCCTTTAAGAAGATGAATTTAGTAATGATTTATTTGTAATAGGGCTAGGAGGAAGGCAGGAGAATTTTGCTCTCTAAAATATCTATTTCCTTACTCAAAATAGTCAATAACTTCCTAGTTCCTTCCATCTGTATTTTCTGTCAGTCCAATTATTATGTGCTAAATAATCACATACCGCAGTCTGCAACTTTGTGATTTTGATGAGACTCCCCACAGTGCAGAAATTTCAATTTATAAACCATTTGCTTTGAGGGAAATGCTACTAATTTCTAAAGCTCATCACAAATGAATTTGAAAAATGTCCTGTCTAGGGGTCAAAATTAAATGAAAAAGGAAGGCAGTCAATATAGAAGTTTAAATCATTTGAATTCCTAAGGTAATAATTAGCTGAACGTAATACTATGAGGATCTTAAAATCTATAAAACCTTCATAGTTTAACTCAAAAAATCAGCAGTAGTGCAAATCTTGCTTTCTCTGTGTTATCGGGTGACTGTTATTGAGACTCCTGTGTTTTTTTCCCCCAGTGTATCAAAAGACATTTTACAGAAATGCCTAGAGGTACCATTTTAGCTCTTTAGGTTTTGTGACCAATTTAGTCAACTGAAAATTTCGTATATCTATTTTGTATATTAATTTTCACTTAATATTCAGGATTATATTCAGAGAACTGTAAACATTTTGCAGAGTTATTACTAGAAATAAGATACTATATTATCCTTGTCACTTATTCTTTTGAACTAGACCACCAATATAAACTTGTCTACCTTTCTAAAAACAACAATACAAAATAATACAAGATGAAGCCTTCATTCACTTATTTAAAGGCTTTATGATGATTGTCCTTTCATTTTCATTTTCTCTTTCCCTTGTCATGATCTCCACAGTAAATGAACTAGATGGTGCCTAATTTATTGTGGTAAATACATACTGGAATGCTTAAAGCTACAACATGTGCCTAAATTCCATATAAGATGAGCCTCTCTCTTTCTCTCCAGGGCAAATCCCATTCATTTATATCAGGTTGTACCAGGAAAATTAAATTTGCTCCTAACTCTTTAAAACTAACAAGAACCATACCTTTCTACTCTAAAGTGTTGTTGCATTCCAAAGTTGTGTTATTTTGTCATGGCATTGTATGTTGAAAAAGAGTAAAATAAGGAACAAAGTTATTTGTTGAGACCTACAGATCAATGTTGGACTTCCTTCCTAATTTTTTACTTCAAACCTAGTAGTTTTCTTGTGATTTTTAACTCGGGTCTTTATTTTTCTGGCAAATGTCTAGAAATACTCAAGCAAAGTAAAACAATCAAGGAGTCCTATGGGACTTTTAAAGACTAACAAATTTATTTATCTCATGAGCGTTCATGGGAGAAAATCCCATTTCATCAGATGCTTTGAAGAAATGAGATTTTTCTCCCACGAAAGCTCATGCGATAAATAAATTTTGTTAGTCTTCAAAAGTGTCATAGGTCTTCTTGTTTGTTTGGCTAACCTAGACTAACACGGCTACCCCTTTGGCACTTGTCAAGCAAAGTAAGTATGCAATGTAGTGATACCATAATAACTTTTGCCACAAACACATTTATACCCCATTTTCTAATTCATATTGCAATCATAATTTTACAGAAGGAAATGTTACAAAGGGATACTGGTGAAATACATTAATTGGGAACTTTATTTAGAACAGTCGTCCCTATCCCCCCTCAAAAAGAAAAAGTTTTCCTTGGGTATTGTTAGAGAGCCATTTTGTTTTAATGGAATCCTGTGCGCCATGCTCCCCTCTGCTCTGTTTACACTTGGCTTCTCACTCAGAATTCCTTTCAGTGGCTGAAACACAATAGGGTCAAACTGTGGGAGCTCTGGTACAATGTAGACGTCTAGATAGCAGCAATTTCATCTTGCTGGACAGCTCACTTAACTTTGGGAATGTACAGCATGATTTGGAAGAGTTACTAGATGAGGAATTCTTATTACAGGCCTGTTCTCCTTTCAATACCTGAGGCATTGTGGCAGGGAAGCTGAAAAAGAAACGAAATGTGTACATTTTTTCTTATAGTGACAGATGCATGCTCAGGAAAAAGAGATGTAAAAAAAAAACAAACCAGTGTGTGCTCGAGGCAAAACTTCTTCATGCCTAATATGTTAGGAAAAAATGTTCAGTAACAGTTAATCCTTGTGAAATGGTACTTTTGTAATACTGCCAGTGTCATTTTATGCTTGTGTTATCAAATTATAGAATCTTTTCCTAACTGTTTGTAATTGTTCATTCCAGTTAGGATCAATTTTAATTTTTTTCTAGGCAATTTAGGATTGTGCACTCATTCTACTGTCAATTTACTGCCCCAGTGACTTCTTGACCACCTGTCTGTAATTACAGATTTGTGTCAGCTATAAAAGGGAATATACTGCAAGGTGTGCTACACAATTGAGAGGAATTGCAGGTTAGCAGTGAGGTCAGATGATAATGCAAAGGATGAGAGAACCTGCTTTGAAATCGCATGATGAGTTTCAACTTGAAAAATTGCAAGCTAATACCTTTAAGGGAAAAGGTAATGATCAACAAATAGACCTGCTGGCAAGACAGGAAAAGACCAGCGTAGTTTTGAGTTCCAAGGCATTATGTCATGGAGGAAGGAGGGTAAAGGTTACTTTCTACATGGTTCAGGTATGATTTTTGAGGAAGAGGAAAGTACAAGTGTATCCTTACCTCAATGACTGTTTGACCAAGGTACGCATCAAGACGCAGGTGGAGGTGGACATAAGATTGATAAGGTCTGCCTTCGATAAGTTGGGCCTAACGATCAAAGAAGAGAAGTGGATAGTTACAAGGAGGATAGAGGATTGGAGGTAATGCAGGACTCTTGTCAGGCCAGGACACCCCTTCTAGAGATTTGTTTTCTGGCCCTTCATGGCATCAAAATATTTATCCCATTACCATGGCTTGGAATTGACTAAAAAGCTGCTGGGGCACATTGTGATTTCTCAGTTCCATGTGAATCAGGGCATATTCTTCCCAGTTTTCTACCTGAAACTGCACGCTGACAATTAGGAGTGTAGACTGCATTCGCTGGATGTCAGGTGTCACTTCGTCATGGATCACTTTGTGTATCAGGACTTGCTACGACTTGGCGAATGTGCTGTCCTCAGCGATAACAGCCAATTCCGTGAGGGCACAAACATCATTTGCAGCACTTCTGGTCCAGGTTCTGATCCAGGACATTTGTGGAATGTAAGTGTGGTCATTTATTCACACCTTGGCCACGCACTATACTGTCACCCAGCACACCAGAGATGACACTGCTTTTGGCAGAGCAGTGTTTCAATCTGCAGGACTTTGAACTCCAGCTCCTCCTCCTGTGGTCTAGGTTGGGAGTCACCTAATTGGAATTGTCATGAGTAGGCATTCGAAGAAGAAAATACAGTTACTAACCTCGTGTAACTATTGTTCTTCGAGATGTGTTGCTCATGTCCATTCCAAGACCATCCAACCTGCTCCTCTGTTGGAGCCAGCCAATAAGAAGGAACTGAAGAAGCAGAAGGTTGGCAGGATGCTATACGAGGGTACCGTGAAGGTGTGACTCCAAGGGGCATTAAAGCCAATTTTACTGGTACCACTGTGGGAAAAATCTGTGAATATGGCATGTAGACACCTACTTGGAATGGGCATGAGCAGCATATCTCAAAGAACAACCGTTATAGAAGGTTGTAACCATTTTTTCTGATTTGTGTGTCATCAAAAAAAGTGTTAGCTAATTTCCAGTTGCAGGGTCCCTTGATTAACCATATTGTCTGCATATTACACCCCTGTTAAGACCTATGGAACCCAATGAAGAGAATAGGTTTGTACAGCTGTAACTGAAGGCGTAATTTGAGGGCAGTGGAATCACTTGGGTGCAACCAATGGCAAGATTTGGTTTGCAGAATCTTTATTACTGGTCATGATGTACAAGCCAGAAAATGCACCGCTTGACTTTCTGATATTTTTACTTGTAAAATTAGAAAATTTGTGAGATATATGATTGCGGCACAGTAAATACGCAACTCTGTGCTGTAACTTTTACAAAATAAAATCATTTTATAGAGTAGGACTATACTGTAAAGATATGTTATCCTTATGTAAAAAGATTGAATTTTGAATTATGTAATGTATTCTGAAAAGAATAGAAAAACAGATGAGAAGAATTAGGTGCATCTAACTTTTTGTATTCTATGCATACGTTTTATTAGCATGATAATACAGATGTTGCTTTCATTTTCAGCTCTGTTTTCTAAAGGCATGTTTTTATTTGAATTGGGCTAAAAGTTGTCATAAACATTTTTGCTCCTACTTACTCAATCCAGTGAATTTCCGTTTGTTGGTTAAACTTGCTAGACATTTGCTAATTATTGTCTTCCATACTTTTTCCTTCTTGTACTACTGTGTACTCTCTTCAGTCTGATTTTTTTGCTTTCTTTAGTTTTATCTTTTGCTTCAGCTCAGTATTTGTGCTCTTGGTTTCTTATGGAGCAGTCAAGTGGTAGGAATGATTAAAAAAGGCAAGTTATATTCATGTAAATAGGAATTCCTCTTGAAAATCCAATGGCAAATAGCAAATAAAGCTTAATGTTGCTAACTTTGATGTAATGTATATTGATTTGTATACAGCAACCGCAAGGGCAGAAGGAATGGAGTTAAGATGGGACAGGACTTCAGAAAGGTCCTTGCAAATAAAATCACAAACTTTTGCATACTCGTTTTTAATCTCTCATTCTCAAAATCTTCATATTTTTTCTTTTGCATTTACTGTATTACACCTCTTTTATTATTTCACTATATTTTAAAACTGAAACGCCTAACTGGTTGATGTTAAGTAGCACAATGCGCTACATGCTGCAGTGCACATCCTAAACGCAGTGCAATGAAGCTGAAATGCAAAAACCTCATCTCCAGAATATTAAACTACTCAGATATTTTTAGGCCAAAACTTCATTTATTATTAATGACTTTCAAGATGTGGTTCTATAGGCACTACATACAGCATCATTTATATAAAATAGTTAATAACATTTTAAGAAAAGAAAGATAGACCCCAAAAGGTATTAGTATTCATGTGATATAGAATTGTATCTGAAACAACAGTATAAGCCTACCACCTATTTAGGATCAAGTTCAGGGGATTTTAACCTTTGCATTTGAAAGAGACATTTTACCTTGGGGAGTCCTGCTATCTAGCCCCTTACAGTTTAATATACGAGCATGGTATATTACTAAATGATTAATAGGTTCAGTAGGTTTTGTAAGGAAAACAAAAAAAGATGAACATTATGAACATGAGTAGAAATTATTAAAACGAGTTAGTTGTTTGAAGAAAAGAATTAAGCACTCAAGCCCATCTCTTAGGATTATGTCCCTGCAGTCAGCTCAGTCAGAATATGGCGTGTTGAATACTCAGTTTTTTCATTTTCCTTGTGACTTATTTCAGAAGATACTGATTGTCTTTCCAGAACTGTTCAGTTTTAGTTGGCCACCATTTTTCCTTCTTATACATAATGGCTCCAGTTATTTGAATTCAGGAATTATAAGGGCCTAATTCCTCCTGTTTCTTGCACTTGCAATTTTTGGTGCTATTTTGTGTTTACAGTTGAATGTACAGTGAACTGAATGAAGAAAAAAACTAACTAACATGTTAGTTAACTGTATCAGACTGTAAGATGTTTGTTGACTGTGTGATTGTGCAACTCACATTAAATGATCTAGCAAACTCAGAATAATGAACAAAACTATATCAGCCAGAAGGATTCACAATACTTTCGTTGGCTATGAAATTCTACTAATTCACTGACCATCAAAGAAAGTCATATTTTGCAAAAACTCTTTGTGCTTATTACATCACAGTAGCATTGTGGAGGTATAGAAAAGCAATATGGTTTTCCCGTATTTTTATTAGAATGAGGAATGTTATCAAAATCAAAGTATCAAGCTATTTTTAAAAAAGGATCATTTAAGTTTGTACAACTGTTTTGCTCTAGGAATATTTTTTTAACATTGGTTTGAAAGCTAGAAAAACTTCCCAGAACAGAGAGGATAGAGAGGATTTAGCAAACACTTAAAATAAAAAAGGATAAACTTACCCAGAGCTCGTCTACATGGTGGGGGGGATTTCAGCAGCAGTCAAAGGGAAATGCACAAGTTATTTAAAATAACGTGCATACCTCCCTTTGACCGCTAACATCTATGTATCACTGCGTTGAGTCAATGGGAAATGGCTTCTCGTCAACTCAGTGGTACTCTAGATGAGGGTCTGGAGTTACTTGATTGACTTCCCTATCAACTAAGCTGGTCTGTGAAGATCAAGCTGGTGGCGGCAAATTTTCTGCCATGAGTGAAGACTTGCCCCCACTCAGATTGCCAATATATGTGTATTTAATGAAAGTTAAACGCATTGGCATTATTTTTCAGTATTATATTACTTGAACTTCATACTTCTTCAGACCTAGATGAATAAGCTGTATTTTAATATTCGTATTGTAAATGACAAGGTTAATGTGAAAGCTCTGGTTCCACTGAGTCTACTGATAGGCACTATATAAAAACTAGGTATTGCTATTATTATACTTGCAAAGGGGGTGGCAAGAGAGTTAGTTCAGCTATTTTGCCTTATGAACAGTTCTGAATGTTCAATAAGTAATCACTTCTGAATATAGTTCATCTTTTCAAAATTCAGCAACATGCAACCTAAAAACTACCATGAGCAGGCGTATGCAATATTAGTGGCCTATCTACATTATACTAATCCACGATTGCTGTGACTAGAAGAGCTATATCTATGGTAGCACTAGTGGGAGACTTCCAGGAAAAAGTCAAGTGGAGCCAAGGACATGTTAATTAATTTCACTGCCAAAATGAGCAATTTAAGTGCCAGAAGTAGTATTCTTTATTATTGTTTTTTAATTAAAAACAAAACAAACAAACAAAAAACCAACAACGTGCGTGTTGCTGCAAAGAACATGAGATAAGTAAAATCCCTGTTCCTGGTACTTAGCATTGTTAGAAAGACAAACAGTAGAAAATAAAATGGACATAATTCTTCTCCTCCTCCTTTCTCTTATTTTTTAAAAAAAATTTCCAATAAGCAGTAATAGTGCTTGGTGGAAAGGTAGAGGATTAAATTTGATAGGCTGGATGGTAAAAGTGTTTGTTTTAGGGGAAATCTGAGGGAATGAATATAAACCTGACTTACTGGGATAAGGAGGGTTAAGTACTATGTTTCCAGTAGTGCTCAGTGTGGTTTGTCTTTGGGTGCACTCACAGATTAGACCATGTTCAACAAGTTTGGCTGTACCCACTTCTAACATGTAAGGTCATTTTTCTTTTATAGATTGGCAAGAGGGATGTTAATTGTAGACGCTTTTATAATGCAGTATTTTAAGCCCTTTCCATAGTAAGTTTGCATCAGAACAGTTTCTGAGAATGGTTTAAACTAGTTAGTTTAAGCTCTGTGCACACTAGATCTCAAACTATATTTGCTTCTGCCTGACGTGGTTTAAACAGCACTGCATTGGTAAGTGTAGGATGGTACAGAACCATGTTTAAACCTAGTTGATCTACATGTTCAAAAATCCCAGTCCCGTACCCTTTGTGGTCCTTGGAGAACTCTTTAGAAGCAAGTTCCAAAGGGATAGCTGTGCTAGTCTAGTTTAGCAAAACAAGCAAGGAGTCCTAGCGCACTTTTAAAGTCTAACGAAATAAATGTGGTAGTCTTTAGAAGTGCCACAGGACTCTTTGCTTCTTTAGAAGCAGTTTCCTACTCTCCCCAACATACCATGTGGCGTGGGCTGCATCCTTACCTCTACCACTCTATGCCAGAGAACAGCAAGGAAAAATAATTTGACATATGCTGACCTTTGAGACACATGACTGGTATATGTGTAGCCATAACAGACTGTGTTTGTGCACTGAAACAGAAAGAGGCGTTCCTTTGCCACCTTTCCAGTTCTAAAGTTCCATTCCATTCATTTATGTTAAAAGTTTGTATTGCATTCCTTGTTGCTTTTTGCACATCGTTCTTTGCATCATTTTTGCCACTCAATAATTTTTTTATTTTTGGAGAATAAAATTATCTTTATTAGTTTACAGTACTGATTGCAGAATGCACAATGTCACTCAAAGCATAGAACACTTGTATAGCAAGCACCACTTAACTCATAGGTTCAGGAAGAGGCACGGTCATATTTATAAATGTAGAGCAAGAACTACACAATTCCCACCAGCATCCGAAGGTCCAGGCCCAGATGACCTCGAGCACAGAACACTCTTTCAAAGTTTTCCCCCAGGGTGAGTCCTTGTGTCTGACTGTCCAAAGTCAACAGACAGCCATTCTACCTCTGTCCTCCATCCTGGTGGCAACTGTTCTTCTTTGCTTTATGGATATTATGCACAGGACAGCTACTAAAATTAGATTTCACTGAGGAAAAATATTCCAGTCTCATGAGTCAAGACCACCAGTATCCCTGCAGCCTTCTAAAAGTACATTCAGCTGTCATTCTGCACCTGCTGAGTTGGTGGTTGAATCTTGGTGCTGTCAAGGTGTCCAGTGTACAGCTTCATAGCCAAGGGAGCAATAGGTAGGCTGGCTCCCCAAGAACCACTGTTGCCCTTTCAGTATTGCTAGTTGTAATCTGCTGGTTGGGAGAGAATGTCCCTGTTTGCAGCTTTCCGAACAGTCCAGTGTTGTTAAAGTTGGAGGTGCCAGGCACCTTCCCTGACCGGCTGCACTGATACTTGTGCACTATCTGCAGTGACCCACCAATTATTACGTAACCATAGAAAAATAGTGTGACCCCACTGCAGTTCAGGGACCCCATTGCTGCAGATCTATCCACTATATCTGGCACATTGCCCAGAGTCACAGTCCTGCATAGAAGGAGATGATTAATGGCCCTACACACTTGCATGATAGTGGCCCTCACAGTGGATTTTCCAACAGCAAAATAATTTCCCCCTCATTGGTAGCAATCTGACATTGCAGACTTCTAGAACATGATCGCCATTTGCTTCTTCAGTGTCAATGGAGTTCTCATACTGATGTCTCTCACTGAGCTCAGTCCCCAAACCCAGGAATGTGGATTTTTACATCCAAAAGTTCTGCAGCCACTACTCATCGCAAACCTGCATTATGATGTGATCTCTGGTGCCCCACCCTCTGCAGCTGCTCCACGAATGCCGCCAACAACCTTGAATTGTTTTTCACTACGTCCCTCAGCAAACTTTCTTCCAAAAATTATGTCCTCAGCTGTTATGGTATTTCCTGTGGGTCCACAAATACAGGGAATCATACTTCTTGTATTAGCAAAGTTGATGAGAATAGTATAGAACTCTGTGCGCTCTATGTTTCTTATATTGTTTTTTTTGAAAGAGGCATAAATTTAGTGGATATGGATGGCATTATGGGATGGACAAAGTTGCATGCTGGGAACTTGACAAATAACTTCCAAAGAATCTTGGGCAATTCATTTCTACCCACAATATCTTGTGAAAAATTCCCAAAAGTCATTGGCCAAATGCCAGCTTGTGATGCCAGGAATATCTACTCATGGTGCACTGTGCTTTTAATTGACGCAAGCACTCCTGGTAAGTATGCACGGTGTGAATGCAAGCAGGCAAGTATGCATGTAGTTAAGTGATATACAAACTTTGGTGGCTATATGCCACAATAACTTTTGTTGAGCAAAGTTTCTAGTGCAGACATATCCTATGTCTATTAACTCTTCTCATGCATTGAAAGAGAAAACAGAAATCTGATTTTAAGATTATATTGACTATGGAGGGGTCATGGAGGAAAAATCGTAAACCAAATTATGGAAACAGCTGAGAAGGGAAAACTACATGCTGTGTGTTCTTCGACATTTTGGAGGAGGGATTTTGATAGTATGGAGTATGTGTATAATAAGTTCTCAAATGAGTATGGCACTTTTTTGGCAGAGGAGAAAAGTCTCTCTGAAATGATTGCTAAGTTTGAAATAAAACATTGTTTTACACATTGCAGCATTTACAAGATCTGTATTTAGGAGCATTATAAAAGCCAAATGTATGTGTAAATTAAAACAAATTTAAGCTTTCTAGATCAAATGAGAAGGTTTATGATATCATTTATAGAATATTTCATAGCTCCTTGATACAGTAGGGCTCAGAACAGTTAAGGATTTGCTATATTTATATAAGGTGTAAGTTAAAGATGTAGTTTTGGCCTTAACTTTTGAATTTCTTGGTTCTTGTCAGTTTTAAACTAGATGCGTAATGGGCTCTTTAGCTTATTATGTGTCTATAGTATTCCTTCCCATTTGTCCTTCTCTCACTTCTCAAAAACTGTGGTGCAAACAAGCAGAGTGCTCTAATTTACTGCCTACAGTCACTGCTTTTTCACTCTATATCAGCCTCTCTCCCTTGTTTGTATGTGTTTTGATTTAGACTTTAAGACTTTTAGGGTTAGGGACTTCATTTTCCTAGCTGCCTGTAAAGCACCTAGCACACTATTGGTGTTTGACAACTATTATATCAATTGCCTGAGAAAATTAATTTATGAATTTCCATTGAAGGGCTCTCCCAATTTCCCATCACTTTTCACATAGATGGTATAATTTAAGTGCCTGGAGATGTCCAGCAAAGTCTCTTTTGTTATATTTTGGATAACTTGACCAGCAAGCTGGTTACATTTATATTTAATAAATAAATAAATAAAAGGTCCCAAACTAGAGATCTTAAAAATATTCATAAGGCTGGAAAGTGCTCTAAGGCCTTTCTTAACGAAAAATGCTAAGGTGGAAGGTGACTAGCTTATCTTAACGAAAGGTTTAAACTTAACCTACAAGTAAATCAATAACTTCACACAGGTATTTTATTGTTGTTCAGGAAAAAAGTGAATAAAAGAGAAGAATTCAACTTCCTGTCTACAGAAGGGTAGCTACCCAATGAATAGCCGTATGGTTTTGGGTTAAGTTTTGAATATATATATTTATTTTGTTCAGTAGAGATTGCTTCATTACTATGTATTCATATTGTAGCTACAGCAGGTGCATAGCCAGATGTGATTTTTTTAGCAGCGCCTAGTGCGGTTATGGCTGAACCGGCTGAAAAACAAATGCTTCCTGAACTTCCTTCTTCCAGTCACGTGAAAGAAGACTGTAAGGGAATAACTGTCACGTGCGAAACTAAGCTCCAGGATGCTCCTATTGCCGGTGCTTAGTGATTCTCGCCCAGTTGCTTCCTGAACTTCCTGCGTCTGGCTACATGACTGGAAGGAGGATCTTCGGGAAGCCACCAGCCGAGAAAGCTCCAGTTGCAAAGGTAGCTTAAGTGGCGTGTGGGTGGGCCTGCTTTCAAAATGAGTGGGCCATGGCCCACCCAGGCCCACCTGTAGCTATGCCCTTGGCTAAGACTTATAACAAAGAAACCTTTAATCAAATGTAATCGTATAAATATTATGTTTCATCTATACAATTCTTCACCATGAAAAAGGGGAAGACAGCCTACTGAAGGTTGTTTATGCAATGTACTGTAGCACAGCTTAGTCTGATTTTGTTTTCTATTGTAGGCTTTTTTGGTAAAAACACTGTATGTATGTGAAACTTCCATTAACTTCTATGAGGGCTTAGGTAGAGAGGAAATTAAAGTTATGCACCATCTGTCCGTCCTTTCTCTCCTGCTCCCAGTTATGTTTTAACAGTGAAGTTGGTGCATGTGGGAGCAAAGACATGGTATGTTTTTCTTTTTTTTCCTCTCTCAATAGACAATGTAAACAATGGGACCCAGCTGTAGATGACAAAGCAAATTGTTTTGTGATCTGCAGTATTGTAGTCTTTCTCTTAACGCCCTTGACAGCTCATCCAGGGTGAGTAAAATGCATGCTGTTTTTAGGTTTCATTCTGTTTACCCATGCAATTGACGTATAGTTTTGAGAGGGGAAAACCTAGAAAGGTCACTTACTAGAAACACTGAGTGAGAAAATATGCCATGGGAATTTAGTTGTGCAGTATTTTGGAACACTATTAATGGTGTTGTATTTACTGTCTTATGGGCCACAAAATTTGAGATTAGAATAAAATGACATGCTTTTCAATGTCTAACTGTTTGCATTATTATCATGTGTTTTAAAAGGCTTTTATATGTATATTTGAGACTCTGGCCATGAATAAAAGCTTCTAAAATTAACTAGGTTTCTATCTGATCTTGAAAATTAATCAAACAATGTGTGTGTCTGATGTTGGAGGGTTAGGTCAACTGTGGGCCTGTGTATTAACTAAGAATCTGTGAGACTTAATGCTGGTGAAACATTATTCAACCCAAGTTGTTAAAATTGCAGTAAAATACATAGTGTTTAGACTTTCTTAAAGGCAGGTGAAAGCATAAGTACAATATTTATTTGCTATATTTCTCATGCTAATAGTAATATCTGCACATGTGCATTACATAACTCACATTGCTAGAACGGACCCCATGGGAACAAGAGCCATTAATCATTGCCAAGTTTTCTCCATAGAAATAGTTATATCCCTTAGGGGAGAAAAGCAACATATCCAGAGGAAACTTCCAGATTCTCAATAGAGTAGGTAGAAACCCCTGTACACAGCAGTGGAGAAGGGAGAACTTCTACATAGGGAGAAGTCACACAGGATGACTTCACTGAAGCATTACCTCATAGACTTCCCTCCAGTCACTTTTGTATCTGTGAGCCCAGGGTCAGAAAAGTTGTATGATGGGGTTTTTGGATGAAAGCTGTCTAGTGGAAGGAAATGGGGTTCTTTTTACCAGACTGGATTCTAAGAGGCAAGGTCTTTGTCTGCTAGGTAAGCGGCCTCTAGCTGCCATATCTGGGATAATGCTCAAAAGCTGAACCTGTAAGATTTTGTTATTTTTTAACAGAAGTTTTATACGATTATAACTTCAGTTTGTCTTTGTCTGTCTGGCTGTCTGTAGTGTCTGCATTCTTGGCATTGTGCAGATACCTCTTGCTCCATTTTCATTTAATTATTAATAAAGTCGAAATAAGTTTATTCCAGGATTGGACTGAGCGTTGCCTTATTAGATAAAGCAGAGGAAGCTAAGGAGGAACTAGGCTGTGTTATGTGTCTGGGCCTTTGGGAACAGAAGAACTTGGATTTTATGTGGTATTATAGTGAAAGGGAATATCTCAGGAGTCCACTTACATGGTGTCAAGACAGACTGAGGTTTCCAAGGGGACTGTTTAAATTCTGTATTAAGGCTGGTAAGAGCCTAGGGAGGTAATAAGCCATCTGGTTAACTGGTGTGTCTAAGGAGTTACAGTCACAGCAGCCCTGGGTTAACTTCATTGTTACTGAGCAGTCTGCCTGGAAGTGGGACCCACAGTCTTGAGATGCTAAGGAGCATGACAATGTTTAATTCACATTTTACTTTTTAGTTCTTTGTTGGTGAGTTTGGAAGTGGTGGTAGTTCTTAGATCTGCCAGTGCTACATTATAACCAGTCAAAGAACTTAACAGTCAACACTACAAAGTAGAAGCATATTTGTAACCAGATAAGGATACTAACTTACGTCATGGTTCCCTGACACGATTCCATGTCGAGTCCAGACAGGCCATAGGGCTGCATCTGTAGACATTTTCTGTAGTTCTTCAACTGTTGGTGCAGTTCCACTAGTGTTAGCAATAATGGGAGAGCTAGCATGCACTGGAAGCCAGTTTTTTTATTAATCTGCCATCTAATTCCTCTCTGTGCAGGTCTAGATGGCACCAAAAATGCTGGTGGCTGGTTTATAGTAGCTTTCCTATTGTTGCTACCCACTATGCAATGAAGTTGGAGAATCTGCTTCCAACACAGTTATCCCCTGATTTGATTACAAATATGCTTTCTAGTTTGTGGGAAAGACTATAGGGATCACTGATATGGTTACATTTTTAGTGTCAAAGTGACCGAAGAACTATTCCTGCTTTCTGGCTCTCCAGCAGTAGAAGCATGCTACCAGTATCCAAGTCAGTGATGCATTAAGACATGACAGTTTCACTGACTGTAGGGAAACATAACCTCCACCTTTACTGTGTATAAATACTCAAAGGATTTAAGTCCAAAAAAGACTTAATATAGTAGCCTTCATATCCCTGTACAGTAACCTACTCTATCTTGTTTAAGATGGAGCTAAATGTATTCTAAGTATTTAATTCTACAGTATAATTTTGTAAGAAATACTCCTTTTAGTTTATAACTAAATAAGTAAAATTATCTCAGTGAGATCAACATTTATTCATTACAGTGTACCCTGGGGTTTCTACGCTGCATATTAATCAATCACACCCATTTACTTATCAGCTAAAACTGTTGGTCAGCATGTCATGTTGACGACTAGAGATTTTCCTGTCAAGCTATTGGATGAGTGTTCTGAAAACGATTTACACTATATTATTTGCAAACCTGCTTGTGAATGACAGATTAGGGTAAACACCGGTTGTTTTAAACATATTTGCTATCCATGGTGGTATGTTGTTTAGGAACAGCTGCCAGGTTCTTGACAACGTATTGACTTTTCAGGATAATTGTAATGTTACTGATCTTAATAATATCAGATTAAAATTAGTAGGTGCAGAGTTCTTTAGGTATATTTAGAGAGCAAAAAAAGAAAAAGAAAACCCTGCAGTGGTGAGTCTCAGAATCTGGGTCAACTGACTTGGACTCATGGGGCTGGTGCTGTGGAGCTTAAAATAGCAGTGTAAACATTTGGGCTCAGGCTCTGAGACCCTCACTCCTCACAGGGTTTTGGAGCACAGGATTCAGCCCAAGCACAAATGTCTGCATTGCTCTTTATAGCCTCCCAGGGTGAACCAGTTGACTCGGGCTCTAACACTTGTTGCCATGGGTCCTTTTTTTGCTGTGTAGATGCACCCTTTGAGATACCTTGCTTTTGTTGAATATAGTTCTATTTGGTAAATTTAGTGTTTACTCAGTTTATTGCTATACTGTGGAAAGTCACAGAATCAGATTGGTAAAATTTGCGGTCTTAGTCGTAATGAAAGATTGCATTAGCGAAAGTGCAAGCTATATTGAAATAAAAAAAAATTTCTTTAAGGTAGAAATTAGTGACCGTTGCTGATGGGATTTGCTAGGAAATTGTCCAGGATTGTCTTACTGCTCGTGGAAAAATATAGGGAAATGTTCTTCATTGACTAGACAATTTACAGTTATGTAAAATGTACACATCGAGCTGCTTGGTAATTTCTCAATTTTCTTGCTAACACTTTAAATCAGTTTTAATATTTACTTTTTGGATCCTATGGGCCCATGGCCTGCTCCATCTCTTCTCTTATTGATTGCAGAAGTAGTTGTTTGTAAGACAGTTATTGGCAGGGGTACTAAAGCTACATAACTTCATTAGCAGTATACGTTGTTGTATTTTACATTTCTGTATCCTGAGAAATTCCTTGACCTCATGGATGAGTTTTTGAAGGGCTGCTGTTGAAACTAGTTGAAGCCACCACCTGCACACACTTTCCTTAAGGAGGTGTTAAGAAAGTATCTGGAGATAACTGCACTGATTCCTTTTGTGAAACAGAGGGAATCACTTCGTGACACTTTATTTTGTAATGATTATTTTTTTGCCATTCAGCCTTCATATGTACAGTATTTCAGTCTTTCTTGTCTCCAGCTGACTTTCTTCTTTTTCCTCTCTAGTATTACCATACTATATACTCTTCTTTTGTTCTATTATTATTTATCTTAAGTCTCTTTTAGTCTTTAACTCTCCTTGGCTACTTTCCCTATATGCTTCCTGACTTTCCATCATAGATAAATACTATCTTATTCTGGGCAAAGCTTTGTATTTGGACATTTAGGGTTCTATATGTGTCATAGGGCTTTTTTTAAAATTAGTTGAAATATCCTGTGGATTTGTTATTATCACATGACTATTTATTACCAATTTAGATGTACAAGTAACTTTTTTAGAAGAATTAGATTTTCCTTAATTTCTATGTCAGACGCCTTTTACAGTATTTTAACTCTTGGGTTCTTTGTATGTAACGATAGCTGTAGATAGACTGATTCATAAAGCACAGAGTAGATGTAACACGAATTAGAAAAACGCACCTTTTCAAGTTCTGGTGACATCACAAAGCACTTGAACTTTGTTTTTGCAGTTACCATGATATTTTCAGAATGTTTTTATATTTGTAACTAGCCACGGAACTAACAGATATAGGTTCTTTCTCTCCCACCCCTGCCGCTCCCCTTTCCTTCTCCACGTGGGTAAGTGCTGCTCCAGCAATCACATATTGATGGGTTTTCTACCTTTATACCTTATGGGCAGCTCTAAATTCTGTCCAGCTCACAAGCCTTGCTTTTCTGCCTAAAACTAAAAGACTTAGAGGAGGACCTCTCCTGTATGTCCTCATGACAATATCCTTCATAGAAGACCCAGACTCTGCTCTCTCTGCTAGTATCTGGGTCCACACAAACTAGCTGGGATCTCGTAGGTATCAGTCGTGCATTCCTTTGAAGTAATCTTAAAAGCTTGTTTTCTCCTGGCTCTTCCTAGCCAAAATCTCACCCCCAAAAGAGAAAACTGCTAAGGCGACCTCAGTGATCTTCATCCTTGGAGGAGTTTTCCAGCTTCTGCAAGTGGTCACTTAAGACATTCATGAAGAATGAGTTCTCCTGATCAGCTTCAGGCAAGTCCAGTGATTCGGGATGCCTTTACCTTCAGGAAAGTGTTAGGAGGTTGGTGGATTTGATTTATTTCATCTTTAAAATAGCAAACCCTTTTACTCAGCTCCCTCCAGTTTAATCCCTTCTTAAGGTGAAATGAAGTAAGAAGAGCAAAAGGATTGTTACCAGAATCTTAGGAAAAGGTTGTGGACTCCGAATAGTCGAAAGCGGAAGAGGGCAACTAGCAGAGCTGCTTTAAAGCTACTCCAACTTCAGTTGAACCTATCAGTCAAGTTCTCTTCTGTCTACACCAAAAGAAAATTTTGACCCCAGTGGACTCAGGGATTTTGTGGACCGGAAGACTATGAACTCAATTTGAATCTTCCTCCTTTGTTTTATGAGAAACTATGACCTGTGTAATCTCTGCTTAGATGGCCCAAGGAATTCAGAGCAGGGTTCAAAGAAGAATCTCAAGTTACCTGGTTCTCGGCCAGGTCTCTCCTGAGCAACACCGTACCCTGACTGAACAAATTAAACAGCATAGGAAAAAGAGGGCTTTTTTTAGTTTCACCGATCAAAATGTTCTTCAGCGCCTGCTTGAGGTCCTTTAGATGTCAATATTAATTTTTCTAATATAGCTTTTTTCTCTGAGTCTCATAAGCTTTTGTAGTGTGCCTGGGGTCTGAAAGTTACTGTATTTCCTCTAGGCAGAGACCAGCAGGAACTGTAGACAAGCAGCTTGAATTTAAAAACAAACAAACAAAACAAACCCCACCCTCTTATCTCCCCCAGAAGAGGAGGAACCTTTATTTCCATTTTCAATGTATGAGTGAGTAAAGATGGAGAACCCAGTATGGACTGACAGACCAATAGGTACTCAGTTATGGGCAAGGAAGTTCATTTTACCTTTCCCCATTAACCTCACAATTCCTCTGGAAACAGTCCTGTCATAGTCCTGTAGGAATTATATTGTACTGTGGATTTTTTTAATAATATAAATATATTCAGAAACATAAAGTGCTAAAGATGCTATCCAGTTTGCATGTATACTTACACAAGTATCTGTAACCTTTTCTCTCTCTTGTTTTTAATGAAATAACAAATGAAATGTATCAGGCAAAGGACAAATGGTATACAATATAGAGCATCAAAATATTGTTACAAATATTTCAATTCTTTCTTCCAGTTAGAGATTCACCTTTTGAACTTCAGGCTTTATATATTATTATTTGCATTTAAAAAACATTAAAAGAATATTGATAGTAATTTTCTGGTAGTTGTTGCAAATTAGTGTGTTACTCATGAAAAAATCAGTTGGCTAATATGCAGTTTAATTTGACTATAAAACATGCATTCTGATTAAATAATCTCATTTAATTGGATAAATAGCATTTTTACTGATAGAAAAATCAACTGTGTTTTCGAGTTCCTGTCATTTAATTTTAAAACTGCAATTTATTTAATAAATACTATTAAAATTTATTGTAAAAGGCAGCAAAGTTAATGTTTCATATTCAATATGTTTAAGTAAGTATATTTGTTGACCGTTGTATTTTGTAAGGATTGTAATTTAACATAAAATGCTTTTGTATTTGAAATGAGCTTGAGTCATTGTAAGATTTTTTTATTAGTATTCATAGCATAAAAGGAAGTTATTTTCAGGCTAAAGGAATTTTTGAAAAGATAATTGAGTAGACCAACATTCTCATTGACCTAATTTGCATTAAATGTGCTTCTGTGAATGGTAGTTACTGCTTTTCCATCTGAAAGCATGCTTTGTCACTGTATTTAAAGCCCAGTTAAATAGTATATTTCATCTCCAGTTTAATTTAGCAATTCTCCAGCGGGTGGTGGGGCGGGGTCTCATGACCCCCAGAAACAATTGGCAGCATTTGGCTGGGAATGGGGAGACACAAATCACTCCTAATACCAATGGAGTTTTCTGCTGAAGTGGAATTGTTCAGCTGCTTTGCAACCAGCCATTCTCAGATGCTTAAGGCACCCCATATGTCCTTGTGCCACTGTTGCAACTTCTTTGAAGAACAGTGGAAACTCATGCTTCCTTGGGATGAATCGTAGGAAATGGTGGAAAGGATTTTGGGGAATATCTGAGCAGAAGCAGTTGTGAATGCCTATGGTATCATAGAAAGACAAGGTAGCTTTTATTGGACTATCTGCTTTTGATGAGAAAGACAAGCTGTTGACCTTGTAAGAGTTCATCAGGGCTGGGAAAGATAGTCAGGTGTGTCAGCACTTAAAACACTAGACTGGCACAGCTGCAGCCTTTCAGTGTGAACACTTACAGTGACAGGAGGGGTTCTCTTGTCCCTGTAGATAATCCGCCTCCCTGAGAGGTGGTGGCTAAATCAGTGGAAGAATTCTTCCATCATCCTAGCACTGTCTACGCTGAGGGTTTGATTGGCTTAAGTGCATCTCTCAGGGGTATGCATTTTTCACATCCCTGAGAGACATAACTATTCCAATGAAAGTTCAGTGTAGACCAGCTCTAGACCAGAGCTAAATACAAGGTGGAACAGATTGTTTTGAATAAGGAGTTAAGATTTTGTAACAGATCATTCAAGGTGAATTGGGCAATTAACACCATTGCAGTCATAGGACAACTTATGGCTAGTGAGTTATAGATTGTTGTAATGAGCCATAAAACTAGTATCTTTATTGAGTCCATTATTTTTAGTGTCTAACAAAATTATGAATTTAAGCTCCCAGGCACATCTTTCGAAGGTGTTGTGCAGGTTTCCTTTGATGGCAAGGACTGGGTGGTCAGATGTGGAGTACTGGTTTTCCGTTTTGCCTACAGATGACGTGGTGTTTTTGTCTTTTATAATTTTTGTCATTTATCATTTTTCTGTGTGATTTGAAATCGTACTGATTCTCTTTCTACCCAGATAGTTGTTATCGAGGCATGCCTGGCTAGAGATAACAGATTTCTTGCAGTTTTGAGGGTAGTTACTGGGTCTGAGAATATACAAGTGTTGAGCGGTGGGTTTCTTTTATTATAGTTGTCTGCAGGGTTTCTTCATTGAAATTGATTGTGGTGTCCAGGAAATGGATGCTAGTGTCAGAGCATTCTAGAGAGAGTTTGCTGGATTGGTAGTGTTTGGTGAAGTTGTGGTAGAAATCTATGAGGATGGTAGAAATATGGTAGAAATCTGTGAGGTCATCTGTCCAGGGGTGGATGAAAATATTATTGATTTATCTCTGGTATGTCACTGGTTTTATGGTGTATTTGTCCAGAAAGTCTTTCTTGAGGTGTCCCATAAAGAAGTTTGCATGTTGAGGAGCCATCCTACTACCTATGATTGTTCCCTTTGTTTGGACAAAGTGGGATTTTCTCCCACGAAAGCTCATGTGATAAATCTGTTAGTCTTTAAAAGTGCCACAGGACTCTGTTGTCTTTCTACAATAGACTAACAGCTACGCCTTTGGAATGTGAAGTTGTTATGGGTGAGGATGAAATGGATGAGTTTGAGTGAATCCCTGAGTGTTTTACATTGTCTTATAAATATTTGAGATAGGTAATAACGCTGCCATTTTGAGGGTTGTTGGAATATAGGGAAGTAACATTGATAGTGACAAGGACAGTGTTCTAAGGGAGGTTATTAATGTTACCGCATTTCTGGAGGAAGTCAGTTATCTCCTAGAGGAAACTGACTCTGTGTGGTAAGTAGTTCGACAATGGTTTCTATGAGTCCCGTTATTTCTTCAATGAGAGTTTTGTGTCAGATGTGATGGGATTCCTGGGAAGGGTTCAAGGGACATAAGGTTGCAGAGTTTCTTTTGGTGTTTTGTAGGGAAGGATTTGATGGTATTCTTAAATTCATGCATGAATTGTAGTATGTGATCTTCTTCAAGTTCGAAGTTCTTTATAGTGGTGGTTCAGAGAGTTGTTGGTTGGCCTCATTGATGTCATCACAGTTTTAATATGAATGAGACTGAGAACTTTTGGGTTTAGGTCCTCCCCGCCACTTCAGAAGGAAATAAACTTTCGCAGGTATCTTAATTGAGCATTGCCAGTCACAAGCATTCAAAAATAATGAGATTTGCTTAAAAATGTAACTTATTTAGAAATAAGTTTGGGGTTCTTATTTGCTTTCTAAATTTTGAACAATTAGAAGTCATTTTCATTTGATGACAGCAGTCGAGATATGGTAATTGGGTACACTCTTTGTGTTGGTTTGAAGATTACTTATCTGTCTTGTATGTCGTGATGAGTTTGAGACTTATGTCAATATTTCAAGTACAGGTGCTTGTATTTAGGCACTGAAGGCCATATTAAGGGGCCTCATTGTTCATTGTGCCAAACACATCCATTTTCTGGTCATCAGCAACAATTAAACAATCTCTCTCTCTCATGTTCCTCATGAGTTTGCTTGGCAAAATTTCATTACATGGTAGATGGGTGTGCATGCACTGTTTCGAGGCATTTATGTCTTCTGACGCACAAGAGGTGATGGACTCAGACAGCACTGTATTGGTTACACTTAATTCACATTTTCAAGGTTTTCTTCACAACTTTTTAAACAAAGTAGCTTATTCTTCAGATTCTACCAAAACTGAAAATGAATCAATTTTCAAATCTCAAAAATCAGTAATTTACTTGCTAGAAGGATCTGAAACAGTGGCTCACGAAAAATATTCCTTAAAGGACCCATTATAAAAATAATTGGAACTGATAAATTGGTTAATAGATTTACTTGTAAAGTTTCTGAATATTTTTGTACTCCAGAATATTGGGGTTTGCTTGGAATGAATATATTATATTGTTTATGAAACAAAGAGGTTTAAACTCTCCTTTAAGCAATTCAACATAGATCTAACTGTGGAATGGTGTGGGGAATGTTTGAGAAGGTAGGTGTTGTGTATGCAGAGTCCTGAATTCTGTTCTTGCTCCTGGGAGAGGAATGACCTGGGGAATGGTGAGTGTGTGTGACAGTAGGTGCTGTGTGGGGATTCAGGGTGCCTCTGTTATAAAATTTGGATATCTTTGATCATATTCCTCTTCCCCAACCTTCTATGTATCACTTATCTTATATAGTAGGCTTTTTGGGGTCAGGGACTACATCTTTGTATACTTGTAGGCCTAATGGCACCTTGATTCTGGGAGGGGCTTTGAGTGCTATTGCAATATCAATATTTAATTCCATTACAAATGCCAGTAAAAGAATAAGTTTTCAAAATCAAGCATTCAGATTTGAAAGTGCCAGAATTAAGGTTGCCTCTGCAACCTTAATTCAGCTCCCTTGTGCTTTTGCTTTATGATACAGTTACACGATCATATACTTTTTCCATCATAGCCCTGGACCAGACCATGTTCAGTGTGGACAGTATCTTTTATGGGGATGGCAAAAGACATACCCACAATCCAATTTCAAGTCCCACCTCCAAAGTCTGGAGATACTAGAATTTCTTAACAAAATGGTTGTAGGAATATTTTTAATATATGCAAAACAGTACATTTTCTCTTATATTATTCTTGGAAATGGTTGGACTATTTTTGCTGAAACTTTGCAGAAAAATTCAATCTCAGACAGCCACCTGACATAGACAGTTTTAGCTCAGGTGCTTAAAATTTGGCAAAGTTTAAGCAACTGAAAACAATCTTGTTGATGAAAATGTTGAATAACCCAAAGTAAAGATAGGACCAACCACATCCTTTGCTTCCACTACCACTATAATAACAAATACTCTCCATTACTTTGTAATTTCTAATGCAAGAAATAAAGCCTCATTGGGTATTATATAGCATGAAGACTGTTTTCTCTTTCCTCTGACATTGAAAAGTTTATCCTAGAGCTCTATTTCATTGTTAAGATAGAAGACATCACCTTCTGACTTACCTGTCTGCGGATACGTATATGCCTATTGGTCTTGTAACTCTTTTGCAGACCAGAAATAAGCATTGTTTTTAGTGACTTAAGTCTTAGCTATGCGATAAATAAATCTGTTAGTCTTTAAAAGTGCCACAGGACTCTGTTGTCTTTATTAAAAATGTAATGCATAGTTTTAGAAATTGCAGTTTTTATTGATCTCGACTTAATGAGTTTACATTCATTGTGTGTGATTTGGGTTGTGTGTGCCTGTTTTGTTTAAAATTAAAGTTGCACTTCCCTTCTACAGGAGATTCCTTTACACAGTTCCGATTTGCTGAAGAAAAAGAGTGGGACACAGGAAGCGTTGGCCCGAAACAGGTAACACAGAAGAATTATTATTCAGAGGACTTTTGTAAAGTTGAAATGTTTCTGTAAATTCCAAACTGGATTCTAATATTTTGATTTCATATCTTCTTATCAAGATAATCCTCACAAAAACAGTTTCATGTTTATTATGTATTTTAAATGGCATGGTTGTTGCAAACTATGTACAGTAGTAACGCACACTTCTTCTTCGAGTGATTGCTCCTGTCCATTCCATAGTAGGTGTGTGTGCGCCTCGTGCACGGAACGCCGGAATTTTTTCCCCTAGAGATCCTGTAGGGCCGGCTGTAGCGCCCCCTGGAGTGGCGCCGCTGCGGCACCTCTATATAACCCACAGCCGGCCCTACCCTCCCCAGTTCCTTCTTGCTCTTATTCCGAGCGGGGATGGAGGGCGGGAAGTGGAATGGCCAGGAGCAACACATCTCGAAGAACACAAGTTACAAGTAAGTAACCTCTTCTTATTCCCCTCATGCAGACAGGATGCATTGTTGATGGATTTTTATTCTGGCAGCAACATTGATTAGTCTATACACAGTTTGGTACGTTTTTCTCTCTTGCTGCACCCTGTTGTGTTCTTTTGTGCTTATAAGGAGGGGTAGTCAAAGCAGCAGCATGATTTGGTGGTTTGGATTATTTTGGATGCAAAAAGAAACAATGAACTGCAAGAGAAAAATCCATGCTATGGGAGGAAAATTAGGGATTTTGATCTTATTTTTCATGCATCTGTAATAACCTTGAGGTGTATTTATTGTGCCAGCAATGGTTTCTAATGTGAGCAATTGTGACCCGCATGTCTAATAGGAAGGTATCTCTTTAAGAGCTCTCTTGGCGGGGGAGGGTAAGAATAATTTGTCTGCCTCGTTGTTGCTAGGCGGATTCACAATTAGCTCTCCACACTCAGAAGTTTCTGGACTGGTAGTTCTGTGTTAGTTTTGGGTATGTTCAGTCTCTGTTGCTGGACTCTCGAGTCTCAGACTCAACGAGGGCAAGTAGTCAGGGCAGCTGCTTTGCAAAAGGGCATGTGCATTTCATGCGTTGGGAGAAGCTGAGTCCAGGAGCAGAAAACAGGCTGTTTTGCCTAACTCTGAAGCATTTTGCAGCAGGATTTTTTTTAAAACCCAGTTTACTTTATTGAGTAATTTGGTTAATTGGTCACCTATGTGACTGAGTGGTTTCAGCTGAGGAGGAAGAGTCTGCATGGATTCCAATTGAAGATTTCCACAAGCAAGTGGTGGGAAGATCTTTCTTTTGATAGGCAGACTACACAATTGGTAGTCAAACATCTGTGTGTTTGTACAGCATCTGTGTACATATCTATGTATAATGTGTTGTACAAGAGGACAGACTAGATGATCACACTGTTCTCTTCTGGCCTTCGAATCTATGTATATTTTGTTTCATTCCCTTATTCAACAGGTGATTTTTGGCTTTATTTACTGTGCACTACATAAACCCTCGTTTTGAATGCAGAATTACTAATTTTCTCATAGGCTTTTCATCCCTATAATATTGAGATGCGTTACAAAGATAACTTTTCACAGCATCCTTGTGAGGTAAGGTAGTGGTATAATCCTCATTTTACCGGGCAGGGGGAGGGGAAGTGGGTGGGAAAGGACTGCGGCAGACAGCGATTTAACGTATCTAGTCATTTTAAGTACACAATTTAAGGCAGTTTAAACCTGCTTTTTGTTTTTAACCTAATATGTGTTCAAAGCACTCCCATTAACTTCATCTGTAGCAGACCACATCTACATAATGAACTGGAAGGCCTTAGGTTGGGCACCCAAAAAATGAGGAATTCACAGTCAGTGACAGCCTATGAAAAATTTGATTTAAGTGACTTATCCATTATCACGTGGAAACTCTGCGGTAAAAGTAGGGTTAGTTTTTCAGAGTAGAATTTAACTGCCTTAACCATGAGATTGTCCTCTTTTTCCCAGCAACTCCCGGCCTTCGCAGCTATACTTAATCTTGCTTAAAAATACCCCCAACATCCTGTTGATGGTTTCTCATTGGTTCAGGTATTCAGTTGTGGCTTCCGCTTACTGCATCCTCTTCCTTAGTTGAAGGGGTGGGCTTTTGGTTTTGGGCAGGTCTAGATGCACCTGTCCCAATCTGGCTAACAGTATACACCTCCCAACTTGTACCACAGTTTAGGCAAGGATTCTATGGACAACAGCTTACTTCACTACACAGTCCTGATTCATCCCCAAACACCATTTGCCTGTGCACTGAATGAGGCCAGGGATCTGTGAAAATAAGATAGGTGATGATGTGATTAAAGACAGTATTATAGGACACAGGCAGAAGAGGACCAAAATAAAAGTGTACAGGTGACCTTAAATCTGGTTTTCCCAGCTTTTGTGTGTGTTCAGCATTGCAACCTTAATGATTTCTTTGCTGTGTAAAAAAAACAAACCAAACCAAACACCCACACTTCCAGTTCTATCAAGTGGCATCATGTTGACACCTACATGGGTCATCAGCAGAAGATTCTGCCATACAGGCCTCTGCCACTTGATCTCTTAAGCTAATGGAATACCTGGCAATAGTGGGTTGTCTCCCTTTGTATGGACCAGTGCTAGAATAGGGTGAGACAAACAGTTTGATACTAGGTTTCACAAATATTTGCTGATAGCAGAAGAATGGTGAAACTCAGGAATATTGGGTTCCATTTCAGGTTCTGGAGTGGGACTGTATTCTAGAGACCACAGACTCTTCTGTCCCTGTTCTTCCCAAGCCAGAAACCTTCTGCCCTCTACCTCCCAGATCTGGCGTCTCTACCCTAGGATTCTCATTTCACTCCCATTGTCCTCACCTAGCCATTCCCGGATTCCACTCCTCTGGCTTCTGGACCCATTCCCAAACTCCTTACCCAGCCAGTTCCCGTGTTCTCCCTCCTACCCCATTCATGGTCCCTCTCCCTACCCTCCCAATTCTTCCTCAGATCTGTTTCTTCCCTCTGTCCCCATTTCTTTTCTCCAATCTTCTGCCCACCTATCCCTACCACATAGGTTCTCAGTCCCAATCATCCTCCCTGGGCCTCTCATCCAGTCTCAGTCCTCACACAATTTGTCCCCTTTGCTTCTTGTCCTTTTGGCTAGCTTTTCCTAATTATCTACCTGTTTCCCAGCTCCTCATCAGATCTGTCTGTCTGTACGGTATTTACGAAGAATGGCTATAAATCAGGGCTCAACAAATCCCTGGTGCCAAATTTCCATAGCACCCAGGAATTTCACCGTGGCACCTAGCTGTGCTATGGTGTTTAGAAGCGAAACTCCCTCTGGTGCCCAAGTAAAAAAGTCCCTGGCACCTTCAGAGGCATTGCTGCACCAGTGCTGAAACTGGTCCTCAGGGCAGCTTTTTGTTGGTGGAGGGTGTTCTGAAATGCCGCACAGCTTTTGGACTGGCTCCTAGCTGGGTGGAGCATTTGTTGAGCCCTGCTATAGAATTATAAATCGGAAAGAAGCGGTTACAACAGGATAGAATAAGTGAGAAAAGGCACAAAAATAGCGATGAAATAATTGGTGCTGTTGCCTGGTAGTTGTAGAAAGGAAAAGCTACACATCAGTTCTGAAAATGCAACAGTGAAATTAGCATATGTGAACTCTCATTTAATTGTGACAATCAATTTTAGAGAACTCAATGGATTTTGGCCAAATGTGAACAAAATGGAGGTGATGTATTAGATAGCTACCATTTCTGCTAATGTGTCATTTTAAAAACAAGGGTATGATCAAATCACTTGCATCTTTTTCATTCTTGCCAATGATAGTGGTAATTTCAGTAACAAATATCATTGTTCTTTCTTCCTTTCTTGAACAAATAAATACTTTTGCAGTTTCATGGCTTTTGTATTCTATTGTGAATTGTTTCTTTTATACCTTTCTTGTCTCTTGATTATTTTTAAATCCTTCCTTTTACGCCATCTTGCTTCTCTGGACCACCATTATCTTCTTTTATCTCAGGCTTCCTCCCTTCTTTCTTAATCCTTTTCAATTCCATTCATGTTCTTTTCTCTCTCTCACTCCAGTTTTTTAAAATGCATTCTTTATGTTTAGTAGTTTTTTTTAAAAACATGTTAATTTTTACTTTGCAGGTTCCAGAGGGGTAGCCGTGTTAGTCTGTGTACAGTAAAAACAATGCGAGTCCTGTGGTGCCTTAAAGACCAATAAATTTCTTCAGGCATTAGCTTATGCCCAAAGAAATTAGTTAGTCTTTAAGGTGCCACAGAACTCGTGTTGTTTTTACTTTGCAGTTTATCAACTCCTCGAGTTATTGAAATGCATACTACAAGAAACAAAATTCTCCTTACTCTCCTCATCATGCACTGTGTGCAGCTCTAACCCAGTATTTGACGACAGTGCCTTTTTTAATGCTAGTTCATTGCTGTGTAATAGTAGGAGATCCTTTGTTGAGATCAGTGATCTTTTGAGGTTTTATGTGCTAAAGAATTTTTCGCAGTGATGAACACTAGTACATTCTGAATTATCACTTAATGTTGAAGAAGAAGAATGTTGGCAACAATGTGTTATGATGCACGGTAGGTCTCGTCTTACTCCCGTTACTTGAAGGATTCATATATTTGAAGAGCTCTTAATACCGTTGCATCCCGACACTCTTTTATTGCTTTTTTTCTGATTGGTTAAAATCTGTAACCATGGGTACAACTCAGGCCCCACCGTTGTCACTACTTTTAAATAAACGGAAATGAGAACTAAAGCTTAAAATTAAATAAAAGGTCACAAAAGTATTTCAGTGGACTATAAAATATTAAACTGCAGAGTGCATTACAGAACAAAACATTGTGTAAGGGGAAGTAATGTGTTATGTTTTCGAGTATAATAGAGTTCCCAGTTTGGTTGCACGTATTCCTGGAGTGTTACTGTCACTGCACACCAGCCACCACCTCACTGATTAGCTCACGTGGCTTGTATGGATATCTGTAAAACTGTCTGGAAACTTTTGTGTTTTCAAGCTATCAATTAAATTAAAATTTTGCTTTTATTAAAAAAAAAAATTAGTGCAGCAGAGTGGTGGGTTGGCAACCTGAAGCATGATGAAACTTGACATTTCTAGTAGCCATGACAGCAAAGCCCCCAAGGAAGTTTGCATGTCTATGTAGTTGTGGTTGTTAGCAGGGTCCATGTCAGCACACTAAAAATAGCTGTGTAGAAGTTGTGGTTTGGGATCTGAAGCTTGGGTGAGAGGTGGGCTGCAGAGCCCAAACTCCAGCCGGAGCCACAACATTAAAGCACCAGCTACAGAGCTATTTTTAGCACACTAGCAGGAGCCATGCAAGCAGGAATGTGTAGACTTGGGCTGTGAGGCTCACTCCTGGATGCAGGGAGATGTACTATCTTCTAGACCCTTGTACTGCTAGTGCAGGATTGTTTCCTTCATTGTATCTTCATTGTACTGCCAAGCAGTACGTCCTAAATTTACTGTCTTTAATGTCGTTTTCTTCCTCCTAATTATTGTCTTTTAAACCACCTTAAAGGATTCCTTTGCTTTGCAGATGTTCATACACTGAGCTGTCGTTTTGCCAAGCTATGCTATACATTTATACTTTTAAATCAATCCCTATAACTCTTAAAATTATTACAACTCTCTCATAGATTTAGGGTTTTTTTTATTGCTTTTGGAATATAACACATTGAAATCAGTTAGTTTAATTTTCTTTATGCAAGTTTTCTGTGTGTTTAATTGTATTTCAGCTATCTGCGCTTTACATTGATTGCCAGTCTTTAGTCCAGGCCCTTCATGATCTTCCTCTTCATCTTAGGTTGAACGTGGCTGCTGAAATGGTGCAGGTAATGCTCCGTCTTCTCATACAGTTACAGAAATATTTAAATATTCCAATAAATAGCACCTCGAGAATAAGTGGTGCTAGTATCATGGTATTAAACCTGAGTAGTCTCATGTTTTCTTTTTTTTTTTTTAAATGAAATTGGTGTGCATTGTAAAACGGACATAGTGCATGAAATTGGCAGGTTAGTGGGCACATGAAGCAGAGGAATTTGCATCAGCACTTTTTGTGGTTTGCCTCTATCTTTGAATAAACTGAACGTTTTCACAGGTAGTGCATTGTTCAATGTCTTCAGTGTTGGGCAAACTACTGCATGTTTGCAGCACTTGTTTCTATGTTCACTATGTTTTCGAATGGTGTAACAAAATATGGAAATGTTTTTTAAAAATGAAACCACTTTGATATGTAATCTTTTAAAAAAAATTAACTTACTTATCTATAGAATGTATGGTGCAACATATGTGTTATCCACATTTTATGTCATGAAACAAATTTGAGTCATTGTCAGAATGTGACCTACCCATCAAATAGCTGAAGAAAAGGTTACTTATACTCAAGAGTGTAGAAAATTAGGTAGCAGCATTTCAGCAAAGTGCTTTCTGTAGACTATGGAAAACAAAATACCATTCACAGAGAAGGAAAAGGACTAATGAGAGTTTTGAGTTAAAAACTGCTGTCATGTGAGGTTACATTTGGAGAGCAGTTTATCAGCAGCTGAAGAAATAACACCACCACCACAATCAATCTGCTCTAGAAAGGGAAAGATGAATGACTCCAATAGGAAAGATTTTCTTTCCTGTGGGATTTTTAGAAATGATTTAGACACTTGCACAGCTAACCTCTTTCGTACTGTAGCTGAAAGGTATGTCTGGAGATGGAGGGTATACAAAGGAATCTGCAAAAATAGTTCCTTTCCAAGTAAAATTCTTTTCTGGCAAGCAAAAAGCTAAGCCTGGACTGTATTGCTTTTCCCAGTGTTAATTATTCCAAGGGGATGAATTTATTAGTTAAATACATTTATTTATTTTCTTTTTCAAGCAAAATAGAAGACAACCTATGCTGTAAATATAACCAGTTTCTTCTACAATATGTGTGTGCAGGTAAACGGGGTCATTCAGTGCATATTGAAATATTTAAATTAATTTTCATCTTTCTTTTGTCACTGGCCTATGCTGTGATATGATGTATGGTATCACAATCTCCCAAGAAGTGCTGAAGAAGCAAATAATCTGCCTGTGAGTGGTTAGGTGTAAAGAGGAAATATTTCTTGGTTTACTATTTGCTACTGTTTTGCAAATTTTATATTTAATATCACTGTGTTAACCTTTGAAAAATGAAATGAAACTTGTCAAAACCATGTCTGCTTGGGTGTGTCACAGATTTACAGGGTGTCTTTTATGCCCCAGTCTATACACAGTCTCCCTGTTATGGCCAGTCAAAGATGTAGCTCTTCACAGTGGTGAGCTCTGCAGCTTTCAGATGAGATTCAGTTTTCTGTTTTTTGTCCCTGTGCTCTCTTCTGCAAATCCCACTGAGTTCAGACTCCTGTTTAAAGATTCTTCACCATTCGGGAAGCAGTGCATCCCCGTAAAACTATTTGCGATGACACAGCACAGCCTTTTCAGAATGAGGCAGCATTTATTAGTCAACTGGAATACAGCACGTGAGAACTCTTAGAGTAAAATAGGAAAGTCAAGCTTAACTCAGAGTCCATACTGGCAGAAGCATCTGCACCAATAGGCAATATTCTCCTGGGATCCCTGTTGGCTCTCTGTCCCTCTATCAATCTCTGATTCTGCCATTTCCTTAGCTCTGAGTGGGTATGCCTACAATGCAGCTGGGAGCACGCCTCCCAGCACAGGTAGAGGGACTGATGCTGGAAGGGCTTAAGCTAACATACTAAAAATAGCAGTTTAGAGGTTGGAGCTCTGGCAGTGATTCGGGCTAGCAGCCTGAGTTCATACTGCGGAGGTCAGGTGGTCTAGAGAGGCTGAGCTTCCACTAAAAATGCAACGTCCACATGCTATTTGTAGAGACCTAGCTCAAGTCCTGATAACACTAGCCTGTCTGCTCAAGCTGGGATGGCATTTCCTGTGTCTCAGGCAGCATCTTTGAAACACAATCTTTCAGATGTGGTGGTTTTGTTCCCATACAGCTTCCACTGCATTCAATTCATCCTGGGCTACCACATTAGAAGTTAATGTCCCAGTCTTTGAGTCTTTTTTTTCTATGCCGATTCCATTCAGTGCTTGAATGGTGCATCCAGACAGACTCAAACACCCTGTCTGTTAGCCCCTGTTCTGGGGAAGCAGTTTATTTGCTGTACACAGTGGGTAGAAAGACAAAATCAACAGGCAAACTGAGTTACATATATTGGTCAGACACATCTTGCAAAAAATCGCTCATTCATCAAACAGTGTCACATCTGAGAATGACTCAGCATGTGGTACTTGGGAGGGAAAACCTTAATCAGAGACAGTTGGTCAATTACTGGGCCAAATTCTCCTCTCAGTGTGACCCAAACATTTCTTCTAATTTCAGGTGGCTTTTAGAGGGATTTGAATGGGTGTAACCGCAGGTATTACTTCTCTTCCTGTATGCACTGAACACCCCTTTTACAAAGGTGTATATAGCATCTAACCATACAGTTTCTTTAAAAAATATTGCAGTTATCTTTACATATTGATACTGCACAAATAGTTTCAAATTTATTTTTGTATTAGATTTACTTTCCTTGCCATTTTAAAATGTGTTCCATTGAATTTAATTAAGTGATTGTGTGTGGGAGTCACAAATTATTGTGCTGTTTTTTTTTTTTTTTAATTTCAACTGTAGCAATTGAGTTCACCATAATGAAGACCTAAATCTTTTTCTTGTACTTTTAGGCATCAACACCCACAGAACTCCCTCAAATAACATCTAAATGTATTGAAGACAGCAAGAGGAGAATGATTCAGTCACAACCTTTGGGTCAAAGTGAAATAGCATCAATCTCTGATCCCATTAGTGATTCTGTCCTTTCGATGCCTTTAAGTAAAGATGGACCTGGAACAACTTCACAATCCTTTCAGAAAGGCTGTTCTGTATCACAGCAAGAGGCAGATAATTTGGATGAAGTACTGGATTTACTGCTAAATTTAGATGCTCCTGTTAATGTAGAAAACAGCTTTCAGTCAGAAACATCCTACAACATGACAGCTGAGAGAGATTTGAAAGTGGAAAATGGTGAGATTTCTATTTTTTAACTCCTTTTTAGTTTGTGGTGTTCTTTCTGTAGTGATGCGTTTAGTTAAACTCCTGAGTGGTAAGTTAACAATGCTGCTCTGACCATCCCTATATCCCTGACAGTGATTGATTTGGAGTTGTGTACTAACGCATCTGTTCGTTCTCATTCTCCCTTGGAGGTGACCTTTCAGAGGCGCACTTTTCTTGTTTAGTACATTGACATTTCAAAACTTGCTGCAGTTGCTTGTGGTTGATAATCATGTTATAGACCTTATTAAGAGAAATGAAAACTGAATGTGTAAGTCTTAAATATAGTAGAACAAGTATATCTCTGTGCCTCAACTTTTTTAGTACTTATAACATGATGGAATCCGGTGCTTTCTGATATTTGGCCTTTTGGTACTAGATCCTATTCTGGTTCATCCTAAATACATTATTTAGAATATGTACTCACGACAATAAGCACATGCTTTGACTTCCAAGAATAGGCCTACCTGGAATAGACACCATTTTTAAATAGGCTGAAATACGATGTGCTGAGTTGTGTATTTTGCCAGTCGCATCCGGTGACAACATAACTACCTAAATAGAGCAGGAATATTGCAATCACTGCTATCGTGGGTACAGTATGGAATACATCAACTATAGCAGAAAATATGTAGAGCACTAAACTCAGGTCTTCACAGATAAATAATTGTGGATATTAAACTTTCTTTTTTTATTCAGTTCACCTTTAATTTTTTCAGGTGGCTTTAAAAAAAAATCCCCATAATGAGTACAATCCTTTATGACCCTAGGCAACGGACCACTTTGACAGCTTACATCTTTCTTTTCTTCAAAGTGTACCTCCTTCTCTTCCCCAAGCAGAAGAGCTGTACTCAGTTGTTGGCCTCTGAGCAAAGCTACTTCTGGGCTTTGTGCCAGCTTCCTCGTACTCTTTGCCTGTCCTCCCCCCGATGTTATGTCCCCTGTGTGAATGAAAGGGGAGGACCTAGTGCCCACAGATGGAGCTCACTGAGAGATGGGGAGAGGTTTCATTCTCAGCATGAAGAGAAAGGAGCAGGTCTCATGTGCGTGCAGAAATCTTGTCCTAATTGTTCCTCTCTGTGAAAACAGACTTTCCTCTCCTCGCTGCTGTACGCCCCCCTCCCTCATCCCCACCCAAATGACATTTCCAAGGTTATTAACTCATATAGAGTGGAGCAACATCAGTTCGCAAGGGTAGCGCTAATAATGTGGTGGAACAAGATCCTGTTACCTGCAGGGGACTTTTGCCTTTCTGACTTTGTGAGCTAGCGTTGAAAAATGTCCTGTTAACAAGCAAGGTACTCAACAGCAGTCACTATGCTGTTTTTGCATCTAGCAGACCACACAGTGACTGTACTTGCTAAAACACATTCTGGTTTATAGAAGAATCACCAGGCAGAAAACTGGTATACATAATTGATGAAACATTTCCACCCTGTAATACAGAAAGTGATGTTGCACTAAAGAGTTTAATGGAATTTTCATTTTCTAGGACAGTGAAGACCTTTACTGTAGTCAGCATGTTCATTTTGAACATTTTAAGAGATCAATAGAGTTCTTCTGCAAAATGAAACTTTGGTTTTCTTAATTGGCAAAATTTAAACAGGTAATGGGTCGTTGCTAGTGAGTTTTCTGTCAATGAAAGGTTTTGAATGGCAGTGCTATTACTCAGTTACTCCACAGTAATATAACCTTTTAATAAGTCTGGGAAAGAAACAAAGGGTTGGATATTTTTTCTGATTACAGTTTTTAAACTATTTTTTAAACTTTTCTTTTTCTACATTTGTTGAAAAATATATTCTTGACTGTTGTTATTTCTGTTAAGCGTAATTTAACATTATTCCCAAAGCTTTAGGACTCAAGAATGAGTATAAACATCCTCAGTAAATTTCACTGAGGATAAGTACAGTAGAAACCTGCTATCTACAGCAAAACAGTTTAGTCATCTCTTCCAAATTAGCAGCGGTAGGGAGGTGTCATTATTATTTCATTATTTTTACAAAATATTTTTGTCATTTATTTATCAATTTATTATGCAATATAATTAGGAAGATGAACTTCTTTTAGGTAAAGAATGAAGCCAGAGGCCTCTTTTAAACCTCATTTTCCATCATTCCTCCAGCTGTACCCAAATCAAAAGTGCTGTACCTGAAACTTGCTGTGTCATGTCTTGATTCAGGATAGACTGTTTTTTGTAGTAAGCATAAATGTAAGAAGTTTTTCATAAGCTAATAATTATCCTAACACCTATGGGGCTATGCATACAAACACCTGTCTAGAAAACCCTGCTCTGTTATTCTGTTGGTCCCCCTGAAACATGGTGGGGCCTCAGGCCACGTCTTCCCTGGCATGGCTCCTCGAATGATGTTAACTACATTGGCAGAAACACTCTTCCCTTGGCAGAGCAGCGTCCACATTGGGGTTTTGTCAGCATAGCGACATCAGTCCAGAATGTGGGGGTAGTACGTCCCTCACCCCCACATTGCCATAGCTCAGTCCCACATTGCGGACTGACAGATCTAAGCTACGATAACTTTTAGGGGTAGATGAAGTCTGACAAATTTTGAGTGAGTTAATTGTAGCTTTTGTATGCACGCTGACGTCTGCATGGCCCCTGAATGCTTTAGGAAAGGATACAGCTGGCAGGATTTTGCTGTCGGCTGACAGAGAAAAGGGTTCCATAAAGGAATGTTTCAATGTTCATTTCATGCTTACCCCCAAAATTCTGACAGATGTGAAACTGAACTTGAAATGCATAGGTTCTCTCACACTGGTGATCTTACTGTTAAACTGCCACTTTCAGCAGAACAACACAGCATGAGCTCTTACTACAGAGTGTAAAAAGAATTTTGAAATAGCATTTCTGTGATATTCTTAGGAGATGTACATCGTGTATTAAGTGGAAAACACAGTGTGAACACAACCGTGTAGTCACTAAGATACGACTCTAATAATCACAAAATAGCTCTGCTGCCATGACCTCTTGCTGATCTCACACCTAAGAGAAAGCCTGCTTAGTCAGGAGAGAAGCTAGATCTCAGGAGGGAATGGGGTCAGGATCAGTTAGGAATCTGTTAGAATCTATAGCGCTTCTTTCACTGTGACCCTTAAACAATCCAGCAGATTAGTCAGGTAGTAGCTACCTACTGATTAGTTTCTTTAGTCACCTGCATTTTTGTGATTTCACCCAGGCAGCTGACATACACTCTACTTAAATGTCATCTTTTTTTTTTTAAATTCAATCAGGCACTGAAAATCAAAATGCTAACTTTGTAATATCTCAAAAGTTTCCATAGAGCAAAGACTAATGTCTCCATAGAAGATGGTACTCGGTCCTGCTATGAGTGCAAGGGACTAGACTCGATGACCTTTCATGGTCCCTTCCAGTTTCTATAATTCTATGATAGAATTATTTTCTATATTTATTTTCCTAGTTACTCTAAATTTGGATACGACTGAAGAAGAGAGTTCATCGTCTGAGCAGCAGAAAACGGCATCTAAAAACATTACTGAGGAAGAACTTGAAGATTGGTTGGACAGCATGATTTCGTAAAGGAAAGGAAAACTACCTGAAGCTGGAATTTCATTGTCATGCAAGTAACTGAAAAATAAATGAACATGGAAAAAACTGAGTACAAAAGATCAGTTTATGAGAACTAGCTGCTTCATTTCAGTCATTTAATACTGCATGCCTAGTTTTATTTAAGCCAACATTTGAAATAGTAACAGTTATCTAGAATTTATCCAAATTTGTTAAGTTCTGTAAACAAAAAAGTCTACTAGAGTTACAGCTGAGTTCATTAAGAAGGATCTTGTAATGAAATAAGGATTTTTTTTTCAAAAAACTGTGCCTATAGTGTAAACTGCAAAACGATACACAATGGCAGAGCATTTGTTTAGACTTGTACTTGCTATTTACAGTTCGAAAAATAAAATAGCATTAGTAAACATAGTTTTGTGTTTAATTGTGTATCCTGTGTTGTATCAGCTTTATATTTTGTACTCAACAAAAATATAAGGAGACAACAACCCATTTATTTTTGATTTGGTTTGTAATACTTTATTGCAGTGGGCATTTTATTTTATTCAAAGAACAATGCATTCAGTGTAGCAGCTTCACTCCTTACAGATGACCGTAAAGCATTATTTTAGTTTGGCCTTTTAACAGCAGCATCTAATGGGCTGTTAATGAAAGAAGTATGTGAATACCCTTTAAGTGCAGTTTCATACAGTAAGACAGAAAAGCAACACAACCAATTAGTGGAACTGTCCATTTAAAACACTAACATAAGTAAAACCCTTGCATAGCTATGTCTACAGAGGTTTTAAGGCACTTGATCGATATTTCAAGGTCGATAAAGTGTTTGAAAATTTTTCTTTAAAGCTTTTCAAGCTGCATCTTGATACATTCACTAGCAAATACCATGGGAAAAATTAGACTGCAGTTAAAATATGTTTCATTTCACAATGTGAGTCATAGTCACCTGACATTCAATTGCTTGAGTTTCAGATATTGTGCATTTAAGAAATAATATGTCTTTTAGCCCTTTCAATTATACCACCAAACACTGGATCAAAAATAGTTACAATTTCAGTCTTTTTTAATTGGAAAGTTTAAGGTAACTAAGTCTTATTGTATAGATTTCTGTCCTTTTTCAATAGGAAAATGGAAATTGACTATAAGGCCCATGTCTTATCTGCTAGATACAAAAATCCTAAGTGTATGGTTTTAAACAAGTTTATGATAAAGAGATGGTAGACAAATGTGGCCTTTGACTTACTTACACTATAAAAGGAAAGTTTTCAATTTTGACTGTTTTATATTTCATTAACAAACGTGTTAGCTTCTTTCACGATGCTTTTATCCAAGCTGATCTTCATATTGTTTACGGAAACAATCTCCAGCTGGGAAGAAATCCCAGCATCTTTCTTGGTACATTTTCCATACAAAGGACTCCTGAAACGGTGAGGGGAAAAGGGATTTTTAACATACATTAGTTTGTTATTGCTGTAATCAGTACTGTCCTTACACATATTACTACTGATACATAAGAGGACATTACATTTCCTTTAGCATGGGTTTCAACATTGTGTGTAAACCTTCAGTGTGCAGTTTTGTGTACCTTTAACACCACCGTGAAGTAAATTTTTGGGCCACAATGAAAATAACTGTATTGTTATAATGGGCCATGTGTCTTTGAGACATGATCTACGAATCAATCTAATTGTACCAGTGCAAATCCCCACTGTACATACGCAAGCTGTTTTTAACTCATAGCTTGATTTTGTAACTTACCCAAAGACAATTTAAATGTGCATTGAGGCTTCACACTAGAATAAATAGCTCAATTTTAAAGCAGTGTAGCTCCCAGTGCAACTCTGCTTCGTTCTGAACCTTTACCATTTTAAGTGCACAGAAACATTCTTCTAAAAAATTGTGGCCACATACAATATAAAATAAGCATTTAGCAACTACATTTTGGAACTGAAAATCAGTTGTTATAGGTTAAGCCTTTACAATAAAAAGTTTTGTTTTCAAAATGTACATTTGTTTAAACGTTCAAAAAATCGTTAAACAGAGTTAAAATATCAGTGTCCCATTTCTTATGAATCTGTCATACATTTTATTAATAAATATCCTTATAGTAGTATCTTCAATTACACAAATGTAAGAAATCAAATTTACTCCTTTTCTTTATATTTTCTCCAAGTTTGGACAGTTAAACTTTAATCGATTTGCACATTTGAAAGTAACTAGAACCAGTTTCGGATTCCTAGAACATGCATGTCTTATTTTTACAAATTAAATTAATACACAAAAATTAATACACAAAAAAGCCCTGCATTGTGTTGGCTTTGCTACCTGTGTGACACACCTGATGCAAAAAATGGATACAAAAAGTATACCTAACCGTATATACCCCTTGCTTTGCCAGCCCCATCCCTTACCACAACATTAATTCTGCATCCCCTATTGATGGCAGCCTCCCAATGTTAGTAGCTTGGGCTGTTGGGAGGGGAATAGCTTAGTAGTAGGGTAAAGTCAAGGTTGAAGTTTCAGACACAGTACCTGTAGAGGAAAATACTAATTTATGCTTCATTTTAACCATGCACTGAAAATGCTGCTTCATACTCACCTGACCAGTGTGCTCAGTTTCATCTTTATTAATGAGATACATTAGAAAGAACCTGAAACAAGCACAAGAAATATTTGTTAATAGGGAAAAGCTAACATGACATTTGATTGGTATAGTTACATCTCACGTTTGTTTGTCAGGAAATATAAGGGAAACTCCACACTAGTTGACAAAATAGCATTGAGGTTAGTTGTGACCATTTTATAAAGTCAGAAGCCTTCTTTTAGGACCGGAATCTATCCTCTGAATCGCCCTGTGGAGTATTAGCTCCTGTTAATTTCATGTGAAATCCCAGTTACCAGCATCAAAAAAAGGAAAAGTAACCTACCTTATCCCAATGTATTTAGCTTAACAAAGAGAAGTATAAGGATTCACCTGATTACAGTCTAATAAGTAACTATGTGGCAAAGAATCATTTAATACTGTGTTCTTCAATCTAGCAGCGAAAGATATAAAACACCCCAGCGAGTAGAAGTTGAAGGTAGAAAAATTCAACTGGAAATAAGGTGTAAATGTAACTGAGAGTAATTAGCTATTGGAACAAGTTTCTAAAGGTCATGAAGGATTCTCCGTCACTGATAATTTTTAAATCAAGAGTGGATGGTATTTGGGGGTAAGTTCTATGGCCTTCGTTCTACAAGATCACACTAGATGATTACAGCAGTCCAGTCCCTTCTGGCCTTGGAATCTATGAATCTCCTTATATGGTCTGAATTTACTTGAAGGCTTTTCTTAACATTCCAAGCAAACTATTCCTGCAGTGAAAGCCGCCGTCGGGTGATCTCCAACTAACATGACATCGGAAACGAACAGTAACAAAGATATACTCACAGGTAGTTGGCCAGGTTGTGCTCTTGTAAAGTATGCATCTCAAAACCATGTGGGGTTGTGTCAAAATAGTCATTACCAATTCCACAAATGAAACATTTGGTCTAGAAAGAAAATGAGAATTTTAGCACACTGTTAACATATTACTCTAGGTTCTTATCAGTTCGTTAAGATAGAATATGGTTGCTCATACCTCCATATCTTCTCTCACTTGCTCTTGCTGATCTCTTAACTCACCAAAGGCATCAATAATCAAACCTGTTGTTTAAAGGAAAGATGTAAGGTCTCTAACCTCTCAGTATTAATTTTACAAGATACGGAGTGTGGGAGAATTTGTTTGTTTAGGCTTCATCAAAAGGACAGCATCCCAGATAGGATAGTCCCCATTTTCACGGCGCAGCATGGGGGTGGTTATAGGTAAAATCCAAGTTAGGCAACTAGCACTGGATCTAATGGTATTTGTGTCGCACTTGCTGTAGGAGTTCACAATTAAAATGTAAACATTTATATAGTCACAGTTTTGGGGTAACTGCACTTTTGCCCCCTTCAGTGGTCTCCTCAAAGAATGCCCTCACCTCTGGCCAGGGATCCATGTGCCTCTCCCCTCTTGACTATGGCTCTGGGCTTCCAGCTCCCTGCAATACACTGGGCTTTTGCCAGCAAGGCTGCGGTAAATCTGTGCTCTTTCTCTCAGAGGGTTTTGAGCAGCATAGACCAGCGGTTATAAGTAACTAAGCAGCTCTTTTAAGGTAGAATACATTTATTTTAGGCTAAAAGTCTAACAGAGAAAACAACAGAGGGCTCTAAAGGCATATTTAAGCTTACCAGCATGCCCGCTCAGGTCCCCAACTCAGGTGTTAGGAGAGTCCCTGACTGGTGGAGAAAGGTTTGAAAGACATTGGTACCTAGGAGGCTGCCTCTCTCGATTGTCAGGTCATGGCAGTTTGTAGCCCAAGGATCCCTCCATCAGTCAATTCAACATCAGCCTTTTTACTCAAAAATTCCCCAGGCCTCCTGAAGCAGGTAAAACCAGTTGCTGCTCCTTTCCTCCTGGGATAAAGTTTCAAAGGCTGGGCATCTGCACAACCAGTTTGGGGATTTTGCTTTCATCACACCCTAGTGATTCCAGATGCCTCAGGAAATCCACCCAGTGAGCCAAGGAGACACAAATGCATATAAGAATGTATTGAGATAGACCTCTATGAATATTCTGTGGGACCGTAGCGTCTGGTCCACTCAGTGCTTCAGGGATTTCATGGTTTCTAGGAACGGCTCAAACATACAGATGATGTTCAAACTTTTAAGTACAAAAGTCCTGAGGTATGCCTGTGTTTGTCATACCAGGGACTGGGCCCCACGCCCCCAGAGAGAAGTTGGTGTACCTAAGGTACCTGACCAGCATCCTTAGTGCCTGGCAGGTGAGTCTGCCATTCCTGCTAATAATTTCAAATTGCAACTATCCATATAGTAAACAAATAGTCTCACAGCAACTCAGCATCTACTACTGCCAGCCCTTGGAATAAAAGCAAAGTGCAGAAGCTGGACTCTTAGTCTAACCTACTGTGACTGAATCTGTGAAAGAAGGCTACAAGCCTACACCTCAGGTCAGAAGAGAGAGGAATGCAGATCCCTGCCCAAAGAGAAGTGACAACTGGAGCCTGAGACCAGTGAGGGCATTTCTTGAGTAGATTGGGGACAGGGAGGAAACGGATGTCTCAAAGATGTAGCTAACTCAGAATTGTGATATACAGAATGCACACCGCCACAGGGGTGTGTTTGTTGGGCCAACAGGAGAAAGAAAAGCCCTCATGTCTTTAAGGATTTTTCTCCACCCCAACCTCTGCTGCCTCTTTTTCTACCCACCCTTCCTTGTGAATTTGAGAAACAGGGCTCTTTGGGCTCAGTATAAACCTGGTAGTGCCTGGGCACCCAGTGGAGGGGTTATAAACTCTTCCCATAACTAGGGTGCCATTCTGTGCCCTGAGCAAAATCATCTTCCTGGGCAGGAAGGATTTTTTCATTCAGATTGGCCTTTGAGCCCTTTCAGGAGCCCAGGGATCAGGGTGAATAGGTTAGGTTCTAAAACACATGTGGCAGCTGCCCAGGGCAAGTAATAGGTCAGTAGGAAATCTGGCTCCCTGATAAAACAGAACTGGAAGCAGATTAGAAGAAGGCATCTCCTAAAAAGGCAGAAAAGGGGGTTAGGCCCTGGTCCAGGGAGGAGCCAACCCCTTCCTTCCCAGCCCTGCAACCCTTGTACAAAAGGGAGGATAGAACAGTTCCAGCAGTGATTCAGGGTCCAGGTTAATGTGGGGAAAGTGCCAGCAGATCCTCTGGATGGCATAAGTTTATGGATGCTCTGGCTGAATTACTGCCAGATAGTATCCAGATGTATTACTTAAAGGTGCAATCTAGTCACACCCCATTCTGATTGTCTTAACTATGAATTGCCGCAACGAATGTAGCAATGTTCTTTAAACTATCCAAGTCAATGAGTGGTTCACATATACCACACAAGTGAACAAGCTCACTAGACACCAAGGCCTCTTACTGTTATGGAAATACCTTGAATGATAGCCAGTAGGATGACAATGACAAAGAAGAAAAACGTGATGTCAAAGACAATTCTGTACATTTCATAAGGGTCCCCAGCAGGATCTTCAATTTCATCCCCGATGCCACCACCAGCTCTCACACCCACGTACATGTGGAACAGGTAACACTGGACAAAAGGGAATGTTACAGTGGGTAAAAAACAGATGTACTGAAAATTGCTGGTATTGAATAAAGAATGGTTCGTTACCCTACAGTATCCGGGGTCCTTTGAAATAGTGTAGTCAGGATAGAGCCCACCGAACGTGCTCATACGTGAGAGCTCAGAATCTTTAGCACAGCAATGTCCGTGGAGGTCACTGTGTTTCCTTGTGCTCCCTAGTGAAGACACAAAGGGCAGAATGGTCTGGACACGCCCTTGGGTCCCTGGCAGTTTGAGCCCGTTAGCTGGGGGGGAGGGGAGGGCAGGTGATGGTATTCACACAGTTACTGGAGCGTAAGGAGCTGTTCTGTCACCTTTGAGTATGTGTCATAGTGGATCCCGCTGAAGGTGAGTGGAATGTAGTAGCCTCTTCAGGATGATGGCAAGGAGGTGTACCAGCCACATCCAGTCAGAGTTTGGAGTACTGCTTTTCCTAATCGAGCATCGAATTGAGCAGCCAATAGTGCTTCAGCAACACGAGCAGATGGCCAGAAATGGCAAAGTTACTATATGAGGCAATCGCTACATTTTGAGACCAGCCAGAGGATGCTGTTTTGGCCTCATGAAGTGAGCCTTGATAGTCAGACAGGAGTGATATATTTGCCAGCACAGTGTAATATACCGAGTTATCCACTTAAATAGCACACAGCCTTTAGTGTGGCTAGATGTCATCATGAGCCAGCCTGGGGACAGTTTGATGCTGTCAATGTAATAATGCAAAGCAGGGGATGTGTACAGGATGCACAGTTTGTCCCCGTCCCCCTCCCATACATGGAATGTGGCTTAGGGAAGAACACAGATAAACTGAAGTTTTGGTTTAAGAGAAATTGAAGAGAATAACTTTGTCCTTGCAAATGAGGTATATAAAAGCTCCACCTTGAGGAATCAAGCGTGCTTACTCTTCTGCCTGAGGTGATGGCCACAGGACAAACACATTTCAAGACTCAGGTGGTGGATGAAGCAGTCTTCGGAGAGGCTTACAGGAGAGGTCCATCAGTTTCAGACAGAAGATGCTGAGCTTCCCCATGTTCCAGTATGCTCCATTACCAGTGAGTAAGCATGCATCACTCTCTTAAGGATTTTAATACCATTGAATGTAAGAAGATCAAAAGCAGTACTCTGACATCACTGCCAGAGGTACTTTGGTCAAACTGAAAGAGTCCAGACTGTTTTGATTGCAACATTTAGTCTAGAATCTAAGGTATTGAGGCTTGCTCAGGCATGAAGCCATGTTCGGTCACCCTTATTGAAAATGTCTTCCACTAGGAGGTGCAAGTCTGCCTCAGGGACTGTTCCTGCTTTGTGTCAGCATGCCCTGTACAAGTGAAGAATAAGTAGCCCTTTTCCAGGTTATCAGTTGTAAAGAAGTTGAGTCTGGATGAAAATTTTTTCGCTGGTTCTGGGCAGTCTGAGAGCCTGAGCAAGGGCTGCACTGACATGTGCCGCAAGTCTGTCAGCCATAACTGTCTTGGCCAGTAGGATCCTGAGGATGAGCCTGGCCTTGTCTCTACTGTTTGGTGATCGTTTTGGGGAGTACGGGGATTGGTGGCAATTCTTCATTCCACTGCAGTAGTGACCCCCTTTGGAACAAAAGGAGGTACTTCACATTGTCTCTATTGGTAAACAGATCCATTGCTGGATTTCCTCCTATTGGAGAAATGGCAATATAGTGATGGCCCCCAGCAGTGGCCACACCTTTGGTTGATGACCAATTGTTTGCTCAGGAAATCTGCCTAGCTGTTTCTGGTTCCCATCAGGTGCAGGGCTGTCAAGATTACATCATGTATATAGCCAGTTCCTCAGTTTGATTGCCTTCCTCCACAGAGGGAAGAACAAACTCCTCTTTGTATTGTATAGTCACCTATACTACCACATACCCTATGACCAGGAGCAATGTCATACATGGCAGCCTGATTGCCTAGAGATCTAAAACACTTACGTGTAACCTCATGTCTGCTGAGAACTATGTCCTCTGCATATGGTCAAAGTGGGCACCGCATCCTTTCCAAGATGAATAGCATTCCAGATGGCAACAGGGTCTTGAATGCTACTCTCTTCCTGATGTTGGGTTGTAGCCACCATGATGGTTCCCTGAGGATGCAATAGGGAGTGGCAATTGGTTTACTATCTTGATCCTTCACTGGGGAGTAGGCCGACCTGATCCAAAGTCGTAGAGGCCTTGAGTGAAGTCTACCTAGTGATGCCATGTGGATATAGGACATATGGCCTTATGTGAGACAGGTCCACACCATCATGGACAGACTTGCAACAGGCATGCAAATATCATACATTAGGCATGATATGGATCTGCACAAAAGATGAAGTGCATGCCTTCCTGCTAAAAAGATCATGTTTTTTCTGATTCTTCTTGTCTGTCATTGATGGACCCTGTTTTGTCTTGTGTGACTCATATGACTCTATGACATTGGTGTAGGGTGTACATAAAACCACTTAAAGCCTTGAATGGAATTTGTTATCACTTCTTTATCCGCTTTGAGATCAGAAGGTACGTCTACACTGGAGGCTCTGTTAAGTCAATTTATAGTCGACCTTGTTAAGTCGGCTTAGAGAATCCACACTGAACACTCCAGTCGACTATCTGCGTCCACACTGGTAAGTGCTAGGTCGATGGAGGAGTGGTGCACTGTGGGTAGCTGTACCACATTGCACCGCGGGTTGGAGGCCAATTAGGTCAACTTAAGGGCACTCCCCGTCCACACTGGCTTAAGTCGACTTAATAAGGTTGACTTAAGAGTTAAGTCGACCTTCAGAGGTGGTGTTATTAGATCGACTTAAGGAAGCGCGTAAGTCGACTTTATAAGCGACCAATGTGGACGCAGCAATCTGTAGGTCAACTTAACCATCCTTAAGTGGACCTAAGGCTCCAGTGTGGACATACTGAGAGAGAGAGCAAGGTCAAGGTATGCCACAGACCTTTCACAGGGTCCCTCAAGCCCTAGTTGATAGGCAGGGCAATTCTTGTGAGTGCCATGGAATTTAAGATGTCAAACACAGTTCATGGGTAGTCTCTTGGATTATAGTTGTTTTAATATGCAAGTTATCCACGATTCTAGATGAGTTCCTGGAGTGTCCAAAATCATCTAGAGTTGGCAGCAACACCAGAATTATATATTTATCAGGAGAATAAGATGATTACGTGGGTAGACAGGGAAGCTGAAGTGACCCCCCTCGGCCTGCTCTGTTGGTTTTCCCAGATACTCCTGTGTTTCTATTGAGAAGGAGGCCATTGCTATTGATGCTGATGGAGACCAATATCTCTTTCTCCTTATGGAGAGGTGATTGATAGCTGTGACTGCAGGACAGATAGGAAGCTGTGCCCCAATAGGGCTTGTGCCCAGAAAAACGTGAACCAGAGAGGGCGAGAAGAACCACCTCTCCTGGAATAGCAGAGCTGTGGGACACAGCGTCCCAGCATATGCCAGTGAGTGTGTATCCTCAAATGTGGACCTTGGCACCTGGAGGGATTCCAGAGTCAGTGTCAGAGTGGCTCTTGCTGTAAAAGGAGGTGGTGAGCCAAAGCCTATCTGGTTTTCGTTGCCATTAGTGCTCTGTCACCTTCTTTGGAACTGGAAGGGCTCACTAGTATGTCTTTGGACTTAGAGCTCATTTTCTAGGATGTCCACCTGGAATTGTGCTTGCAGCAGCACTACATACTGGATGCAGAGTATTCTAGGCCTCTCTGTCCTAATGTTGATGATGAGGAGGTCAGTGCCAAGGAGGTACAAACTGGTGCTGGGACTCTGATGCTGGTGTTGACTTGACCGCTTTCTTTGGTCTCTTCTTGTCTTTATAACCAGATTGCTGTTGCACTTGCTGAAGAGAGCCATCTTGGTTCGAGATGGGACACAGTTTCTTTCCTTGGATTTGAAACTACCTTTTTGGATTGCTCCAACACGTACAGTTTGAGCCTGATGTCCCGATTTGTAAGTATGGGAGGAGAAGGAGCAGCAGATGGATATTTATTGGGGATATGAGCTTCCAAAGAGCAGAAACGATTCCTGCTTTGTCTGTCTATCAGGGACATTAGGCCGTCCCACAAAGAGTAGGGTTTAAATCCTCAGGGCTTAGAGTCTGTCCTTTTAACAAGCATGCTATTTTGTCCTTCAGTACGAGGCATCTTCTCCTTATCTTCCTTTTTTGTCTTTAAACACACACACACACACACATAAAATATACCTAAAAGGATAATATAGAAATACAACTAGGAATGAAAAACACTTCTTCACTAAGATTTGGAAGCTTAGACAAAAGGCTGAGTGGATCAAACATAATTGAGATTCTATCTCACTGCCATGGGTGGTAAAGAAGGACCTGGGGTAGAGTTGAGGCCACTCTGCTCTCTGTTCCCTCATATGAGAGTATGAGGCATCACAGGGTACACATGCAGCCTCGCTTGACATGGCTATGCAGAAGATTCCAAGCTTGGGCGCATGTGTCCTTACAGTTGACGCACATATTGAAGAAGAATTTATTTTTTCTTCTGCATAAACACTTTGTTAGAATGCTCTCTCCATATCCATATCTTCTGTATTTCAATAAAAATCTGAGATTAAACTACAAAGAATAATGCATGGAGATTTATGTTATAAAGAAAGAAATACTCTATGCTGTTATATCCACATTCAGACTAAGCATTTAGGGACATTCATCTGAAATCAAATTATTGGAATGGAATCAAAGTCAATTAGGTACATTCATTTGTTTCCAACTCAGTGTTCCACAAACGTAAGTCTATTTTCAGTGCATTCTTCTTTAGATCCATTTTGTCACCAGCCCTTTTCCTCATCTTCCAAGCCTAAACATATTGTATTTTACAAACTGTATAAATTATAATTCATGACCCTTCTAACTTTTCTGAGCAGTTAGGATACATTGTTTTTATCTGTATACTTTATCTTTTAATTGGATCTAGAAAATTTTAGCAAGAATCCAAATTAAAGTAAAGGAGGTGGACTGTGAGCTAAAACCAGAGCATGAAATGTTTGCAAGAGACTGTTTAATTCTACTCTGTTTAGAGGAACTCTGAGTCCTGGGTATTTTCAACACCGAGAAGCCTGTTTTAATATTTTTTGACCAATTTGTATAATCTTCCATGGGAGATTTGCCTATGTAAAGCTTGCAGGATTTGTCCCTAGATGCAGAAGTTCCCACTTCATCAAAATATTCACTGAGGGCTCAATTATCAAAGGACACATCGAGATACTCAAGTCACAATTTAAGCATAGAACAATATGGTCTAATTCCAAGGGACTTTCTGATATCTCTCTCCTATAAAACAGCTATATTACAGTTTAACTATCTTCAATCACACAATATATGTCCAAAAGTTATTTGAAAAAGCCCTAGTCATGTACTTTAGTCACAGCAGGCAGCAATATTAGTTCTAAATGAAGCATGCGTTAATGAAAGTAAATAATGTGATCAATCTGATCTTGCAGAAATATAGAACTATACATGGAGTTTTAATGCATTTTTACTACTGAGGGAAGATACAGCTAAAAGTATAATGATAGATAAAAATATTAACTTGGAATCATTTCAGTTCATTTGGAAGAACTGTTTAAAATGTAAAATATGTTGCTAAATATTTTAATTATTCTAACTGCTCATGTATTTTTGAATCTTATAAATGAGTTTTATTTCAGCTCAGACCTTTGTATTCGGTCCACAAAGGGACCAATTAGAGCAATATTGGATGGGATGAAGTTCCTTCTTCTCATTATTCACTTATCTGCCTTTCATTAAATATTTTATACTGGGGTCAGGAAGAGGAAAATATATATTATTGCAGTATATAACTGCACTGTGGGTTTTGAGTCTCTTTTTCTGCAGAAAGGCAGGGGGAATGTGATTAGCATATCTCTGCTGTGCTTGTGCTAGTTGCATTATAAAATTAAAATGTTATTATTGTGTGTTCTTTGGGGGGAGAGAATTGGTACAAATTTTTGTTACAAATTTGGCAAATGTGCCAACATTCACTTCACTCAAGAGAAAATATTTTGGGGAAAATTTTTGAATTTCCTATTAATAACTTCTGGATTTTTGGGGGGAGAGTTGGGAGATGAGGGGCCTTGGGGCATTAGCTGTTTATCATCACAATAAAGTCTTCTCATCCTCATGCAACTACTCACATGCTTCAGCCTTTCTGGACTGGCTAGAGGTTAAAGAAACTGGAAGATTATTCGGTTGCATTGGAACTTTGTTTATTGCTACTCATTGAATGGATTTTGCTCCACTGAATCTCTTTTCACCTCAGCACTAATGAAAGCAGCTTCATGGATACTCTGAAACAGTGATACTCAGAATAAGATTCATGAGCCACAAAGGGCTCTTTTATGTGTCTGCTGCAGCACATGATATTAAAACACTGTGTAATTTAATTATTAACCCATCTAAGTTATTAACCAATCTGGATGCTTTTATTATGTTATTAATCAATTCAATTATCAACTTGTACTAAGTTATTAACTCACTTGCTCGGAGAATAATATATATTTTTCTTCCCTGACAATGTTTAAATATGAATAGTTGTATAATAAATGAAACTATGAATTTACACTATTGTGGCTCTTGTGAGTCATGTTGATTGCTTATTTGGCTCCTGAACCATTGAGTTCTGAATATCACTGCTCTAATATATACCTGTTCACAGATGTTAATTTCGGCACCATGTTCTATGGTGTGAAGGAGCTCCATTCATGCCTTCTGTAGCAGCAGTTCTCAAACATTTTCCCTGCATGACCCCATTTTCAGATATGTTGTTTCCCATGACCCCAGACACCATGGAAGTTGCAGTTTAAAAATGGTGTCCTCCCTGCAGTGTGACTTCGCACTCACTGTACATGCAAGGTCATGCCACAAGAGGAGGCCATTTTCCTTTACAAAATGGTGTCCTCTGGACTGCATAATCTCACATACCTACAGGGCGTACAAGGTCATGCTGCATGGAGAGTGCTGTTTTGTAGAGCAAACCAGCATCATCTGTGCGAAGTGACCGTATGCGTATTTTCATATGAGGTCATGTTGTGTGATGGAGGCCATTTTGTAAAATGGCACCGTCTGCACTGCTCAGGATTGCTGTGACTGCATCTGCTGCTGAGGTGACCCCCTTAAGGTCATGACCCATCATTTGGGAACTGCTGCTCTACACTATAACAATGGTAGCATATAGATACTATTTTGACCTTACACTGCTGGAGAATGCAGAGTGAATTTCCAGATATTTGCACTGATAGAGTGGCTCAAGGCAACTTGAGCAGAACCCAAATGGCAAGCTCTTAATGACAGAAATACCCTTTTTCCCCAATTCCATCTAATGCATTTGAGATACTTTGGGCATGCAGTTTAAAAACGAGGATGACATTTCTGTTCTAGAAGTGCTAATGATGTCTTACTTACTGTCATCATATCATCACATTTCATGTCTGGCTCATCTTCATCTTCACTTTTGTTGTAAAATTTGCGGAAGAAGTTGAACGCAACAACAGTATAAAGGTAGACTACTACAGCCAAGAGTCCTACAGTCAACACAAGCTAAATGCAAACAAAATAAATGAAATGGGGAAAAAAAATGTGCTTCAGTCAAAGAGGAAGAGCATGAGTGATTCCAATCTCTTTCAGGCAGTACTGATGAACTCGTCACTCAGGAGATCTTAGGTGTTCCAAAAAGTATTGAAACTTGACAATACTGTCCCTCTCCCTCACCTCCCTCCCCATGAAAAAGGGATGAAAGTTGATGGTTTTGCTATCCATGTAATCTCCCTGTTGCCTGGATCAACATATAGTTTCTGAAGAGCCAGATTGTACAATGGGGTGAAATACATGATAACTTCATATTTTTATGTTTTGTTTGTGGATAAAAGAGCAGCAGAGTGGTTTTAGGAAACACATATGGATATTTTTCTAAAATATATGCTTAACAGAGACTTCATATTAGGAATGTAATACATTCAGTATTTGAAACAGAGGTGAGATCAAGTGCCACAGGACTCTGTTGTTTTTTTGGACCCACAATGAACATATTATATGGTGAAAATATATATTTTATTGAATTATGGGCTTCTTTGAACGTCTTCCTATTTTAGTATGGACTATTTTTGCCAATATTCTATCTAATGAGATGCGTTAGTGATGCCATCTGCTCTAAAATTCCAATGAGACAAAGAGATATAATAGGTGAGTTCATCTCTTTCATTACTGAACTGCCAAAAATGGCATTTCAGGATTCAAATTCTTGCTCTTAAGCAAACAATACCTTCTTGAGCAAGAAAATTCAGCACATAAAGAGCCATTAATATATTAATCATTGGGGTTGGAGTATAATAGTGTTATTGAAGACTTTAAATAGCTGTTTTAAAAGCAGTGTAGATGTGGTATTACTGTTAAAAACAACTAAAAAGCTTGTTATTTTTTACTTCTTCTAAAGTAGCAATTTATGCAGATCATTGGGCATATTTCTGAAATGTATGTCTCTATTTAAAAATCTGCTATTGTTGTTTATTGTTAATGTCTGTTTTGAAAGCAACGGTGATGATGTCAACAGAGTAATACTTGCTTGTCAGAGAAGGTAGTCAGGGTATGTTTATTGAAAGCTGTGACTTTGAATTGATGCTGTATCATCAGCACACACAACCTTTGAGGTTCTATGCTGAGAAATATCATCCCAATAAAAATCAGAAAAATTATCAATCACAGAATAAAAGTATTACTAGATAACACAACTGGAAGTAACCAGCCTGCCAGAGCAACAGAGGAGATCAAAGTTTAGCCCAAAGCAATGAGGAAACAGAAATGATAAAGCTCTTGGGGAGACTATGAGGTGTCCTGTTCTAGCAGTTTCCTTTGTCTGACAAAGGATGGGGCTGCATCTAGATGTCCTCTACTGAAAACTGATCAGGTCAATACATGGGCTTCAGGAGAGAAAGAAAGATTGAAAGGAAGTTGGGAGCTCTGGGCACTGTTCTTCCCCTAAGAAAGAAACCTGATAGGGAGTGAAGAAATAAGGGATAGTTATTATGGTACATTAGATCAGAGGGTAAGCATTCAGTATGAAATTTACCTCTTTCAAAGCCTTCCTTCTCTACTTAGAGAATCTGTTTTCCAGATACAACCCTAGCCCTCCACTGGAGGAGTATTTCTTGTCATGTCATGTCATTTCTTGTCTTTTATCTAACTAGATGCAGAAACCAGATCCCAGACATGGGTAGGTTGGGGGCTACTTGGGATGTGGTTTATTGCATTTGAGAAGGGATGGCAGGAAGGATTGGGGCATGTGCGTCTGGGGTGAGGTTTGAAGCTAGGTACTGAAGGGAATTTTTCAGGGGTTGCAGTGGGAGGCACCTTAGTGGGTGGGAATATGTGAAGAGCTCTCTGGGGTTGAGAAATAACAGGAAGGCGGGAGATGGTGAGCTGATAAATTACCTGTGGTTATGTTGAGATGCTTGCTAGTAAGTAGGACAGGTGTCAAAGAAGGAGATGTGGTATTATAAGGTATCCAAAGGGAATTTTCGAATCAGCTTTGTATGCATATGAATCCAGTAACCCATATTTGCATATAGATTCCAAATTGCAGAATGCTCACATTTTGAAATGCCTTGAGGCAGTGGTTTTCAACCTTTTGCAGGTCGTGACACACTTGGCAGCATGTCAGGACCCTCTCCAGGACACACTAGTCCATCCACCCCAGGCCAAATCCAGCTATATCCCTGGCCCTTTGTGATATGCTTACCACTGTGTGGCGATACAGTAATGTGTCCCAACACAATGGTTGAGAATCACTGCCTTGAGGAATGGCTGTTTCTTTCCTCCCTCTCTTCCAATGTCCAGGGGGCTGTATATTGTATGCATGTATCCGATTATACTATATTCTACATGATAATTTTATAAGACTAAAGGTGCTTTGCAGAAAACACAGGCATATTCCTTGCCCCAAATATTTACCATTTAAATGAAAGCACATTCCAAAAGCAACACTAGCAATGTAAAGAAATTCTGAATAAAAACTATTGCACGCTGCAGTTATTTTCTCAAAACTTATTGCCACCTTCTTAAAACTTTTGGCATTTCTAAATACCGTAAGTCATTAAGGTCCATGTTAAAACACAACAAAATAAAATTAATTTTTTAAAGGTAGAGCTGGTAAACAATAAGTAATTGAAATAAAGAAATAGTGGGTCCAGCCTGATAAACATGTATATCTAATTTTAGAGAATGAGATTGTAAGAAGCAGCTGACACATAACTCTTGAAACTAGGTAGTTGACACTTAGATATGATAACATTACATATATTTTTCATAATATAAAATGAGTCTCATGGGTTCCACTTCTTGTTCAAAGCATTGATTTCCAAGCATACTACATGACTATCCTATTTGTTCGGTATAGTTATGAACCGTGTTCATTTTCAGGTTACATGTACCGCACTCACCTGCTTGCCATTGTGAGTTACAGAAGACAGAATGGTTCGTAGTGTCTTGAAACCCATAGCAATATCCAGCAAGTGAGCAGCGAAGAAGAAGTTATTGTAATGGCCAAGGATAGACATAGTTGTGTACCAAGCTAAGTATAAGAAAGACTACAAAAAATGTGAAATGTTAGTGAATACAAACAGATACTAATCTATTTTACTGGATGCTCTGCATCGCACGAACCACAAAACTCTGAACTGTCGGCAATGATCTAATGCAATCAAGAATTAATATAGATTTAGCATTTTCATTTTTTTATGCAAAAGAACTCTTCTTCTTTCTCACCAGCACACATACTACTCTCATAAAAAGGCTTGTAGTTTTACCTTAGAAATGATGCCTTTGACATTTACTTTAAATCTTTCACTTGATTATATTCCTCAGAACAGATTAATTACTGAAATCAGAATTCCCTCAGCCCTTAACACTCTCTTGTTTTGGTTGAGAATATACAGAGCTGGAGAGGTGGCTATGCAATCTGAAGGTCTGATGCTTCTGCTGGGGCTGAGATTGCTATAGACACAGCATATAGGCCATGTGGGGACAGATTGTTTTGTAAGCACTTCCCCTGGCTGGCCCTTAGGGAATGTCTACACAGGGATTAAAAACCCCATGGCTGGTCCAGGCCAGCTGACTCAGGCAGGTGAGGCATTAGCTCCGGGGCTGTTGAGATGTTCAGGCTCAGGGTGGAGCCTGAGCTGGAACTCTGCAAGGATGGAGGATCTTTGACTCTATTCGGAGCCCAAGCATCTACATAGAGATTTTTAGCCCCAAACGCCAGGAACTTGTCAGCTTACCTGGGCGAGGTGCAGCCATACTGATGGTCTTTTATCCCCGTGTATACGTACCTTTTGAGAAGTACTGATAAGGTCTGTATGAAATATATACAGCCCTCATTTGCAACATGGAATTTTAAAGTGACTAGGAACCTTTAAAGGTGGTTGTGGGACTTAAGAACGGATCCTAAAGGAGTCTGAACTAACCTCTGACCCCTATAGGTGGTCTCTGCAGGTTAAGATTAAGATAGGGCATATTTATGCAGACACTGACTATGCTGTACCTGCTCTGAAGATAGAGGGCTTTGGTCTCCAGCTATCAGTCTGGCAACTTACACGGCCCCACAAAGTCAAAATACAAAAGTCAGAATACAATACAAATCCTGTTAATATTATTCCTTTTAACACCACCCGGACATTATTACTCATTTCCAAAAATCTTGTATTACCATTGTAGTATCTCCTGCCTATGGAGTCAAAAGCAAATATTTCAACAGAGAAATAAACTTAAGGCTGTTGGGCTATGGTTAAAGATAGAAAAAGAGCAAACATTTTTATATTGATTACATGAGCATTTAGCTATTAATTCATCAATACATACATTACTTTTTGCACTTTCTTTGGTTACTCACATACAGTTATTTCATCATACTCAAGATGAATGCCTTTTTAACTTGTCCAATTTTATTTACTCTTTTGTCTCTTCATTTAAAAAGTCTCTAACCATAGCTTTGAGTGCAAAATATATATTTGCATTTAGAATAAATGAAAGCCTTTTTATAAGCTAGCATACTTACATTGTCAGTGAAAACTACACCAAGCTTCCAAATGTGGTACTTTGTATCAATAGAGCTTAACCTATGGAGCACAAATATTTTGAAATTCATAAATGTCAGAGTTAAGTAATTAACAACTCCTTTGCACTGTCTCCAATTTATCCACATCTTCTTAAAACATGGCACCCAGAACTGAACAAGGTACTCCACACCAGTGCCAAGTAGAACAGGACAATAACCTCCTGTGTCTTACATACGAGACTCCTGCTAATACTCCTCAACTGCATCACATTGTTGACCCATATTCATTTGGTAACCCACAATAACCCAGGTTTCTTCCACCATTCTCTTTTCTTTGCAATTAGAAATCAGTTGTATTATTACTACACAGAGCTACTCAATGCTAAAGAATTTTAGACATTTCAATGTTATAGAAAAGGCACTGAACTATTTTTTTTTTTAAATTTGCAAATACCATACCATGACACGAGAGATGCCTCTTCTGGTTCAGTCTCTTCCACTGGACTAAAGTCAAGGGCATTTTTGTCCAAACCTAAGAGTTCGGCTATGCGCTCTGTTCCATACAAGTCACCATATTTGTTAATAACCTAGAAGGGGAAAAGAAGAGCTTCTGATCAATCCAAGACATTGGTGTCGCATTTCCTTCACTTTACACAACATTTGTCAAAAAATTTAAAACCTCAGATTTCTAGGGTTGGCATTGCTAGAACAGTGAGAACTCAGAGAAAGAACGAAAAAGCATTTAAGAAAAAGAAAAATAGAAGCATAAAAGGCTATTATCTGAAAGGTTTGGTATAATTTAAAGTAATTTAAGCTGGCATGTTTTTCTTTTTTTAGGGGGATGAGGGGGCTTTGTATCCTAATGATGACAATGGCTGTAAATTAGAACTGTATGCCTGATTGACAGCACAAAGTTATTTAGAATGTATGAGTCTAGGAATTAAGCCAAAGCACTCTCTCTTCTTCCTCTTCCACCACCCACATCACAACTGACTATTTCCAATAACATTTACCATAACTGAGTGCCATGAAACAAAATGCAATTCTCAAATATTTATATACGTATAGCACAAAAATATAGGTATTTGAATTTAAGTACGCAGTATATTTATCTTACATTAACCATAATAATAATCTAAAAAAAAAAAAAGACCCCTACCTTCCGTTTTACAAACTTGTCCCAGTAATTGTTAGGAAAGGATCTGCATAAATAAAAAATTATCAAGTTATTTAACACATGGATGGAGGCAAAAACCAGAAAAAATGTCAATGGGATTTGTTCAAGGATGGTATCTGGCCCACATAAATTGGAATTCACTGTAACAGCAATGTCTCCAAGTTTTTTCCTCTTTTTACCATCCATGTAAATACTTACTAGTGAAATAAAAAAGATGGACTCCTATTTGCTTTCACATAATGCTCACCATTACCCAATATTGTGAGGGCTGCCATAATAATATCTTTCAACACTAAACAAATGCATTTGCAAATCCTTCTTAACCCCCGCCCCAGGATACATACATGTGCACAACCCAGCTTTGCATTCTGGGAGAAAATAAAGAAGTTTCTCAGTGCAGATGACTCTTTTCAGCCTGTTAACCACAATAGTAGGCTTGATTTCATTTCTATCCCAGGCTGAAAACACAGAAATAGACATTTCTCCAAGGACATATAGTACCAGAAGTCTCAGTAATTGATTTTAAGGATACGGATAATGATTTAGGTTATGTCTATATTTGGAGTTGATTCCCAGCTCAAGCAGACCTAAGTATACTAGCTTCATTGAACTAAATCCATTAAATAGCATAGCCACAAACAGTGGTGAGAGACAGCACCAGCTAGCCACCTCAGGTACATATACTTGGGATATAGGCGGGTTGTAGTCAAGGTGGCTATCCTATACCCCTGCTCCACGATTATTTTTTGTGTGTTAAAGCTTGATGAGAGCTAGCACAAGTATGTCTGGTAGAGATGGGAATCACACCCTCACCTCCAAGTGTAGATGTAGCTTTCGAGGAAGAGGTGATTATTTGTAATTATATTCTCTGCATGTATATCATCGTAACACATAGAACTGTTGGGTTCAAAATCCCAGCACAAGACACTGACAGCTTAAACCTTACTCCAGCATGTGGCATTGCTCTTCAGAATAATTCTAGTGTCCCCAAAGGGCAGTTCCCTTCAAGCAATAAGTGAAACTAAAAGTATTATATATACAAGGGTACCCAAATATGAATTTAGAAACATTATAGAAATTCCAGTCACCAAAAGGCTGAATAGTTCTAAAACTGACTGCAACAGTTTTTTACTTTTTTAGGGACGGTAGTGGCCAACAGACCTTCACAGGCTCTTGTTCCATATGATCACATAGAATCAGGGACTTTTCCTCTGCCTCCCAGGCTGGGATCCCTCTATTTGGTGGTATGGTTTATAAACGAATAAAGGCTGAGAGGTGTGTGTCTTTGTGCACTAGTTTTTGTCTGTTATCTGGATGTGGGTTTAAGTGTTGCTGCTTATTTTAAAAATTCTAAGACCTTAAGGTGAAGGTTTCTTCAGATACAGCAGGCTAGGTCCATAATAGCCTATATCTTGCCTTGGGCTAGCTTGAATTCAGCTGCATTTATCAGAGCACTTTATATATCAAAAGAAATAAAATAAAGTAGAGCATAAAAACATACAGAAAGCGCTGGGTGTACTGAAAGAATCATATTCTCAAGTGTTCATCTTTGATTCAACTGACGTGATGTTGTAGCAGGAAGAGTACAAGCTGTACAGAATGTTCTTCGAGCCCAGATGACGATATCTAACTTTTTGATGCTGAATCTACTGAGGTTGTAGTCACTCAGTGCCTTAACTGCTTGCTTTCAGGAGACAAAGAAACATGTTGAAAAGCAGTGGATTCCTTGCTCTACAGTTGGGAGGAGGCGAAGCGACCCTCTTAACACTGGTTTCCGGCAGCAATAGTGTAGTGGGTCAAGGCATTCAAATGCTCACCCTGGGATCTGAAGGCCCCCATGATATTTGGATATAGATAAACTTGGCAAAGTTATCGTGCTCTGCCCAGAAATAGACAGTGTTGTGGTCACATTTCTCAGAAGGTGAGATAGATAACTAAACTTGGGCCTTTTTTATGTTGCTTCCTTTCAGACACTTCAAATTTTTAGGCTGAATGAAAGGCAAAAATTAAATGTGCACCTGAACTGAAGAGTGAGTAAAGTGTGAGAATAGGGAGGAAAGGGTCCCTGAGGCCTCTTTGCTCTCATAGAACAAAAGACCTGGAGGAGACAGAAGAAATTATCATTTTATGTTTTCTAAAGCAGACATTGAGCCAACAGAAGCACCATGACAATACTTATATTATGAGAATAGGGGATTTTTCTGAAAAAATATTGCTCAGCACCCATCTATCTAATAGACTGCAGGACTGTGGAGCTACTGTAGTAGCAGTGAGTTTCATCAACAAAAGGCAGGAATGAACTATGATCAGGCTCTCGAAGAACGTTTCCGTGTAGTTCCCCTGCTTGGGTAGTTATGGCTCAAAATTTTAGAATGCTGAGAGCTCCTGTCTGGCAGCACAGACCCACGAGTGAGGAATCTGTTGTGGTAGGCGTCTTTTAAGAAACAATGGTAAACTTGTATAATAACTATCACGTTAAAGAATTGCAGTGGGTTTTCAGTCAAAGAAAGATGCCGGTCCTACTTACAACGAAAATGGGTTGGCATATCTTTACTCACCTGAGCTGTGCTTCACTGTCTATCCTATGCCCATGCTAGGGGGCATGCCGTGCATGTATTCTACACATCACCAAAGGTGTAGACATAATCTAACTGGCACTTTTCTTGGTAGTTTCAGTAAAGCCAAGATGCTCCCTCCAGCACAGCTTTAAGGTAATTTGGTAGGGCAGCATGGGCAAGCTTGCATTGTCACTATCGTGACTGTATCTGTTCTGTGGCTGCATAATGCGTTTCAGTCTCTAGAGAAGTCAGTCTGACATGTTACAGTCACAAAATTAAACTGGGAAAGAAATTTTCTTTGTAAAACGAGCTAGTAAGTAACCAACGTCCATGGAGTCTGTTTGGCAAGGGCAGATTATCTATGATTTGTCAGAGCCAGTTCAGACTCTAGGTTCCTCCTCACTCACTTACAGGCAAGATGACCTAACACTATGCAGAATTTCTCTCAGTTGGGTTTCTTGCTCTTGAATCTTGAATTTGAAACCTGTTCAGTCTGACAGAAATCTGGTGGCCTGATCTACTGTCCTAAGGAGAAAAGCCTCTTGTTGATGGCTGGTCTTGGCATGCAAGCTCTGCTAGAATTAGTCTGCAGGTGGGAATATAATTTACCTTTCTGCGATTTGACCTCAGACAGTGCAGACAATTATTTCTGTATTATAGCACCATATGAAACACGCCATAGGGATGAAAATAGGAGACTCAGAACTGAATTAGAAGAGGAGGGAAATTGCTTAACCTGTCAGTAGTCTCTCCTACAGGAGAACTGCTCATGTAAGGCCTGCTCTCAGCTCCCTGAAGTCAAAGGATGGTCCTGTAGACATTGGCCTGTGGTGCCTACTGAGAATGTAGGTGGCACCTTTGCAAACCTTTGTCCCCCAACACTTTCTGTGACCCAAGAGGTGGCACAGCTGAAGTGGAATCAGCTTCAAGTCTCACGGTACAAGAAATTAGGGCACCTGGATCTGAGGGCAAAGGATAAAGGTCAAGGCATAAGGTTTCTCCTTGCTTCAGAGAGCATCATCAGTTCCACATGCTAAACTAATCTTGGCCAAAACAGGTAGGATTCAAGCAATCCCATGATGAGCAGTTTTCTTTGAGACTCCCTAGCAGAACTGGAGGGAAGGAAATACGTAAGCCAATGAATGATAAGTTCCGTGAAATGACAAATGCATCCTGCACAGAAAGCCACTGCTGAAAAAGGAAGCACCTGGCACTGAATTTCATTCTGAACAGCTCTGCAATGGAGATTCTCCAGTTCTTGGAGCTGCTGGAAAACTTCTAGAGACAACTCTCCTGGAAGAATCTTGGATCTGTGTAATCCTGGATTGGTGTAACCAGGAGACCTTAATGAGATACCTTATTTCATGCAAGTCTTAAAGTTCCTTTTCTTTAAGCATTTAGGACTGCCTTAGGGACAGCATCTTTCTCCTCTGCTGTAGTTGTTCTGGCTCTTACTGCTCTAGAGGACATCTCAGCCACTCCCTCACTCCATAGCTTTTTGAGAGAGTCTCGGCTCCTGTAGGTGACCTTCCTTCCTCCACATAGGAAGGCTGCACAAATGTGTTTTGTCTGACACAGGCCCAGACAGCCTTTCTGAGGCTGTCTCCTTTCTCTCAGTGAAAACAGAAAAAACATTTATGCCATCCATGGAAAAGCATTAATCGCTGAGGTATTTCAATCCTTTCTCCTTCCTTTATATTTTAGGCTTTTCTGATCAAGACATAAATGGCAGCCACATGTAGCTATGAAGGTTGCCTACCCTGCATGAGTGAGGTGGGAGTCAAACTGAAAAAGCAGACGAGTGAGTCCTAAAGAGCAGGAAAATACTACCCCAACTGCCAAAGTGAGTGATGAAAAGAAACCGAGTGTTTGCACTATTGTGGACCGAGTCTCGAAAGCGATGCTTTTCAATACTTTGCTCTATTCTAGAATTGCACTTACGTTATTGTTTCTCATAGCTCTGCAAAGCCATTAATTCAGAGAAACAAATACCATAGAGCTTAACATGTGAAAAAAAATTAATAGCAAGAATGAATAAAAGTCACGTAATAGTATTCCTCCTTGAAAATCAAAACACAGCAGCAATGCTGCCAATTCTGTGCTGTAATACCCGATACAGAAAATAATCAGAAAGCACCACCATTACTTTGGTGTGGGAAATGGATTTTCAACTCCTACACAAAATCGGTTTGTAACTAGAAAAAAACAAAGTTAATTATTTCACAAGAAGAACCGTAACCTCTATTGTTACTAATATTTTGCTGGCATCATACATCAAAAATACATTGCTTCTGTGTTTTAATAACTGTATATTAATCAAAGCTGTCATCACAGAGTATTATTCAGCTTGTTGACTCTTGTTACATTTTCTAATGTGCAATTATCTACTGACAAAATGAAAGACCATTTTGGATGTAAGAAACAGATTGGCAGGATTCCAAAAGAATATTCTGAAGTAATTTTTTAATTCTAACTTTTTACTAATCTGTGTCTTTGCAATATATGGACCAAAATGAAGTCAGTGGAAAACTTTTAGGATGTGGCCTTATGGAAATAAAGTACTAAAAGGCTGCTAATAATTCAGATATTATTCTTATAGTACCAAAATAATTTTGCATTAGAGATGAGCTTGAGGAAATGACGCTTCTTGATACACTAAAAACAAAAATAGCATGCTTAACTTTTAATGAGAAAGCTAGACATGTTCAATGGAAAAGAAAAGCAGCTTTTTAAAGATAATGGAATAAAATACGTATTATGAAAAGGCACCACACACTGTCAAACTTATGTACAAATAGATGAATTAAAATACTGTAATAAGGTGTGTGGGGGTCCGGCCCAGTCCGGTGCTTGTGGGCCCAGTGCACGGGGGAGGGGGCCAGAGCATGGGGGGAGGGCTCGTCCTGGCATGTGGGGGGGCTCGGGACCCAGCCCGGCCATTGGGGGGGTCTTGGGACCTGGCTGGCACCTGAGGGCCTGACTTGGGGCCCAACCCAGCATGTGGGGGGGCCAGCACCAGCACATGAGGACCTGGCTTGGGGCAATTGGTGCTGGGTCCACTGGCCGCATGGCCAGATTGGGCCCACGGTCACTGGCGGGGGGGGAGAGCGGGGCCTATGTGCCCCAAATGTTTTTTAGGGTCAGCAATGCCCCTGGTTCTGACATGAGAGTTTGGTCAGTAATCTGCTAAAGCATGTGCTGAGGAAACTTTGCTTTGAATCTAATATAGTTCGTTAAGCACCAGCAAGAGTTTTCTCTTGATTTTTCTTGCAACCATTTCTGACTTTTCTACATCATTACTTGTATTCACTTAAAATCTGTTTGTAGTTGATAAACTTGTTTCATTGTTTTATCTGAACTAGTGTGTTTTAATCAAAGTGTTGTGAAACTTCATTTGGCCTAACAAGATGCAGGCATATCATTTCTATCAATAAAATGACAGACTTCAGCTAGTATTGTCCAGGAGAGGGCTAAGTAGTACCAGACACATATTTGTGGAGGAAAAATCTAAGACTGCAAGGCTATGTCTACACTTGCAAATTAAGTCGACTTAAGGAGGCTTAAGTCGACTTAAACAAAGCCGCATCCACACCTGGCTTTCATTAAGTGGACTTAAGCAGTTCCTTAAGTTGACTTAATAACTACCGGTCTTTGGGTCGACTTAATGCTTAAGTTGATTTGTTAAGTTGACCTAAATCCTGTGTGGATGCCCTAGGTTGACTTAATTAGCTAAGTCGACCTCAGTGGCCTCCAGACCTTCCTCCCAGAATTCCTGGCACCAGGAAGGAAGAGCCTGCCCTGGGCAACTACAGGGCAGGACAAAACCCTGCCCACCCTGCCTTGCAGAGCTATCCAGGGCTGTCATAGCAACCATGGCAGAGGGGAACCAGCACCGCAGGAGGGCCCCCTCCTGGAGCCACCAGGAGATCCTGGACCTCCTGGAGATCTGGAGGGATGAAGCAGTGCACTCTCGGTTGCAGGGTAGTCACCGCAACCAGAACGTGTATGCCTCCATCTCCCGGGCCCTGGCAGAGAAGGGGCACACCCGTGACACCCAGTAGATGCAGGTGAAAATAAAGGACCTCCACCAGGGCTACCATAAGGCCTGGGAGAACAGGCTCCAGGCGGGGGGCAGCCCACACCACCAGCTGCCAGTACTACCGGTAGCTGGATGCCTTCTTGGGGCAGGAGGGCAGCAGCCTGCCAGCCCACACCATCGACACCACTGATCCTCCCCTCCCTCAATGATGACCAGGAGGAGAGCTTGGTGGACGAGAATTTGGTGTTGGAGGAGGGGAGACCAACACCCAGCAGCAGGACACCCCACTAGCCCTGGACCCTGCCGCCAGCCTGGAGCTGATTCCTGCCCTGACAGCGGAGCCAGCCCTGGAGGAGGAGGAGCAGGTTCCCCCCACTGAAGACGACCTTGGTGAGGGGACAGAGCGCCAGACACCTGCTGCACCTGTGGGCAGGGCTGTGCATGCCTGTGGGACAGGGACTGCAGGGGGGGAACATGGCCCAGGGACAGGCAGGGTCAGGGGGGTGCAGAGGACCTCCCACAGGGGCAGAGGGACAGGGGGCAATGTGGCGGGGTGGGGGGAGCTGGAGCCAAGCAGTGCGGTGGTGTGTCGGGAGATGGAGTTGGGGGGATTGCAGGGGGGAATGCCAAGGCCAGACAGCATGCACCCAGGATGTTCCTCTCGGGCATGGTACAGGCAGGTCAGGAGGGCCTTCCAATGAGCTTTGAAATGGCTGAAGGCACGCTCGATTTCCAGATGGGACCTGTTGGGCTGGTGATTGAACAGCTCTCTCCTGGCATCCATGTTGGCTTTGTATGGCTTTATCAGCCAGGGCAGCAAGAGGTAGGCAGCATCCCCCAGGATCAGGACAGGCACCTGCATGTTCATGAGAGTGATGGTGTGCTTGGGGAAGAAGGTGCCCGCTTGCATGTGCCGGTACAGATCAGAGTTCCTGAGGATGCAGGTGTCGTGCTCCTTCCTTGGCCAGCCGACGTAGATGTCCTGGAAGATCCGTCAATGGTCCGTGAGATCCTGCAGGACCATGGAGTAGTACTCCTTGTGGTTCTTGTAGGTGTTGGCGCAGTGTTCCGGGGCTCGGATGGGGATGTGGGTCCTGTCCATGATGCCCCTGCAGTTAGGGAAGCTGAGTCCTGCGGGGCCGTCGAGGGTGTCCTTGCAGGTTCAGGACAGGCACCTGCATGTCCCTGAGGATGATGGTGTGCTTGGGGAAGAAGGTGCCCACTTGCATGTGCTGGTACAGATCAGAGTCCTGAGGATGCGGGTGTCGTGCTCCTTCCCTGGCCAGCCGACGTAGATGTCCTGGAAGATGTCCAGCATGGTGGTGGGTGTGCTGCTGTCTGCTCCCGCGCTGTCAGGGTCCCAAAGAAGCGTGATCCAGGCAAAGAGAGGGCTTGGCAATGCATAGCTGGTGCTGCGAACCCACCTGACAACTCGCAGGAACAGAGTGCGGTCCATGACCTCCTCAGGCTTCATGTTGCCAGGCACAATGGGGAAGGTGCTGAGCTCACTTCCTATTTTATGGGAGTGGCCGGGGGAGGAGGGACACGTCTCTGGTGTCACATGGCACACTTCCCACAATGCACCACTCCTCAGTTGACCAAGCAACTGCCAGTGTGGCCATTTGAAGTCACCTTCAGTTTCTGATGTGGACACTCTAAGTTGACTTAACAAGGTCAACTTTAAGTCAATTTAGCATTTCTAGTGTAGACATAGCCCAAGTGTGTTAGGATCACCCTGCAATATAATCAACATCTGGTGCTGCACTAGCATTAATATTGCCAAAGATATATCCACTTGTGCCAATGGAAGAAGTTGAGGTGGATGGAAGGTTGAGAGATGAGTTGCCATCCAAGATGCTGGCAGTGCTGATGTAGGCTGCACTGCAGTAGTTATAAAAGTGGTGCTGATGTGGTTGAAACTATTGAGAGTGGTATCAGTAAATGCAGTGAAAAGAAGAGTTACGCAGAGGGAGAAATAATAGATCTTTTGCCATGAAGAATGTTTGTAGTGTCAGTGGTGTCAATCTCTCTGTGGAAGTGAAGGCACCAGTCTTGATGGTCCAGTTGGAGTCAATGGTATTGTTTCAGATAGTACTTATGAGAGTCGGTGTTTGTGATCAGACCTCAATTCAGCACCAGACGATTTTATTTTATTTTTTAAAAGAGTTGTTCCTTTTTGTGTGATGAATAATGAGATTCTGTCAGTTTCAGAGGACAAAGACACTTCATGGAGCCCTGGGAAAGGAAGATAAATGATGTTTCTCACCCAGTATTGGCTTAGGAGCTGAGGCAGCTGGAGGGGCACTATTCATGAATGAGTTCTCTGGGCTCCTGTGGTTAGGGTCCAGCACTGAAGGAGGATACATTGTCTTTTCAGGTAGATGTACCTCAAGGCAGAAATCCATTTGCTTTTTCATCATCAGAAAGGATGTACAATTGGGACATTCATCCCTCACATATTCCTTTCCCAAACAAATTAAGCAACTTCTGTGCCTATACCTCACAGGGACCACAGCCCTGCGTATGGCACATTGTTAAATACTGGGAATTCTTAAATAGTAACCATGCAGCCCCCAGGAATCAGTTAATTATTGAACTACCAGTAAACCCCCGATTCTCTAAAGAATCGCAAATTGAAGAATGGTAATCACACGCAGGGGCGTTGCTAGATAGAAAAAAGATCCGGGGCTGTGGCCCTCCAGCCCACTCCCTGCTAGCTTCCGCCCCCCAGCTAGGCCACACCCCCAGCCCCCACCCCCACCCCCACCCAGTCCCCCCACCACGACCCAGCCCCCACCAAGTCTCCTTGTCCCCATGCCCCCTTCGCCTCTCCCCAGGCCTCTAACTCCATCCATCCCTCCCCAGCCCCCCATCCTGACCCCTTGCTTGATGGACTCGCGAGTCCGGACCCCTCCATTCCCACCCCCGGTCTCCGTGTTCCCCCCTTACCTTAACCCCTGATACAAAGGCCTGGGACCGGCCTGCAGCGGTGGAGCAGGACAGCCGGATCAGGCCATGCTGCCGGCCGCCACGCTCTGCTCCCGCCACCGCCGCACGCCGGCCCCATTCCGCTGCATGCCGGCCCCTCGGGCCTGATTCTGCCCCGCTGCACACCGGCCCCTCGGGCCTGATTCTGCCCCTCTGCTCCCACCGCCGCATGCCGGTCCCTTAGGCCTGATCCTGCCCCTCTGCCACCACCATCCCGGGCAGGCAGCATGGCCAGATCAGGCCTGGGGCCCCTTTCCCGGCTCCTCTGTCCCCCTGTCCCGTGCTCCTTTCCTGGCTCCTCTGTCCCCCTGCCCCGTGCTCCTTTCCCGGCTCCTCTGTCCCCCTCCCCCGTGCTCCTTTCCCGGCTCCTCTGACTCCCTGCCCCATGCTCCTTTCCCGGCTCCTCTGTCCCTTTCCCAGCCCCACTGCCTGCCACCTCCTCCTCCTCCCAGCCCCCTTACCTGGCCAGAGGCTCGTTGCTGCAGCGACGGCCGGCAGAGCCACTTCTGGGCCAGGCCGCTCCCACCCTGAGCACGCTCTGTCTGAGCATGCTCAGGGCGGGAGATTTGAATCTCCCCAGCCCGGCCGCAGCAGGAGTCTGCGGCTTTGCTGGAGCCCCTTATCCATGGACATGGATTCAGCTGCTGCGCGCGCACAGCTGTATCAGTTATATGCGCGCGCAGGAGCTGCGTCCACGTCCTGCCGTGCATATATACAACTGTGGTTTAGTTATATAGATAACTATATACTTATAAGAGAATTTGTCTTCATTAAAAGCTTGCTAAAAGAAGCAAATGTCACGAGTGATGAGTAGTTCCAGCTATTACTATGGGTAACAAGAAGGTGAGAGGGATCCCTTTATATTCTCAGTGCCATGCACAAGGATGTGGCGTGTGCGTGTGCTGCTTTCTAGCTCTGCTGCCAAGAGTCATCACCTTGGGCCCACATACACCTACAGGGGAATATATTTGTGAATAATCATGCGAAGGAGAACCAACTCGGTCAGTGAATCATTCCAGTCATAAACACTACACACCACTCATTGCTTATTCTCTATTGTATTTTATCATTCTGTACCCTTTTGTGTCTCAAAGTCCTCTGGGAGAGGAGACTATGTTCGGAAGAGCTTACTCATTGTATAGCAATAGCATCATAAGGCATAAGTAATATGTAATTATAGCCCACAATTTTTAAATGCTTTATTTGATGAAAAATTAAAACACTTTGTAATGGTGTACCTATATGTAGTTCTGCTGGATCAATTTGCCACAGAACAGTATATCTACATTAAAGGGACCGCCAGAGAACACACACATTAAAATGTATTTGATTTGTGATGTGCCCTAGGTACGTTGCTTATGAAAAGTAATCATCAGTAAGGGCTCTATGTCATTCTCTTCAGATTAAGCATCGTTCTATGTTCAGTCTACTAAACTGAAGAATAATCGATTTGACAGGATTTAACAGGCAAATGGTAATTTGAAATCTCAATTTTAAAGTACTTCATAGATAGGTCTTTTAGCTATTTCAACACCTTGGACAACAACAGGGAAATAAAACACAGGTGACCTTCTGAGCTGACTGATGCTCAAAGCTGTTAAAATCATTCGCTTTTTTCTCTTTCTTGCCTTCATTTGTACAGTTCATGCACAGAATAGCAGATAGGACTCCTATGGATCACTGTGTGAATCCTACACTATTTGCAATTACTACAACCTGGAGAGAAAAATCAGATCTACTTAGATATTCTGATAATGCTTTTTTATACAAGGTTCACTTCTCTTGTTATACACTATTTTTGTCCAATTGAAAGGGAAAAGAGTACCCTTTTATTACATGAATTAAAAAATTGAGGCAGAGAAAAGAAGAAGAATATAATAAAACAAAGAGGAAGGTGCAAAAGCCAAATCTTTAAAGGTTTCCCAAGTGATTCATTTCTTAGGGAAGAGGCTGAGAGGAGAGTCTTACAAAAGCCTTGAAGCTATAAATTAAGTATTACTATATATTTAGCCTTTGATAAATCAAAACATAGGAAAATAGACAGAGGAAAGGAAAAATGCATTCTCTGATATAATATTTGCTATGCATAGAGATCCTTAGGAATGTGAGATCTCAAACAGAATCTGCTATTATATCTTTATTGGTATATGGAGAAAGATAACCAATTTTTTGTGCAGACTAGTTGGTATACACATTAGTAAGGTTTTACTGCAATGGTTTGATGAGCTATAATAATTTTAGAGCTATAATATTTTAGGGTTTTTTAAAAAAAACATCTTGTTTTACTTACGGAGTGTTTATGACCAAGCGATCCCATTGTCCTTTAATATCATCCTCTGAAGGCTGTTCTGTAATGTACAGACCATCAAATTCTAACTTCCTGGCAATTTCCTTCTCTCGCTTGAATACAACCAGAGGAACCTTTGGAAAGAGTATTTAAAATGTTTATAAATGGATTATATGTTTCTTAGAAATAAATAGGTCTCTCTAAGCCTCAGATCACTACCGAATTTCAAGCCTCAGACTTGGGTACAATCTAAAAACTGGGTACTCTCAACAGTGGTCAGGTTTGAAAGGTTACTTACCTCGAAGGAAAAAAGAATATTGCTGTTGGGTGGCAATGTTGCTCTTAGGACTGACCATGAAGCTGTGTCAGGGCTCTTGAAGCAACATCGTCAGTAGCTTAAACTCGTTTATATGAAAGGTAAGTGTATTTATACTACAAGTTAAATGAAACTGAACTTCTGGCAAAAAAAAAAAAATCCAAGTGAAGCCTAGACACTGTACAGAAAACAAATCCTAGTGGAATGCTTCTGATGTCAGAAAGACTACTATGGGATGGCTGCCCTGATGCAGTGTGCCAGCAACATCCCAAAAGATGATGGTGCTAACGGGTGAGTGTATGGTCATGTGTTCAAGAGCGTATTGATTCAATACACGGCAGCCTCTGTTTAGACAACACTTGCCAATACCCACCGAAAGCTCTAAGGAAGAGCAGAAGGGGGTAGTATTAACGAACACTTCTCTTCCCTCAAGTCAACTCCTGCTAGAATAAAGGAGAGAAGTTGGCTGCTTTTAACATGATTGATTAGGCTTTAAATTCTAAACATTTTAAACTAAATTACACTGTAGTATGTTTAGGGATCAGACTAAGTCATGGAAGTGATGGACACTGTGACTTTCCTGACCTCCAACGACTTTCCTGACTTCCTGAGATTTTCCACTTCTACGTATACAGGGCCACCCAGCATACATAGATTTGGAACTGTTGTAGCTCTAGAACCCAGGAGGCAACATCCAATGGCAGCGCCAGAAAGCAGGAGAGTCCCCCAGGTGAGTGTTGCTGTTGGCCAGATGGGGCGGTGGGCAGGGGGCTGTGTGCCTGAGACTAGCCAGTCAGTATAAATGTTACATTTTGTCATATTTTATTATTAAAAAATAATTTTGTGACCGTACCACAATTTTATTAGTTTTTATCATGACTGTTCTCTGATTTTTGCCTAATTTTCCATGACAAATTCATAATCCCTCCCTCAAGCAGTAAGATACCTACGAATTCTGTGGAAGCCATTCAGATATGAAGGTGATGGGTGCTTATAAGAATCTAAACCAAAAGAATTATCTTTAGCAGCTCTGATACTTATGTGTGCTATGAGGAGTGATTTTGATATTTGTCTACATTCAATGAAACTGAAGGGTTGAAAGTCTCAGAACATTACCATGGCGTTAGTTGTCTGTCAAACATGAATAAGTTACCAGGCTTCAAACATACACACAACTCACCTTTAGACAATAGTATCCAATCACACAGACAAAGGAGATGATTGTATGAATAATTGCCAGAGCCCTGAGTGTTGGTGCCATGTAACCTGTACTCTCTTGTAAAACAAAAAACACCATTCCCTCTTCCTCTTCTTCTTCCTCAAATGAGTTCCAGAGATCAGAGTCTTCCTCTAACTCATCAAATGGTTCTTCTGTCACCTGGGATGGAGAAAAACACACATACCAGAATATAATCAATTTAAGCTTTCTTCCATTCCCTTAGTCACATGAAAACTCTCTTTTTGCTCCCTATCTCTTTCTTCTTTTGTGAAGATAGTGCTCATATAAAGTGCTAAACTGAGAGTCCTAGAGAGTGAAGTCCTTCTTCAGAACACGAGAAGCACAGACACAACAAGAACACAGGCTTTGTACATCACTTTGTAAAGGTACTCCCACTTGACATAGAAGGAGCAATTCCAGGGGTAGCTCAGTTTACAAATCTCCCTGTTCAGGGCAAAAATGAAAGTGAAAACATCAATGTTTTTAACAAACAATTAAAATGATGATAAAATAGACTGGTATGACAAAATTCAGGTTTATTTTGGAATTTACACTATTTATGACTACTAGACTCAGAGGAAGGGGGCAAAACCCATGTTGTCACCAAGTCACTTGTTATGCACACATTTTTATTTCACAATCTACTTTAAAACTTACAAATCTTGCTATCACATTTGATTCGCATTTCACACTAATCCCTGGCCAAGAAGTTACTCCTTGCTCTAAACTCTACCAGGGCCATTGCAAAACTGGCCTTGGAATCAAGCATCCATAACTAGCTCCCTGAAATACAAAATTCTCTGTATTCTCCTATAAGCAGTGGAGGCTGGATGCAGCAGAGAAACTGGCCCTTTATTTCTAGGTTGCACATACAGGTCACTAGTGACCAAACTGTTTATCTGAGACCAAAATTAATTGAGCAAGGTCCTCCACACTGCCCCGCCAAGGGGTGGTCAGACTAGCAGGGATAAGATATAGTGCGTTGGAGAGAGCACATGATTGGACCCTCCTTCCTCAGAAATTCTGTCTGCCATTGGCCATGTTGTGAAGATGTGGTGGGCTGATTGGCTTTTGCACTCCTCTCTCAGTCTAAATTCTCACCAGACATTTCTAGCTCCGTTAGTATAGGATCTGTGTTCTTTGGGGTGCTGGTCATCCAACTGATTGCCTATTTTCAGATTAAAAAGGAATTTTTCCCATTGGGCCAAACTGACTGAAGCCCAGTGGGTTTTTCTGCTTTCCATGTAGTGTCCTGGATGCACTGTTGAGTTGTAAGCAACAGGAGTACAAGATTTAATATTAGAAAATGTAAGGCAGATTAGATAGTCACAACTTGTGGCTGGTAAAGATAAAGTACAGATAAAAGGGCTAGCTTCAAGGGATAAATGAAGACCAGGATTTCATAGGTGGACCTTGTGCCTATAGGAAAAAAGGAAACCTGAAGCCTTCCTGGGCTATGGTGTCCTCCCCTTGATACTCCTACCTTCCTTGCTGGGGGAGTGCAGGAGGATTCAGAAATGAGCTGAATCCTAAAAGTTGACGTATGTAGATCTACCCTGAGGAACCCTGCACTGAATCCAGTTAAATGCCTGGTTTATCATGCCATATCTCAGGGCAGGTCTATGCTGATGGCAGCAAATTCGCTGCCGTCAGTTTGATCTTTCTGGTTCGATTGAGAGGTCAGTGAAAACCCACTTAATTGATCTGGAAGTTGACACAGTAAGTAAGTCCATCCCCTCTACATTAATAAAGTTGCAGAATGCTGCTTAAAACCCATCCTTCACATCTATTATTCATTCACCTGTATGTCCTGATCAATTTAAATCATGCTTTCACTGGACAGGTATCTTCAATAGAAAAAATACCACCCGAGTAGGCTCTAACAACCTTGTTGATTGCCGTGAGAAAGTATAGAGTGAATGATGGTTATGAAGACTGAAGTATCCTCTCGCACCTAGAAATCGTTAAAGATGAAGATTGGGGGGGGGGGGGGGGGAAATGCATTGCTACTCTACTTTTTTTCTTTTGTTTTATTTTAAAGACATTTTTAAAATGAATTGCGCATATCTTTAAACACTTTGCCTGTTTTTTGAGTTTCAGTTTTTATAAAATAGACAAAACAGAAGGATCACACACAAAAGCAAAAATGTTATCTAAGCCAGGTAGAGTATGTGAGACTTTAATATGATTCCTAAATGATTTAAACACCATTTCTATGCTGGAAATAAAGGTGATCAATATTATGCAAAGAGGAGGACAGTGAAAGACACAGTTGTGAACTAAGGTTCCAATTTAGGATAGACTTTCAAAAAACACTTAAGAAAATTAAAAATGTTTTGTGATTTAAGTTCCAAAGGGGTAGCCGTGTTAGTCTATTGTAGAAAGACAACAGAGTCCTGTGGCACTTTTAAAGACTAACAGATTTATTTATCGCATGAGCTTTCGTGGGAGAAAATCCCACTTCGTCAGACGCTTTGAAGATAGGAAAGTTACAGAGTGGGAGGAAATTAAATGCAGGGGAGTGTATGACATAGCATCAAGACTATAAATGTAAGTTCAACCGATTAGTGTATTTTCACTATCGTAAACTGAATAAAATACAGAAGTAAATAGATTTAGTCCCTCAAGATGTCATTAGTAACTCAGGTAAGAAAGAAAACAATTTTAGATATACTATTTCTAGGCTGGCAGTGTTGGTTTTAGTTTGTGCATGCAGTGCTTACAATAAATGATTGGCTGGTTAAAGTCAATTATGTTAAACCAGCCTTCAACCAGCTGCTCTGGAAAATAAGTAGAAAAACTCCACAAAGAACAATATACAATAAATAATATTTTACCTTGTAGAACAGCAGTATAAAGTTGATGGCAAATGCAACAAAGAGTGCAAGAAATCGTAAGTTGTAGAAATTTCTAGCCAGGTAATGCTGAAAGTACAAGGAACATTTTAAACAGTTAGAAGAGTCATGGCACAAGAACCAGAATTGGGGGAGCAGATAGGAGGTTATTTAAGAGTCAAATACCAACTATGCTCTGCAATGTTCAATAGAACAATTATAGCTATCATGGTAGAATCACCAGCCTTCCTGTCTAGAATTTTTGCCTTTCTTTTATACCTATTTATTCACAGCAAATTTTGTGCCTGGAGGGAAACTACCAAAAGGGACCAGCCAGACTCCAGTTGATAGAAACAGAAGCCAAAGCTAGGACCTTTTCGCCTTTGGACATTCCAGCCAAAATTGTAGAATAGTGGTTCCCAGTCCCCCGGGGGCTTTCAAATTGGCCCACCGCTTCCCTCCCACTGACTACAGATGAGAGTCATTGCCTAATGACCCAGGTAGAGCACATTTCTGCAGGGCTAAAAGACCAGTGCAGGTTCCTTGTCCTAACCAAGGGGATGGGAGATCAGTGTTCCCCTTCCCCTGGCTGCAGCAGGAAGTGTGGCAAAGCACTCATCCTGGGTCCATAAATGTTGCGGTCCCTGCTGAAGCCAGAGGGAGGGGACTACTGATCTTCCACTCCCGACTGCAGAAGGGAGCCACTGCCTAGCGCAGTGGTTTTAAAACTTTCTTCCTCGGGACGCATTGAAAAAAATTATTTATGCCCATGACCCAATAGTTAGATCTTTGAGCAATGCATTCCAGTCTTTCGGTGGTGGCTGCAGGGGGCACCACAACCCAGTATCTGAGAGTTTGTGACCCAATACTGGGTCCCAACCTGTGGTTTGAAAGCCAGTGGCCTAGGGAATCCACGTCGAGCACATGGGGCTACAGGATGCATGAGGTTTCCCTGCTGCAGCCAGGGAGATGGAAGATCAGAGAGGCGGCAGCCTCCTTGCTAAACTCCTTCAATATGGCTACCATGGAGGTAGGGTGGGGAAGCTGGTGGCAAAGGGTGGAGGCCCTTCAAAGTTCTAAAAATGAGATCTGTGGCCCTCAAACCAAAGAAGGTGGAAACCACTGCTACAGAATGTTCTCGGACTTTCTCTATCCTGTGCTGACTGGCTATTTGTTCTAACCTTCCTTTTCCCTTTCCCCCAAAGTCTCTTCATCTCATTTTCACTCAACACCTGCCCCTCCTTACTCTCTTCTCCCCTGCTATATCTTGTTTTGCCCCCTCTCACACACTTTCTCTGCCCTTTTCCTTCCATTTAGCAGATCCCTTCTTAAGTAAACTTGACCCACTCTCAGGCTGGCTGGTCAGCCCCAGCAGGTGTGAGGTGCTTCAGAGGTGAGGGCCAGCTAAAGCATAATGCAGCCTCCAGTGGTAGTGCTCCAGGACGAGAAGCGCTGTCGTATCACTGTGCCAGGGGGCCTGGTGGATCGGCCATGCCTCCCTGAGGCTCTAGGGCTCTGGCACGGCAGCCCAACGGTGCTCCTGGCTCTGGAGCACTATTGCTGGAAGTCACACCACGTGCCAGCTGGCCCTGTCCCTGGAGCACAGCTGCCACATGCTGGACTGCCCCGCCTCTTGGGGCAGACTAGCCAGCTGGGGCCAGGTGTTAGTACCATGGACTGTGGCCTCTGGCTCCAATGCCTGCTCCCCTTCAACATCCTCCAAGCCTAGCCAGCCCTATGCCAGATATTTGTGAGGGGTGGGCTGGGGCTCTCCTTTAGCCCTGGGCCCAGGGCTGCAGCCCTTAAAGTTCCTGTGTTGATCTGGCCCTGATGAATAGTAGAACTAACATGACAATTTCTGTTATTACACTGTTCTCTCTGTTTGTGTGTTGTACCCCAACCCAATCCTATGTCTGTCTTGTCTATTTAGGTAGTAAACTCTTCAGGGCAGGCAACTGTCTACTATTCTGCATTTATACAGTGCCCTAGCACAATGGAGCTCCATTCTTGGTTGGCCCTTAGGCATTACCATAAAAACATGATTAACTGTAAGAAATAATTAATTTGTAAAAAACTGGCTACATCTCTTCTTTGTATCTCACACTCAGCTGTTCTCTGTGTTATTTGACTTGTGATGTGCAGGTACTAAAAAGTGGGAGCAAAACTTACTAGCATTTTTGTTTGATAAATTTCCACGACTTTAAAAAAGTTAGCCATAACTTCTTCAGGCTTCTCTATTTTTTGTCCATGCCTTCGCTTCTTTTTCTTGGTTTCTTCCTTTCCCAAATACTCAGATTGTACTTCTTCCTTTGCTTTGTCTTGTTTCTCACCATCTTCCATGCTAGAAGAAAGATTACTAAAGTAAAACAGAGTTAACTCCTGCTTTGTTTTAGCTATGATTAAAACAGTGCGTCCCAATAAAAAGAGGGTGGTTTTGGGTGTGAGTTAGTTGCAGAGAGGGTGAATGAAGGTGAGTGACTAAAAGAAGTGACAGATAATATGACCAACAGTCAAAAAGTTACCTTACTACTAAGTGAAGTGCAAGAATAGTAGTAATCCACTAGTGAGTTCAGGGATATCAATGGAGAAAAGGCACAAACATCTCAGTCAAAGTGGAGTTAATAGCACCATGTGTGAAGTGTATAATTACTTGCCTTCTAAACGAGTGAAATATGTATGCACACAGTGCAAGTAACTCAAAACTGTCAGAGTTTGTGCAGAATCTTGAGCTCCAAGTTGAATAGAAGACAGAAAGATTTATGTACGTGCCACACAGATTCATAGCAGAGTGGTTTCATTTCAATAAAAAAAAATCACCATTATTAAAGTAAGGGATCAGTGAGGAATGAAGGGAAAACTTCCTTCAGAAGGACCCACCTTTCAAAGGACGTAGAAGATGACAATCATTCCTCCTGCACAAAGGAATTCCCTTTATGAGAAGCAAGTTTCAAGAAGAGTATTCAATTTTCAGGAACATAAATCATGGAGTATGTGGTAAGGGTGAGAATGGTAAAGTAAATTACCATCTAAGTGTGAGGAGTTTGAAACTTTGAGGCTAATAGATGGTTTTTTATGAAGAAATGGAGAGGAGCTTGTGGTTTAGTATGTAGCAGGACCAGTGAAATAAGGGACTATATGAGAGAAGTCTGAGGAACTACACTTACATTATTACTAACAAAGAAACTTACAACAAAGCCCCGGCATTAGCCTTCTTTGGAATGCCCTAATGATATGCACAGGAAAATCAGCCCTACAAAGAGGAGAAGTTTATGTTTATTAAGCACTGGGGAACCTTTTGGGAAAGTAAGATTCTTTAAAGAAGGCAGGGTCTCTCCTCCATTATAAACCAAGTAGCTAGACTACTGGCAATGACAATGAAAATTTGAGGGAGTGAATTTTAAAGCTAGAAATTTTAAGCTGCAGGCATGCAGGTACTGCAAAGTGCTTATGTTGAAAATGAAATATAGTAGTAAATAGTGGACGTACAAGCGAATGTGGGTATCTAATAGTGAGAGAAAAGATAACAATTAAGGAAATGAAGAAGAAGGAAATAAACTCAGCAAAAAGAGATTATGTGCATTAAAAACAAAAGCTACAAATGCCTATATAACAACTGATAAGACTGAAAACAAGAATGGGTGAGGTGGACTAGCTGGTGTCGGGGAACAGATAGATATTTTATAAATGGCATTTAATAAGGTATGTTACTGGCCTCTGGGACAGGACTCTCAAATGGCTGAGAGAGATTGGGGAAAAGGAGTAAAATATAACAAAACCATGATAGTGGGAGATTTGAACCACCTAAATATAAACTAGTTTAACATCATAGCAGAGCTTGGTCTGGGTAAACAAAAGCTTCCAGAACTGCTTGTTGTGGGCCATACCAGAGGAAAAACTATTTCAGTCTTAATACTGAGAAACACACAGAATTGATTCTTTGGATTCTTAGTACTGAGAAATACAGATGAGCTTAAATGCTGCTGGCAATTATCGGAAGTACAGTAACAATGCAAGTAACACACTTAACCTTAAAATCTTTGCATGGGGTTGGAGGGACGGGGAGACAAAAATACCAAAATAATTCTCTGACAGTGAAATTTAAGAAAGGGATTTTTTTTTCAAATGAAGAAATTAGAAGCAACCTGAAAGGCAATAGTTAGGATATTAAAAATCACTGAACCATCACGGAGACTTTAGAATCTACCTTATTAAGATAGGTATAGTGTTGAGAAAGAAAACAGTACAGGTAAGTGGCAAACTACACAAATGTTTTTGGGATCTAAAATTATCCTTTAAAAAAAATAAAACTTCCAAGTGATTCAAATACAACAAAACATATACTTAAGCAGGTTAGAAGAGGTTGTTTAAATTGTTGCAGCATGTCAGGCAGAACAAAGCTATGTGAGTGAGTCATCAGATTGACCATACCACCCGATTATAAAAAAGACCAAGAAGTTGGCAGGGCTATCAACCTTAATACTTCAGCAGAAGCTGATCACATGCTATCCCACCTGCTCCTTGGAAACAAGTGAAGTAAATATCACACAAATGAAGGTTTCCATGTTAAAAATGTTTCTCAGGACGTTAGTTGAAGCAGCTGCAGAGGATTTATGAGTCTGTGAAGAGGCTTATATGGATTGCTCAGGGCAGCACCTAGGATTGGATCCCTGCTCTGTTGCTCAGGGACAGTGCTTGTTGCCTCTGAGGAGTTATGCTGGCTGCCCAAGAGAGTCCAATCAATGCCTGCTGAGGATTATTTCTGGCCAGTCCATCTAGGAATAGGAAGAAAATAAACAATAATGCAAAAGTCACTTACTCGGCCTTCTCAGATTCTGCTTTTGTTTCTGTTTCATCTTCTTTTGCTATTTCAGACATCTAAGAACAAAAAGATATTAAAATTATCACTCACTTGTTTTTAAATAATTCTTCCCAATTCTACTTAATGCTTTCTAAAAGACAAACCAATCAGTTGTCATTGGGTCTCATTAACATTGGGTCTCTTTCATGTTGTCATAGTTCTAACATTTTTTGCTTCTAAAACAAGTAGTCCAGACAATATTTCCATAGTGAAAACCTCTATTTTGATTCTTCCTCTAACACGTTTTCAAGATTTATTGTCAATACTGTGATTGTCGCAGATGACTGAATAACTCAAAGTAATAATCAATTTGATGAGACTGGTGAAATTACCAGGAAAGGACAGAAGTAATTGAGTACAGATCATATTCTAAAAGTAGCTGTAGTACAGTTGTCACCCTTAAACAATTGACAGTTACCATTGGCATGTAAAATTAATGTAACTATGGTATTGTACCTTTTCTATACATAGTATATGGAATACCATGAATATCAATATGTCAGTATAGCAAATTCCAAGTAATTCTCTAGTTTATAGTAATGACAACATCTTCCTAGTTTGTCAACATAGGTTAAAGTAATTATCATCTATAAATAGGCAATCAAAATTAGCTGAATAGACCGCCTAATTTGGAAACTGATCTTTGATGACTAGTGGTAAATATGCCCAATGGCTTGGGATGGTAGATGGGGTGGGTTCTGAGTTACTACAGAGAATTCTTTTTGGGAGTCTGGTTGATAAGCCTCGCCCACATTGTCAGGGTTTAACTGATCACTATATTTGGGGTCAGGAAGGAATTTTCCCCCAGCATAGATTGGCATAGGCCAGGTGTGGGCAACATTTTTTGCCCAAGGGCCACATGCCACCTATGGCCACTCAAAGTGGGTCACAGGCGTGGGAGGGAAGAGAAAGGGCGGGACTTGGAGGGGGTGTGGCCAGTGCCCCTTCTGCAGAAAAAGGTGTGGAGCTGGGCTCCACTCCCCTACCTCCCATCTTCATCTGGAGCTAGGAGGGAGAAGGAGTGGCTCCGGCACGAGCTGCTGTTGTCACTCTCACCCCCTCCCCCGTCCAGCAGCAGCTTGTGCTGGGGCCAGAGCGCTGCCATCACTCCTTTTCCCTCCCAGCTTCATCTGGAGCTAGGAGAGAGAAGCATCAGCAGCAGTGCTCTGGCCACGGTGCGAGCCACCGTTGGACCTGGAATGAGGAGGGAGTGTGGTGGCGGTGGCACTCTGGCTGTGGTGCAAGCCGCCTGAAGCAGGGGTGTGGGAGAACTGTTCTGAGCTGGTGGGCCTTAGGACAGGTACTCGTGAGTCGGATGTGGCCCATAGGCCGTAGTTTGTCCGCCTCTGGGATAGGCCCTGGGGATTTTTCACCTTCCTCTGCAGCATGGGGCTTGGGTCACTTGCTGGTGGATTCTCTGTACCTTGAAGTTTTTAAATCATCCAAATTGATCCAGACTTTTTTGCCAAATATTTTCCCAATTTTTAAATTCAGGACACGTCGAACCTTTTTAATTTTTTTTCCAAACTGTCAGTGAAAAAAAAATCAGTTATTTTCCCAGCTCTGCATAGGAGCACACGTCTCATTGAATGTCAGTGGGACTTGGGCTCCTAAATCAATTTTGAAAATGAGACTTGTTTCCCTAAACAATTTAAGCATTGCAGTCCTGAATGGAGCAATGCCTAAACATTTTTTGGAAACCTGTGCCTAAGTGATTTGTGCTAGGTCACACAGAAAGTCTGTGGAGAGTCATGAATTCAGGATGCTGTTAACCTGGACCACTCTTCCTCTTCAAGCTCCCTCATAAAAATCTACAATAAAACCTCAAAATGCTTCTCTATGGCTTCTCCTATTGCACTGTGGTGCCAGAGGAACTATAGCTGAGTAAACAGTAGCTTTTTTGCTCCACAAGTATTAGAGTGGATTTCAGGTTCAGAACTTTTCACATTAACTTTTCAATGCCCAAGCACTCAAGTTTTAGTAGTGTGGGTACTCATGAAGAGCAGTTTTTAGTTTAAATGTTGAACAATTCATTGAAAGCCAATTTTGAATTGCATACCAGATTGTAAAATTTGCACTTTGAGCTCGACTGATTGGTTACGTCACATAAATTATTTCTGTTCTCTACGTTGATAACTTACATAATTCACATACATGAGAACTGTAAATTTTATAACTGAAATAGAATTAGAACTTCACAGTTTTGATTGATTGCATTAATTAACAGGCTAGAGCTACAGACAGAAGAAATGGTTACTTATTGCAACTGTGCTTTTTTGAGATGTGATGCAGATATGTATTCCACTTAGGTATGCGAGAGCCCAGTTTGCCAGAGCTGGAGAATTTTGCCTAGCGATACAATCCCTCTTCCTGGCTATATGAAGTGGCCCCGCCCTGATCCCCCTCAGTTCCTGCACACCAAATGCCCAGAGATGAGACTGTTGCAGAGGGGATGGACAGTGGGTTTGCAGTACATGTCTGCATCGTATCTCAAAGATTCACAGTTACAATAAGAGGGAGTTACTCACCTTGTGCAGTAACAATGGTTCTTCAAGATGTGTCCCCCCATGGGTGTTCCACTGTAGGCATGTCGTGAGCAAATAAGTTCAATTATTACTGGAATTTTTAATAATCTATTAATACATTTTTGCTGTAAGGGATAATACATCTCTTCCACCTACCTGTGCTTTTTTTTTCTTACGAACAGTGCTTTCCAAAGACGGAGGGGTATCAGTACCAATTATTTCTGCAACATCGCCGAGTCCAGCATCATGACCATGTTTTGAGCTGCCTTCTTTCTTTGCATGAATGCCAAAAATATCCAACATTATGTCAGTTTCTCCTTTTTCACCTTTCACAAACTGCACAAGTTCAACTCTAACGCCATGCTCGGAACCTTCGACCTTCTCTGCTTCCATGACATCATCATGGATTCCAAACTGTGTTGGGTCAGGCATATCCCCTAATATTTTGGTAACTTTGATGTTTTTGGCTCCTTCAACCAGGCCACCCCCAAATACAGTGCTCCAGAGAATCTGGAAAATCCCCCATATGATGGTGAAGAACAATTGGAATAACCCTACAAATAGCATCCAGAAAAAGGAGAAAAACACTTTCACCAGTTCCTTTATAGTCATCTTTCTAATTTTTCTGTACTGTTTCCTTAGGTTCCTTAAAGTGACCATTTTTAAGAAGCTGGCAGCATTCTTCTTCACTGCAACACAGGCCATTGCAAATGCTGAAGCCGATTCCATAGATTTTTCTTCTTCCTCATCATCTTCCACTTCCATTACATAACAAGGCTCCTCTTCTTCTTCCTCTTCAGGTCGTTCAGCTGAATCCGATTCAGAGATCTGAGATGCTAATTGCATTTCAAAGATTGTGTCCTCACAGAAATTCACAAAGAGCTCCATTTTCTCTTGTTCTCCACCTTCATTTACAACATCAAATATAAATTGCCTTTTGGATTCTTTCACCTGTGGCTTCTCCCACTGTGTCCTACTGGACTCACTGATTTCGAAGTAAACTCTCTCAATTTTCTTGGCTCCTCCCATTATTTCAATGCGGCCAAGGTAAGGTTCAAAGTAATTTAGGACACTTTCTGCTGGATCTAGTAAGCACTGAAGGCGTGAATCATTTGGCATATGCTCTGAAAGGTTAGTTAACAAGACTGCTACATTAAATCCAATGTCTTTGGCTGGCTCATGGAATCTGTCCACAAAATCAACATAATTAAACATGTCATTTTCATCAGCTTCTGCACAGGACAGCAGAAATTCAAGCTCTGACTGTGTATATTGTTTCTGACCTTCCATTGCTTTCTGGAATTCTTTCTTTGAGATGATGCCTTTACTATCTGGATCATATTCTTTGAAAGCATCTGAGCTGGTTAGGTCTTTCAATTTGAGAAACATGTCGAAGAACTTCAAAATCATTTCTACATTGCTAGATGATTCTACCAGTGTGTCCACCATCTGTTTTCCAATAGTCCCATTTACAACATTACCTACATTGTATGTTAAAATAGTAAGTTATTTGGTTTATCTATAAATGCATTTAAAATAATTTTATATTTCTGTTCAGAAACACTACAAAAAACACTTCATTCTTAAATTTCCATACTTTTCTTTTAAAATGTTTTTCTGCATTGTCCTTGCTCTTTCAAAATTACATTTTAAACATTTTCAGTAAACACTAAACAGCTTTTTCCATTGCAATATTAAAAATGTAATTAAAGAACAACTCTGAAAAATTAATTATTTCATTGTGACAGCTCAGCTTCATAGAACCGAATGTAATAATACATAATCATAAAAAATAGATCTGACCTTCAAGTAGTGACAACAACATCACAACCATATCCTTCAGGAGATCCAGCAATTCCTTAAGTAATTCAATCTGACTGGAATCCTGCAACATAAATGGAGTACACATTTTTTTTTCTTTTCTTATTAAGAAAAGTTACATCTTATAGGAAGAGACAGAACTTAGAATGGTCATCACATGCAGTCCTAGTAAACATGGACAAATCGGGATTATTCATTACCATTTCTACTATGATATACTAACAATAATTTCATATAACACAATGTGCCAATTAGAGCAGATGTGTGAGCATTGGAGTATGTTGTAATGAAGCATTGAGGACTATTGAAGTGGACACTATTGGTGTAGGAGAATCTTACTAATTGTGCTAATTTATATATGAAAGAATACTCACCAAAAAAAACCTCCATGTCCCCCCTTTACTTCTTAGGAAAGACTTAGTAGCACAATATGTTAGGATTCATGTTACTAAAACCTTAATATGCTTACACAATATAGCAGAGTACATTAATTACTATAACAAGACCAACATAGATTTAGGTGTCTAACTTAAGGCACCCCACTCTGAAATTTTTTCCCAAAGTATATGGTACAATTTCCAAGGGGTGAGGGAGAGAAAGCTTATATGCATGTCAAAGGGGAAAAGAGAACAGGGAAGTGAAAGAACGATTGCTGAATGGAAAAGGCTGGTCCTATGAAGTGTAGGCAGTGGCTGTTGTCCATCAGCAATGGCTCTCTTTTTTCTTGATTTGGGGGATGTACATTTAAGGTGCAACCACCCAGCGCTGTCCTGTGGGGGGAGCGGGGCCCGTGGCCAAAGCGGGGCCCCACCCCACATGCTGGAGGGGAGCGTGGCGCCTTCTCCGCTCCCCAGGGAGCCAGCCCTGAGCCAGGATGCCGAGGCTGCCACCTGCGGCGGGGAGGAGAGGAGGGAATCGGAGCCTGCTCCGATCCCGGCCCCGGCCCTGGTGGGAGCTGGCTCCGGCCGAGAGGCCAAGGCCGCCTGTGTAGGGGGGTGCAGCTGGAGCCGGCTGTAGGGGAGGGAGCTGGCCGTATGGGGCAGGCTGGCCCAGAGGCTGGGCCCCACATGTTCTGCCCTTGGGACTGCCTGCTCCGCCCTGGGGATGGGGAGGGCCAGCACAGGGTCCAGGCATGGCCCTCCCGCTCCGCCCCACTGCCTTCGGCTGGGTGCCAAAGGGAGCGGAGCAACTGTGGGAGGAGGGGCTGAGGCACGCGTGTGGGGCCCACGTACCCACGGCGATTGCCCCGTTCGCCCCCCTCCCAGGGATGGCCCTGCAACCACCTGGTCCCCAGAGGCACCAGCTCTGTTTTTCTCCTAGTTCTCCCCACCCTGTACTTTCTTCTCTCCCTACTTTATATATTTGCATACAAACCAATTTGGTTTATGAAATGGTCAAAGCATTTTATGAATGTTTATATCCAACTTAAGTGGTGGAGGAACTCAGGAGAGTCAGTTTATCCATAGATGAAGTTACAGATGGGTAATTAAAACTATCATCAAAGTAAATGAACATTTTGTGATTAAGTAGTCTTGATTTTATTTTTTTTATATTTGCTCAATTACACTGACAAAATTTGGGAATGAGAGATGGTTACTGCCAGGCATGCATGCAAATTAGTGAAATTCATATTTTTATTCCTAGAAAATGACATGGTTGTTGACATTAATCAAAAATATAAAAGCACAACAGCTTTAGAAAACTGTAAAACCAGAATTTTGTACTTTTTTAGGTAGCTTATGTTTATCTATGTTAAGTCAGTTTAATTCAACTCCAGGAAGATATAGATACTAAATACAATAAAAATACATAAGTGACTCTTGAAGGTAACACTTTGGAAATAGAGGGGCTGGTTCATTAGCTATGTGATTTCTTCTTAACACCATACAAAAGATTCACAAACAAATGCTGAGTGTCTGGCTCCCTAAAAGCAGGCAAACACTTTATGTTGTTCTGGAGAAGCAATTATGGCCAATCCAAGAACAATATTGATGAGTATCAAAGGGTACGTCTCCATGGGAGCCTTAGGTCATCTTAAGGAAGGTTAAGTCGACTTATAGACTGGTGCGTCCACATTGGGCTTTTATTAAGTCAACTTAAACGCCTCCTTAAGTCGACTTAATAACACCACCTCTTACAGTTGACTCAATGCTTAAGTTGACCTTATTAAGTCTACTTAAGCCAGTGTAGACGGGGAAAGCCCTTAAAAGTCAACCTAATTGGCCTCCAGGCCCCCTCCCAGGGCTACCACAATGCACCAATCCTCTGTCAACCTAGCACCTGCCAATGTGGACGCAGGCAGTTGACAGGAGTGTTCAATGTGGACTTTCTAAGTTGACTTAACAAGGTTGACTTTAAGTTGACTTAAAGTCGACCCTGTTAAATCGACTCAACAGAGCCTCCAGTGTAGACATACCCAAAGAGTCCCATCCAGCTCTCCAAAGCTAGACAGAAGGCTAAGGTCACATGGGACTTTTAGAAAGGAGGAAATTAAAATGGAAATTAAAGCTTGTTGAAAATTGTTCAACTGAAAATTTTCCATTGGAAAATATCGATCTAATGAAACCAATATATTCTGTAGGAACAAGTCAATGCCATTGAATCTTTGATGAAAACCAGACAGGTAAGCAGCCTGTCTCACTTTCCCAGGTTCCCCACTCCCACCTCCCTTGCTCCTCGCCTCTTGCTTCTGGAGAGCCTGGTTTCTCTGAATCCTTGACTCCTCAGCAGCCCAACTGGCAAGCAACTAGGTAGACCAAGAACCCAGCAAGTCAAAAAATTGTTCCTGTTTCCTAAAATGGCATTTTTGGCTTTTTCTTCCTACAAAAAATTTTGAGATTTTGTTTTTTGTTCCAATTTAGAATAGTTATTTTTAAAAAAAGCTCTTTGTGTGTGTGTGATGGGGTGGGGGTATGGATGAGAATGGAAAATCCCATTCCCACACAGTTCTACTGTAGGGAGAAAGCTGGTAGAAAGACTTCTAAAATATGTTACATCTATAATATACAAATTGTAAACATGTTAATCAGTTCTGTTCTTTTTTTTTTTGACATAGATGCAAGTATCCTATCAGTGAAATGAAGATATTATTTCTTTCTTTAAAACATTTTACTGTATTTTTAAAAATCTAAAGCAAATATAATGGGTGCCATACAATGTTCTTAATCACAAGCTGATGATGCAGCTGAGCAAATTATGGTCCTCACTGAGCAGCAATTTGTGAGGCATGGTGCCCCATGGGCAATGGCTTTTTGGTGCCAGAAGCATCAGCATCTCTAAGTACCTTAATTTAAAGAAATGCATAGATGTTGTCTTTTCGTTCGAACTTTAATAAACATTTTAAACTGAAATACTGTAATTTTATTAATTTACTAAACAAATGTGAGATGATGACACTTGCTGCCTATTTAGCCTCTACCATCATCTACACCTCATAGATTTTGTCGCCTATATTTTGCCATGTGGTCATGAATGTCTTGTCTTCTGAATGGGGATAAACTTAAAATTTTAAAATGTGGGGTTTGGGCTGGAGAGAAGGGGAGAGAGCCACGGAGGAGATCGGGCTGGAGAAGAGAATGGGAGAGATCCGCCAGGGAGATCGGGCTGTGGGCAGTATGGGAGAGAGCCATGGAGAAGATTGGGCTGGGAGAGAGAAGGGGAGGAAGCTGCAGGGAAGATCGGGCTGCAGGGAGAAGGGGAGAGAGCTGCAGGGAAGAGAAGAGGACAGAGCCCCAGGGAAGATCGGGCTGGGTAGCGAAAGGGAGAGAACCTCAGGGAAGATGGGGAAAGAGCCGCGGGGAAGGTCATGGTGGAGAGAAGAAGAGCTGTGGGGGTTGGGCTGCACGGGAGTCTGAGTTAGGTATGCCTGTGTGCGACGGCCGCTGCGTGGCCGTGCACCCACACAGCTTAGAGGGAACATAGGTGCCATATAAAATTTCTAATGTATTGAGAGATTTTACCATTTTCATGAACTTTCTTGTTACATAGCTGAAAATATTAAACATCTTTGAAAACTACAGAACTTAAGTGTACCAGCTTTATGTTCTCAACTAATGGAAAGTACCTCATTTCAGAGCTTGAAAAAAACCAAAACTACCTGAGGTTTTCAAAGTGGCTGTGAATAATGAGCTTCAGATTCATTAAGATGGTACAGGCGAGCCATTTTTTTTAAAAGTCCCTTCGCCATATAAGGGCAATTATGTAATGAGTGAAATGTGGCTAAAGAGATAATTGAAGCACACTATATGTAGACATGTTTAAGAGGTTAGCTGAGTCTTTTGAGCACAGGAGAAGAATTATAATCCATTCAGCAGAAGGTCTAACAGTTTTTCTATGACAATCATCTAAGGCTAGGGCTATTTGTTACATAATGAAAATAGGAATGCTGTACAAGTGAATAGGGATGGTATTTGTGATTGATTTATAGCATTCACTACACAATTTATTGCATTTCATGCTTTCAATATAGATGCAAAGGAATTGTTGAACATCTGAAAATACCTTAGAGAGTTTCATTTGCATATTAGCAAAGACATGAAGGAAGCCAACAACTGCATCCCACAACCTACTGTGAGCCAGACTCTGCTGGTTACCTATGCAAGGACCCTAAAAATTAAGAAAAACACATTTTTTAATTCAAGCATCAATCAGGGTAAGAAATATGTTTCTTATTTAAGGCTCCTATTTAAGTGATCCAAAAAATAATTTTCTATGAAGTTATTCTAGAATGCCTTCCAAAATGTAATTATCACATAGGTTGTACATGTTAAGTATATAGACAATCATAAAAATATCTATATATTTTTACATTACAGACCACAGCTGGTGTAATTCAGCACAACTCAATTCAAATAAATGAAAATGAAGCTATGCCAATTGCCAATTTACACCAGTTTAGGATAATTCTGCATATATAAAAAAACATTTATTGTAAATACTGAAATCTGAACATTCCTCCAACAGGTTTCCATTTACCTGGATATATTCTGTAAGTGAGTTGAAAATCTGTTTGGTCACAGCTAATGCTTTAGAGAAGTTACGCTGTCCAGATTCATCAATCACATTTTTTCCTGAATAGTACCAATAGAAGTCACTAATTGATTCCTAAGAACAAATGAAAATGTTATATTTTTCCATTCTCATATTATACGTTCAGCAGTTTTCATTCATCACCACATCAACAGAAGCTGAAATGGGAGGTAGGATTTCACATTTTAATGAGCTTTTATTTCTAACCCCAATAATGTTCTACATTTTTATGTGATTATGTATTCTGCAGTGAGCAATACTGAAATATATTAACACTCAATTGTTTTACTAAGGCACATCTGACATGGGAAGACAAAAAGTGTGGTATATTTTAATATTAAGCTTTTAGTTACAGGTCGTCTTCATATACAGGATAGCCACACCAGTAATCGCAAATTAAATTAAATCCATCCAAAATATCACATGCAGTCATGAGCACGTACACCAGGTGAGGGAACAGAGGGTGCAGACAGCTTCCTCATTTGCCTGCATAAGATGGGCAGAGTTAACTTTGTGATCCTCCCAGTGCAAAGACTACACAAAATTAGTACTGCTCCTCGTGTTAACCTCACAAAAGTGGAAGGGAAAGGCAATATTTTATTCTTTGTTTTGCATTTGTCTCTTTTTACCTGAAGACGTAAGAGATAATCAACAGTGCTGATGATAATATTCACTGTTGTAGTGTTGCCCATTTGAGTACGCAGGAAATTCTGAAAATCTAAAATCATAAATAATTGGTGTTGATAAATACGTATGTATAGGAAACAAAAAATAGGAGCTTATTCCACTATATTAAAGAGGAAAGTTACTCTTATAGTTACTAATTGTGAAAGACAATCTCATATATACTACACTTAAAAGCACTGATGCTTCTTAAACATTCTTGAAATTTTATCAAAATATATCTTCATATAAAGAAATCACAAGAACCTTTCTGTGTATATCTTACAATCCATCTTTCTATTAATGATTATATTCATAAATTTTGGATTGTCATTAAGACTGCTAGTTAATTAGATCACATGGCTAGTAGCATTTTGAAAAACCACGTTAGCTTAGTGTTGACTGAACTACAGTTAGCAAAAAATTAGAAAGGCAAGCTGAACAACATCAATACAAATGTGTAATGTCCTTCCTTTTAAGAGTATGAATAAAAACACTCTTTCCTGAAAATTCATTCCAATCTACTTACCATTGTTATGACCTTCACAAAGCAGTTGCAAAAATCTAAACAGATCTCGAGTAAACTCATCATTCTGTAGCACTTTCTCACCTTGAAAATATATAGTACAATGAATGTGAACATTGTTCATTAGGAAACATGCAAAACATATATTCTTTCAAAGAGCGTCCTTCAAAATAATACTAATAAATAAATATTAAAAAAAGCAAATACTGTAAGCTGCTTTAAAGTAATTTTAAATAAATGTACTGAGGGTAATGATAATAAAAAAAATTATGAGACAGAAAAAGCAAAAGCCAAAATATTTAGCACTCCAATGCATTCATGGTAAAAACTACTGGACTAAAGTTCTAATAAGTAAATGGTTAGTTGTCAATAAACCATGCCTTAAATATGAAAGACACTTCTTTAATTAAGCATCAAACTCTTTGTCCAAGCTTAGCACGCAACCTGCTGCAGACCATGAAAGTAAACCTAAAGGATGTCTGGGAAGATGCAATTAAAGAAGATTTCTTTCTGTATTTGCAACACACAATAGCATCAAAAGCTGTAAACCCAAACGTACCACGCTCACGAACGATGACTGTGGATCAAAGAAAAATAATAAGAATACAGGATAAGCAAATTGTAAGTTACAAGATAATTTCTGTTAAAATGTTTACTGCTAGAATTTTAATAAACATTAACCATGTTAAAAAATCTAGTCTATATCCTAATTTTTAATGAGGCTATCAATAAAGAGAGCAATGTGCTATAACAGCCCTGAAAATTCCAGTTTTAGGAGGAAGCATAATAAACTCTTGAATCATTACTTGAATTAAATGGGTTTTATTCATTATACTCACGAGTTCCTTCTTCAGTAACCATTCCAAGGCCTTCTGCTTTATTCTGTCTCTCAAATGCATTCAAGTCAAGAACACTTTTAACAAAGCACAGAAAATTGAGAAAGTTCTGCTGCTGTATGTAATGGCAAAATTAATTTCCTCTATGAACTCTCTGGAGGCCTTGACACACACATTTTACCCATTGTAATATTCACAGACTCGTTTGTTTTAAATAAAAGGATTTGGAGGGGATAAGGGTTCAGTGGCTGTTTCTGAAAAGGTAGGGGTCTAAAATCTCTTCTTGATACACACATATTACTTCCATTCTTAACAAATAGACTTATGCATCTGTATGTAGAGGAGAAAAAGAACCCAAAATATTGTTCTGCAAATTGATTTAATTGTGTCCCCAGCCAAAAGGTTATAAGTAGAGTTCATTTTATTTCTCATTCATTATGGTTTCCACCAAACTGTTTTCATTTAAAACGAACATGTTGAGACTCTAATTGTCTTCAGAGGTTAAAACCTATTGAAAGATTGATTTTTGATTGCTAACACAGCAAAGCTCAGTTTCCAGAACAGAAAATGGTAACCTCTCTCAATACACTGGTGAAAAAAAATTATTTCTATAATCAGAGTTCATTTGAATTTTTTTTTAAATTATGCAGTTCATTGAGTTCCACAACGACATATGCACTTGTCTTTATTCACAGTGAGAATATTAAAATCAATAACGGATACACTAGCATATTGTTTTAAGTGTCCTTTACATTTTATTGTCCGTCTTCAAGTAAACTTCTTTTTACTGTTGTCCAGAAACACACACATGGGCAATGGGCACTGTCATTGCAGGTCACCACTGAGCTAAAGCCTACCAAATGCTGTGTTACTTTTTAGTACAAGGTCAGCCTCTGCTTTGTTTTCTCTTGGAAGAATATTCTATAGACGAATTTACTCTTCTTAAGTGCTAAGATCCACAAATACAATTCCCTCTAAATCAATTCCCAGCTCAGTAGGCAACTGCTGTAATCCAAACCTTCAAAATGCACCAACTCTAAGCAATTAGCCACCAACCTAGATGCTACTAAAACTTTAACAACATGGTTTGCTCTTTTACCTGCAAGATTGCATTAAGCCAGAGAGAGACTGAAAAAATCCAGCATCCTTCTTCTCTTTAAGGTAGTCTAACATTTTCTGTAGGGGAGAGATTTAGGAAAAACTATAACAAAAATCATAATTTGATGATTTGCCAAATTCTCATGGTTATATTGACAAAACTGGCCAACAACATATTTGATCTTTGCTCATGTTAAAAGGTAGTTTGCTCTAGCCTTAATTATGTTAATACACATCTAACTGTTCAATCAGCCTCCCACATTTTTGCCATTTAACCTAAAATTAACTAAATTCCTCCGACCATAAGAATAGTAGTAATAAACTAAAATTCTCATAAAAAAACATACTTCCTTTACAAATAGAAGGCATGTAGAAGCTCAGTGTAGTTACCTGCTGAACTATGGTATTACCAGCATTTAGAATGGCAATGCCAAGTTTTAATGTTTCAATTACCATGGGGCCCAGTTCACCTGTCAAAACAAACACATCATAATTAAAACCTATGCTCACATAACAGACTGCACTGGAAAAATAGAACAGAAACTATACTTACTGCACTTCATAATGTGCATTTCATTTTGATTTATTATATACCATTCACTTAGTAAGCAATATGATATATTTACATAAATACACATAGGTTTAACATAATTTTAATACTTTACAGAACTTTACCTTTGCTTGCACTAATCATCTGAAGAACCATTTCAGCTGCTCCACGATCATGCAGACGAGCTTGCTGATAAAGAGTTTTCTGCTTTTCCATTTCTTTCTCCTGAGTTTGGAAACACAAAAATGTAGTTAACACCAACTGGATGCACTATTTGAATGCACATACAGCATGACCAGTTCACCTAGAGAGTCAGATGAGCTGTACTCAGCCGTGCTTGACTGGACAATTGAATCTTATCCGTAATGCAGTAAGTGACCAGAAGGTAGGCTTTTCTCTCAAACTGGCCCAACTTTCAAAATATTGTTGGTTTTACACAGTGTTTTTATTCTTTAACCCTTCTGTTCATGCATTCAACTATTCTTCACCTGTACAGCTCTACAAAAGGATGAAAATATTCCACAATAAGAACATTTAATATATGCAACGTTGTCCAGATCTGAAAGATGGATTCAGTTGATTATAGATCTACGTGCTTACGCCAAATATGATAATAAAATTAGAAGTGGGTGAAATAAAGTAAAATAAGAAGTGGCCTTTAAGTTATCTCAGCCCCTAAGATATATCTGAACTTTTTAAAAGGTTGTAAATTATCTCACTAAAACTACCTCCCTTTCTCTGCAGAATCTTTTCCATTCCTGGTGGCCACTGCCTAAACTGGGTCTTCCCCTCATACTCCTGTTTCTTGCCCATAGCCTGCATGTTTTCATATCTTTAACGGAGCATTTTTTTCCAATCCAAATTATTGTGTATTTTTATGATATATTTGTACTGAGTACTTCTATGTCAATCTGCTTGTGTGTATATTTGATGGTTATATCCGCTGTGTACATAACTAATACGGTATTCAAATCAGTTATGTTAGTAAAGCAATAAAGGCTAACAGATTGGTGTACTATTGCATTCTGGACTGACATCGTTATGAAAATATTCAAAATTCTGCTACGTTAGATCTGGAATTTTGAAAATAGGGCACTGCACTTGCCTATGGTGCTCTGGGCTCTGTTTGTGGATCTGAAGTGTCCCTTTATACAGTACCTAGCACAATAGGTCTCCAACTGCAGTGGGAGTCTCTTGTCTCTATTGTACTACAAATAAACAAGCTCCACCACCAAGCAGAAATTCCAAATGAGGAGGAGATTTAGCTGTAACTGGAGTTACTTGGAGATTCATAGTCCTGGCCTGTTTTCCACTGTAGGTTAGGCATGTGCACCAGGCACCTGGAACTAGAGACTTGGAAAGCAGAGGGGAAGGAGGGCAGATAGTGACCACACATCTCAAAGATGTAACCTCCAGTTACAGATAAATAACCTCTTTTTCTTCTTCTTCTTCAAGTGAGGGTCCCTACTGTATTCCAGTGTGAGTGACTGAGAAGCAGTACCTAAGTAGGATGACGGTGTAAGGATGTAGACAGCAAGGCTAAACAGAATCCTGCTATTCCAAAGAAGGCAACCTCAGAAGAGTCCTGCACCAGGATGTAGTGTCTTGCAAATGTGTGAACAGAGCCCCTTATAGCCACTTTACAAATGTCCAAGAAGGGTGCTTCCTAAAGAGATACCATGGCCCATAGTTGTTGCTTGTGCTCTGGTGGAATGAGCTCTTACACCCTGGGCTGGATGGAATTATCACTGCCAGTGTGAACATGTGAAATCTGAATTTGTGAATGAAACAGTTGAAATGGCAGAGGCCGAGGATTGTACTTAAATCATTCTTCATTTTTGGTTATCAGGAAGTAGGTCGAGTAAAATTCTCTCCCTTCCATTGTTCCATTCCATTGTGTTCCATTGTTCCTTGCTGCAGTAAGGAGTTCACCTCTTGTTTGAGAATGCTCTCATGTAAATGGGAATGGAGGGGTGGGGGTTGGAAGAGGTGGGATGCAAATTATTGTATAGCCAGAGTGGATAATGTTCAGCACCTGCATGTTCATTGTTACTGTACTGCAGGTGTTGAGAAAAGACTGCTAAATAACCTCCATATGGTGTGTGGAGATTGGGAAGTGCTGTGCTTAATGTTTCTTGGCTCTCAAGATCCTGTTAATAACAACACTGAGCCAGGGACTGAGACTGAGGTGCTAAGCCTGTTATAGATGATGTAGGGAAGTGAGGTTTTTGAACTCTGTCTCTTACATTGGCCTCTGAACCATATATCTTGATTTGATCGATGGGTGGTAAAACTTCTTATTGGAGCAGGGGTGTATATTCTCAGTGAGCGGAGGATAGCCCTGGTATCCTTCAGGTTATGGAGGGTCTTGTCTATCTTCTGGTTGAAGAGGTGTGATTCATTGAAGGAGAAGTCCTTAATGGTATTCATGACTTCCCTAGGGAACCCTCAGGCAAGGAGCCATTATTCCCTGCACACAATGATGGCAGTAGATATAAAAATTCTAAAGGAGGTATGAGTGGCATTGACTGCAGATTGGAGGGTGGTCCTGGCTCTCAATTTGCCTTCATTTATCAGAGCTTGAAAACAAGCTCTGTCATGCTGTGGAAGGCTGCCAGTAAACTCTGCACACGTGGCATAGTTCAGGAAATCATCTTTAGCCAGTAGCGTCTGGTATTTGGCTATCCTGAACTTGAGACTGGATGATTAGAAGATCTTTCTTCCTAACAGATCCAGGCATTTTCCCTTTTTGGCAGTAAGAATAGGCCAGAGGTGTTGCTGTCTAGCCCCTTCAGAAGTATCACGGACCATCAGTGAATTGGGAGTGGAGTGAGAAAACAAACATTCCACCCCCTTGGCTGGCACATAACAACACTTCCCCACCCCTTTGAGGATAGAAGCACAGGTGGCAGAGAGTTGCCAAATTATTCTCTCTGATTCCAATATGGCTTTATCAATAGGGAAAGCTATTTTGTTGTGTCCAAAAGAATGCAGGATGTCTAAGAGCTGTGATGTGCATGTAGAACATTCTTGAGAGGAATCTAAAGCTCTCCAGCAACATTGCTGAGAAGGTCCTAGAATTGCCTGAAGTATCAGGGGTGGAGGCTGGGCGTCAATGGATGCAGAAGTCACCAATTCTCCTGGGGATGATGATGGCAGCCTTTCTGGTTCCAATGGAACTGCCAGATCCAGATAATAACATTCCACTTCCTCTGTCAGATCCAGGGGCAGATCCGAGTGTAGACAAGGAGAGATTCCATGGCAGATTGGATCATCTCTGCAGGGAGGCACTGGTCCCAAGGCCATTGTACAGCACAGGGTACCAGCAGCTCTGAGTTAGATGAGGAAGAGACTGATCCCAAGCTAGTACAGGTCTTTTGGGTGGTAGAAGATATGTAGGGTAAGGGAAGAGAAGTTCATCGGATGGCTCAGAATTTCCTGATGAAGAGAAGGCTTACAATTCCAGTTGTGGTACTGTTGGTGCTGTTGGAGGGGACAGGAGATAAGTTACTTCCAGCAGTCAATAATCTCAGTGGTGATGATATCTTCCTGGAAAAGAAGGATCCCAAATGGAAGACGGGATTCTGAATCCATGAGAATGAAAATGGTCAGTGGTGCAGCAACAGATTCAGATCTCACTGGTGAGAGAGAGATTTTGTTTGTCTGGATGGTCAGAGCTGGTGAGTAGGGAAATTTCTCAAGTTGGTGGTGATCAAACTATGTCCAGGAATCCTGGAGGTTGAGAGGAACTGGAGATGACCATACCAACAGAACATGGGTCAGTACTGATGGAGCCAAGTGCTTTGGGCTTTCTTGTTCATACCTCTTGGACTCAGGACGTTCTATGTCCTCATTGGTTGAGCTGGTGGGATCACTTACAGCCAAGTCTGACTTCTTTGAAATGGACTTACAAGAAGACAGTCTAATGCTTATGAGACCCAGCTCTGGGGTCTGTGGCGGTAGATTGTCCTGTACCACAGTCAGACTGCACAGCAGAAGGCACACTTCTTGCTGAATCAGACTGATGTATGGATGGGATCCCAGCCTAGGTCTGAGTGGGGACTGCTGGCCTTCTTCATGAGGTACTTAGGAGATGAAGTTCCCATCTTTCTTGGGTTTGGCTAGGAAATGATTGGCAGATACTGTACCTCGCCACAATGTGAGCTTCCTCAAGGAAGTACAGGCAGTACTGGTGGTTCTTACTGAACAAGAAGGATCATGGGCAGGAAGCAGAGTTTGAAGCCTGACATTGTGGACAAAGTCCAATACCTGAATGGAGTATAGTGGACAGGGAGGTTTCCCTGGCTAATGCTAAGCAGTAAAATCTATTAAAACTGTTAAATTATTTACAAACTAAGCCAAAGCTGCAATCCTTAAAGATTCCAACCCAAATCATGCAGCAGTGAGAAGGAAGTAAAGAGGTAGTCAGTTCACCCCACCCTTTTCCCCCTAAGCTGGAGGCATGAGAAAAGCCAGGGAGCATGTGTGAACCAATGGAGTCTGCTTTCCAATTCCCTGGCTGTGCGCATATGGCAGGTACGTGTAACCCACAATAGAATACAATAAGGACCATCACTTGAAGAACCATTACTCATACACAGAAAGTAAAAATGTCAAACATATGTATATTATTTGCCCAAGTGCCACTGTACTTGTCAAGGTGCAAAAGAAAAGGCAAGACATAGTCTCTGGTTCCAATATATATTAAAATAAACAGAAGGAGGCTGTTTAAAGACAAATCTTCCAAGAGTTATAGGGACCTTTGTCACATCCCACTGATCACAAGAGTTTTCCTCCAGTATAAGAGGACCTTCTGATGGCAGGAAACCTTCACTGTGGTGCTCCTAACTCATCTGATAATGTAGGGTTTGACACTGGAGAAAATATGGTGAGGCTGTGATTTCTCTGCACCATGGTGATCCCTAACTACTTCAACAACCCCTTAGGACTACTGGCAGCCTTCTGGCTGCTTCATCTTGTGACTAGAGACCAGACTAGCCACAAAACTGGGGGAGAATTTACATGGGTCAATCAATTGAGCTTAACAAGAGAAGGTTAAGAGGTGACAATTATAGCATACAAGTATCTACATAGGGAACAAATATTTGATCAGAGGCTCTTCAATTTATAGAGAAAGGTGTAATATGATCTAATGGATGGAAACTGAAGGCAGCCAAATTCAGATTGGAAATGAGATGTTCATGTTTAATAGTGAGAGTAATTAACCAAGGGTCATGGTGGATTCTCCATCACTTGACAATTTTAAAATCAGGTTTGGAAGTTTTCTAAAGTATCTGGTCTAGGAATTATTTTGGGGAAGTTCTATGGCCTGTGTCATACAGGAGGCCAGACTAGATGATCACAATGGTCTCTTCTGATTTTGAAATCTATGAATCTATGGATGACCCTTTCTAGATCTGAGCACAATGCGCCTTGGATGGGACTCCAGAATGTGGCCCAAAGATGGCCATAAAATGCATTTATCGCAAAAGGAAGCTAATATTTGCCAATTTTTTTGTTATTTAATTTGGTTACTATTACACATTCACTGTTTAACCAAGTTAGTATGTACTGTTATGTGATATACCTATAGGTAATGCTTTACAAGTAGAAGATGGGATAATTGGGTGTATCTTAATTATTGTGTTTTGGGGACAGCTGACTTTTTAATGGCTCTAACAATTCTCCTTTCATTGCTAATTTAATTGATAAATTGCATAGGATAAATGAATTTGATGAAGAGATTAATGAAATAAGGATAATTGCATGATGCTCCAGGAGATAAACTGCTCCAGCATAGAAGAAGGCAGAAAGATGTCAATAGGAAAAGGAAACTAAGGGAGTGTTTAGGTGTGAGATGGAGCAGAGTTAATAGAAGGGAAAGTAAGAAGAAATGAAAACAAAATGTATCTAGGCTGGTAGAATTTTTTTTTTTTTAAAAATAATTTTGATGGATAATATATATTTTTATTTTTTAGCATTTTTCTATGTTTATCCATTTACATTTTCATAATTGCAGGAATTATGCCTCAAATTATGAGGGAAATCAGACAATTATGTAATTAGAATTTTCAAGATTCAAAATATTAAAAATTTGTAACCATTAAAACACAAATGATCAACATATCCAAAGTAAATATTCTTAAATCAAACTCTATTAAGATCTCAAACAGTATTTTTCTTTATTTACTTATCTGTAAATCACTATTATCAATGGAAATATTTCTTCAACAGTTTGTGTGTGAACAGAGCACTTGATGTTTACGGACATTTACTGATAAAAATCTAATCTTTCCAAGCCTACAAATAGTCAAGAACAGATTCAGGCAGAAGAGTAATGGATTTAAAACTCGAGCTTTATGAAGATAGCTTGTTACCCTATTCTATAACTTTTCTAGTCCCAGAAATTTAGAAACGTGTGTAATTACACTGATCTGCTGTTATAGAAATAACGCAGCAAAGTTCCTCAATATCCTCCATATGGACATTGCTATTACACCTATCCTATTAGGCTCCTGTTAAAATGTTGTTCTGTGCTTTCATTCCATGTGAAAAGGTAGTATAAACTCTCACCTCAAATGTCTTCTCTTTTTCTTCATCCTCTTCTTCGTCTTCTTCACTTTGACAGCTCTTTTTACATTAGAACAAGAAATTGCAAATTTATGCTCAGTTTGAAGCAGTAACTTCTATTACATTTTGTGCTGAGTGAGCAAAAAGCGATTAACAGAAACTAAATTCTAAAAGAATTACAGGCATAAGAAGTAAATTGAGCATATAAAAACCTAATCTATGTAAATACTGTAACTTTATTTCCTTCCGACAACTCAGCTAGCTAAGGCTGCATATACACTGGTAAATTAAGTCGACTTAAGCTTGGCTTAAGTCGACTTAATGTGCCCTGCGTCTACACTACACTTTGCTTAAGTCGACTTAAGCAAAATAAAGTCGACTTAATGAAAATTAAGTCGACTTTATTAAACCATCTTTCTACTCAACCTAAGGCTTAATTTGACTTTTTAAAGTCGAATTAAGCCAATGTAGCCCTGGGGTAGCCCTAAGTCAACTTAGGGCTACCCCAGGACTACACCAATGCCCTCCCTGCCAGGGGGGCTCAGGGGGAGCCTGGCATGCCCCCCAAAGGGCAGGGCATGTGGGCACGGTGTGACACTGTCTGGATTTAGGGAAGCATTTATGATATTATTTTCTATGGATATCTCATAAATGCTATAATCCATAGGAGCTATGTCATGTTTGGTATCAATAGAAAGGTAGTAATTTGCTGGGAATGATTATATAGTTTATATCTAGGAATTCTATTTCGATTAGAAGTTAAGAATTTGATGTTATATCCATACTTTAACTTGTGTCATTCTGGACAAATGCCTTAGAAGGGAGGGTGTGAACAACCATTGTCTCCTTAATGTTTAGGAATTTTCCAGGTAGAATGGTCCCAGGGAGTAACCTGATGAGCCATTAAGGACATAAAGAATACAACCATTGTGTCCTTAATGGCTCATCAGTTTACTCCCTGGGACCATATCTCCTGGCAGATTCCTTAACATTAAGGAGACAATGGTTGTTCACACCCTCCTATCTAAGGCATTTGTCCAGTATGACACAAGTTAAAGTATGGATATAACATCAAATTCTTAACTTGTAATTGAAATAGAATTCCTAAACATAAACTATATAATCATTCCCAGCAAATTGCTACCTTTCTATTGATACCAAACATGACATAGTTCCTATGGATTATAGCATTTATGAGATATCCATAGAAAATAATATCATAAATGCTTCCCTAAATCCAGACAGCATCACACACAGGTCCCTGTACCCCTTTGCCTGATTGTACACAGGGGGTGCCCCCCCACCACCGTGGACCTGCCCAAGGTCCCCCTAGCCCACAAAGTCAACCTAGAGCATCCAGTGTGGACGCTCTAGGTCGACTTTGTAAGTTCCCCTTTAAGTTGACATTAATTTTAAGTGTAGACACACTAAGTCGACTTAACTAAGTCAACTTTAAGTCGACTTAGTTAAGTCGACTTAAAAGTGCAAGTGTAGACATAGCCTAAGAGATTTTGAAGGAGAAAAGCCATTAGTAGCGAGAGCATTTTAAAAAAAAAAAATACAATTTTTAACATTTGTGTTCCTGAATGCTAACAAATTGACATTCCTCAAATCTGAGAGTACATCTAAGTATTCGCCCACACATACGAAAACCCAACAAATAAATGAGGTCACTATTCTAGGTTTTGTGCTTTTAGTCTTAACTTAGTATATTTATCTATACCATCTGCCTTAATCTCATGTTTTTTTCTTAGATGAGGTTGCCAGTTACATTTGACCTATTATGAATACTGTTTTTTATTGATTTTTGTCTGACATGCTGTAAGTATTGATTGCCAAACATTAAATGTCATCCAGGGATTAAAGCATGCTGCTTTTCTATGACCTCTTTCATAATAATAAGCATATTATTAAGGAGCAAAAACTGATTCCTGATTCAGTCCTTACTCAAGGTCAAGTCACACTGAAGTTGATAGTAGTTTTGCCTGAGTAGGCTCTGTAAATTTTGATTTTAAAGCATTAAATCATTTTCTGCTTAAGAAAGTGCAGCAAAAGTGTCAAAAGAAGTTTCTGCAGTTTGAAAAGTCCTCCATTTGTGTCCTAACGATGAGCCAAATTCTGCCATTAGTTGCACCTGCACAAATCCACCAAATTAAATTCAACCCCATCGGAGTGTGTAACTTGATCCAATATTTCCATGAAAATATGGCTAGAGAACAAAATAGGAACCACTAATATCAAGTAATTCACAAAAGAGACAAAAGGCACAAACAAGAAAGCATGAAGAAAATACCATAAATAAGTTGGAGGTGCACATGTGTGGTGGAGAATGGGCCTTGAAATTAAATATTTACCTTGGCCATCATGGCTGAATAGGCAGTGTACAAAGGATCGTCTTCCAGTTTGCTGTAGGGAGAAAAAATGTTATTCAAACTGTTTATTATGTGTGTTTAGCACCTGAGGCTCTTATAACGCTGCTAGAATGCAGGTTTCATTTTCATTAAGGAGAAGATATACACTTCATTACCTGCAAACCACATTGTAAACATAACACCTATATGTAAAATTCTTTATTAAAGTATATTTATTCATATGTATGTGCAGGTGTGTAAGACAGTTATGTATTTTACTGCTGATTAAGAGGCGGTACTCAGTGTTTGACATGTCTGGAAAAACAGTTGGAGATAACAGTTATAGCTGTCCCTGTTTTTCTAATGATTACCTGTGATAATATTATAGGTAGATTATGTATTCAGTAAAAATACAGAAGAATCTATAAAACAGTGGAGGAATGTTTTTCTAATCTATAATTTGTTCTTTTATTAGTAGTCTAATTACAAAGAAGGCAGAAACTAACATTAATAGGAAATCACACTCTCCCACCAGTGATATTTTGAACCGTTTCCCACATATTGCATGAAGTGTGATGTAAATCTACAAATAATATGAACATTTATGTTCTATTACAATACGGCAATGGGATCATCCTGGCTGCAGGCAATAATTATTAATTTGGGCTCATAAACCTCTGATATATTGAGCCTGGCAGTGTTGGTGTTATACAGTAACTAAGTTATATAAATGTCCCTTCTCCTTTAACCAAAAAAAGAAAAAGGTAAAATTGGTGCTAATATAAAATTAATACAAAGGTTAAACATGAAAAATAAATACGTAAGCAGAAGCAGAAAACTTGAAACTTTTCAAGGGGTGAAAAACTGCTCATCTTCTACAATACTGAACTGCATTGGTGCTAAATCTAAACACTTTTGTATTGAAAATGTCTGTGTTACTGATTCAGTAATGTATGATTTTACTTCTGTGGTGACAATGAATGTGCTTTAATGGGGTAATTCTATAGTTAGTGAATTGAAAATTGAACTGTTATCAATCAGTGAACATGGTTCTACTCACCTTCTCTCGGTGAGAGCATTGCGACTGAAATGGAGGATAATCTGATGAAGTGGATCAGGGTGTTTCTCAGTCTCTTCCACCTCCTCCTCATCTTTTTTTGGAGGTGTCTGCACAGAGATTTGCAGTGAAATATTTTATAAATAAAACATCACAAATAACAAAATAATGCAGAGAAAATTGAACTCAGTCAAAAGCATCGTCATTTTTATCCAGTTTAAATTCTTTTGCCAATATTCATGATATTCAGCAGTTTTCATCATCAGAAACATGTTATTTTGTATGACTATTAAGCATTTATAATACCCGATTCTTTTAATGTTATTTGATAGGAAAGCTAAAGTTCCTCATTTGCAATGTATTGATTTAGACAGCTACAAACCTTATTCAGCAGAAATTAATATGTAGGTTTCTGTGTCACCAAAGTTGAAAGAAAGGCCCAGCTGAGTTATTCAGCAGGAGAATCAGCTGGGAAATGGAACCATGTTTGCTAATATCCACAGATGCCTCATGTAAACAACTGTCAAGGGAATGATGACTTTACTGTGATATTTTTCTATACTGCCTTTGGATCCTTAATCTTGAGGTCCAAGACCTAAGAATTTCTCTTTCATGACTATCTAATTCTTCTAAAAAGATTTTAAAAGTAAATATATTGTGCAGTGGAGTAATCATAGGAAAGTTATAAGCAACTGAAAATGAAGGCTTAGAATAAAAACAGATACTCACCCTTGACTGTGGGTATATATTTATTTCAGGATTATATACTGTTGCCCATCGTTGCAATATCTGAGTACCCTCCAAGTAAAAACAATGGCGAAGTCTAGTGGACTTCCTTGAGTTTCTGGCAATTTTTAAAGTAGAAATTCTCAGTGGGTTGGGGTTTTTTGTTTTTTTTGTTTTGAGGGGGTGTTTTTTGCTTTTGGTAGCAGTTCAGGGTATCAGGAGATGTCTGTATTGTGATTAACATTCTTATGGTGGAAAATCTTCTTCAGACAGGAATATTTTGCAGTGTTTGCAAGTTCCACAGAGTGTGTTTGTTAGCCCTGCCACCTGCTATGACATGGAAATATTCACTTCTTATAGATACCAATTTGTCCCACATAATTAATTAAAACGATGATAGGTTTGTAAACAGTATAATCATTTTAACAATTCTTGTTTACTTCTAACTGAAAACTTGCTATATGGTAGAAAACTTATGAAAAAAGGTACAATACTGTTGTTGATTCCTGAGGTTGCCTTACTTTTCTCAAGCAAATCCGTGACAGTGTGAAGCCATGGCAGCAAGTGAGTTAATGGGAAGGAAAAAATAATTAGAACACCACAATTGTAGCCCAAGGTACAGAGTGCTTCAACAGCAGCGCTGAGAACTACAAGCTGTGCACTAAAAACTGCAGCATGTTGGGAGAAATTTCTGGCTTCTGCCAGGACACACCTCCTACCCTCCCCAGCAGGGAACAACTGAGCTGGGAGCATGTGGCAGACACGCAGGGATGAGGCCAATGGACTGTAATGCTGCTGTCTGTTTCTTTCAGAATAAAACCCTGTTCCTGGTGATCGGTCTGAGTGAACACACACACTAACACAAAACACAGAGCACACAGAGGAGCCTCAGGTCTAGTTTCCCCAACCTGTGCAAAAGGCCACAAGGCAGACTTCCTCTATCTTGAACACTCTCATGCTGGGCTCGTAGGCAGGAGGGGCTCCACAATGATGACCAAAGACAGAGTAAATGTACCGCCATGGCACTAATCTTGAATGGGCGTTCTTGTTTAGTCAAAAGGACTCACCACTATTTCTAAAAAGTGAACAAAGAATGTGAGTATGTGACAACCCTTCCTCCTTCTATTCAGCTTTCCAGAGCACAGTTTGACTCCAGATTTTGACACTCAGGTTTTTTTATTTGGAACACAGCAAAACGATGTTGATTAGTCTCAAGTGTAGGAGCAGAACTGTAACTAGACACTTTGGCATCCAGGATGAGCAAGCATATTTGTGCCTTCTGCCCTTTCCCCCCCTAGCATTTCTACACCCCATTTTCCCACCCCTGCAGCTTTGTACTTTGGAGGGCTGTCTCACTCATATTGCCCTGGTTATAGCCCTGCACAGGTGATAGATATAGGGCATACCACACATCCAAACTTGCATTAAAAATTTCCTTTATATACATTTACACATTACATTGCATTTACTATGCATTGTCACAGACATTTGGGGGTTGACTTGGTTATTTTGTAGGAACCAGTATGTGCTATCCATGTGCAACTGATTATTTACATTCCAGGCTTAACTTGTCTATTCTGAATGGTTCTCTTGATGCTCCCCCTTATCTTAGCAAATACAGACATTTTGTCTTTTAGCTTACTGACCCATTTATCTATCACACTTAGCACAGATGTTCTATTTCTAGACTCCCTAATCCTGTCTCCCAAGAAATGAGGTCGTACCCATGCCTAATTACTCATGTCAAGCCAGGTCTACATTCTAGTGCTTTTGTTTTTCTTTTTTGCAGTAACATGCATTTAATTTGCATTAAGTTTCTAGGTTTTCTTTTTTTAGGTTCACTACCCAGCAACACATTCCCAAGACGAGAGTAGTTGTAATCATTTGAGTCACCATGAATACTAGGCTCAAAGTACAAACCAGGGGCTGCAAGGTCACCTTGTCTGGTAGAGTTCAGCATAGTATAATTCTGCATTTTAAGCTTGTTCGGCCAGGAAAGCATCCTTCTGTAATGTTAACTTTGTTTTTATTTTAATTACACGATAAAAGCTGGTACAAAATATAAAAATCTTTCCATTGATTACCTCAAGATGTGAAACAGAATATAGGCCAATTAAAATAACACTTCCTCGGTCCACAGTGGTCTGCTTCAGCTACCACACAATACCTGCTATTACCAGCAGAAGCAGTTTTTATCAGCATTCCACCGTATCATCTGTACTGCGCAATTTGGAGACTGTTCCCCCAGAGTGAATGCACATGCCAGCAGCTCATTATACCTGCACATGTAAGTGTCCCACGAGTGCAAAGAGCAGTACAAGTCTGGGGCTTTCCAGAACTTGCATTATCACTTCTTTCGCACTAGTGAGTTGCAGTGGGTTCACTATTTAACTTCATGATACTGGACACTTGTTAAATTTTCTTACCCTGTACCAGTTAGTATTACCTCTGATTTACCTTTAAAAAATTTTTTTTCTGTGGTGATAAAAGAAGGCAAGTTTTTAGTGTTTTTTTTTATTTTGATTGGGGAGGGCGGAGTTTGCTTCATTTAACTTACGGCCACTTTTATTGTGCATATCATATATCCTCCACTTACTAGATATGATATTAGTATTAAAGCACATTGACTTAATGCAATACTTTTTTAAAAGCAGCTGGCACAACTGATTATCTACAGACATATTCATTGGGCAGAGCCCATTTCCTTCAGAATGGTTGTAAGGGCTTCTGGGGGGAAAAAAGCACAGATTGGTGGTAGCTGTCACCATCTGACCTTCCCTTTGCATCTTTATTTATTTCTTTTTTAATTATTAAGGGTTTCACTGGATGTGACTGCACAAAGTTATTACCACAACTAGGTTTCATTAACAAACCAGGAATTCTCTTCTGTAACACTTTAATTTATTACCTCCCTTTTCTTTATCATTTTTACTCTAACATTTCCACAACCCTCAACTTTTTAATTCCCTCTAACTCTGCAGCATTAATTTGTGCAAACCTCCTCTTCGTGCCTCACTCTTCTTGCTTAAATCACTTACTTATCTTTTAAAGTGATGTCTATCTCAGCTGAATTCTTTCTGCAGCTCTAAGACCATCTTTGAAGGATGGCTGCTTTTTACCTATTTGCATAAATCCAGAGTTACAGACATTGTTTTTCCCCTGACCATTCAGGAACTTTTTTCCATTTAGTTTTCATTTTCCTGCTCTACAACTTTGACTTGATCTTCTATTTTTTGCATTATTTACTTGAGATGGCACATTGTAGAGCCTTGCAAATCCACAGATATCTGTGGACCATTTTTACAGCTACAAAGTTTGTATCCACGCAGGCTCTTCAGGACATACTTGCCCGAATGGAGCCACTGTCACCCAGCCTCAGGCTCCATCTCGGCTCTCTGAATCCCACACAGCAATGGGCTACAATATGTGGCAATAGTTTACTGGGCATTCTGGGATCTTTAGTCCTCATCTTGCTAGGATGAAGGAAATAAATTACGAGTCCCAAATGGGAACCTGCTTTGTGCTCCTGCACAGTGAGCCAAGCTCCATTTTGAAAGGGGCATCTTCACTGGTTTTCAAATCATGGATCAGAACCCAACATTCGGTTGAGTTGCGGCGCCCCCTACTGCCAAGAGACTGGAATGTATTGCTGAAAGATGGAATTGTTGGGTCATGGACATAAATGGTATTTTTAAACTGGGTCCTGAGGGAAAAAAAAAAGTTTGAAAACCACTGAACTAGAGGATGGAAACAGAGAGCACGATGAGCAGAGTAATTATTGCTGCTGTCTCTCCCAGGTGTTTGAGCCACTGCGGCAATGTCCAAGCCCCCCTACTTTCAACTGGCAGAGTGATGTTGCACATGAGGACGCTGGATTGTAGCCTCCCTGACCAGGAAAGGTTTGGCGGTGGGTGGTAGGACACAAAGGCTCTGGAGAGAAGTGGGAGCCAGTCGGAAGTCAGGGGACTTTGCATCGCCCTATGTCACTGGTACATGGTGACCAAGAGCCACAAATATCTGCTTTATATCCATAGATATCTGCGAACAAATTTTGCAGAATGCATATTGGATCCTGATAAAAATTTTGAACCCATGCAGGGCTCTTCAGCTATAAATTTTTAGTCATCCAGAAATAATCCTTGTGGAACAGCTGCCTTGATTTGGGCTTTTTTTCCCCTTCAGATTTAAAAAAATCCTAGATACTATTTTTTTCCACTGAATGCCAGTGGGTCTTATTCTTTGAAAATCTGAGTGGTATTCAACAGACTTGTGGTATGCTCTGCCAATAATTTATTCATTTATGGCATTTAATGGACTTCTGAGGTGCTCTGCCAATCACTCTTTTTTCTTTTTCATTTAATACCACTCTCTGGAAATCCTTTTCCACGTGGTCCTAGACTTCCCCTAATACCTCTCTGGAGAGTTTGTAGGGCCTACCCTTAGATTTAACCCACTTCTCCACCATGGTACTAACTTCCTCATACTTAAACCTTTCCAATGCCATTTCTGAAGTCAAGACTTTGATCTTTGACAGTAAAGCTAAATGTAAAATAGACTAGATAGTACCTGCTCCAGACTAATGGAATCTAAGCCAAGGCACTGCTATGTTTGGAGTTCCCTCCAAGACCTCTTTCTATTTGGCTTTCCAGGAACTCAGTTCAATTCCAGAGTTTGTCACTCAGATGTTTTTATTTGGCATACAGCGAAGCTACGCTGAGTTGATTCAAGTGTAGGAGGTGGATAAAATGCATATCAGACATCGAAACTTACACTGAAAACCTCTTTCTTTATGTATTTACACATTATATTGCATTCACTATACATTACCTCACACATTTTGGGACTGGTTTGGTTACTTTGTAGGAACCAATCCCTGTATAGAATGCTCTGTCTAAACAGTGTTTGTGTATGATTTACTCTTTACCTCCTCTTACATTCCATGTTTATCTTATAAACTGTAAATGGTTCTCTGGGTGTTCCCCCTTACCTTAGTTAGTGCAGCCATTCTGTTTCCAGGCTGTTGATCCATTTACCTCCCTAATTCCATCTACCAAGAAATGAGACTTCACCCATTACTAACTACTCGTGTCAAGCTAGGCTTAGAGGATGCAGGATAGAATAGTTACCCATGATTTTCCAAAAATTCAAATCTTTCCCAAATACGCCAGTGCCTCTAAAAAGGTATAATGTGGATTATTCTGTGTATGTCAGTGTTAGCTCATGTTGTGTTAAGACTTGAACATATTTTCCATGTGAGACATTAAAGTGGCATCTTCTTTTCCCATGGCTCTTAGACACCCAGGAGATAGGCATTTTAGAAATACTAGACAGATGCATAAAATCTGTAGTTAGGAATTCCATGGAGAAGGAAGAGAGAAATGAAGAACCTTCTGAATCAGGATTAGGTGCCAAGATGCATATGTTTGCTTAATCCTCCACAGCCATGATTCATGAATGCTGAATTTCTGCTGAATATGGCTACGCACCTTTATATTTCATTACAGAATACCAACAAGAAAATGGCAAAATTTAATTTGCGTTAAAGCTTAGGATGTTAAAATAAAGTATTATGTAACAACAAAAATTCAAAAAAGGGAAAGCATCAATCACGTTAAGTCTTCAAACAAATAATAATTAAAATAGAGGAACATAGGAATTGCCATACTGACAAAATAGACCAATGGTCTATCTAGCCCAGTTCTATTTCTGGAAGTGATCAATACCATATCTTCAGGCTGAGGGCATAAACTGTTTATTAGGCACCTAAATGTGCAATATTATACCATGGTGCAAATTTTTTCTTGAGCAAAGCCAGTGATCAGTTTATGCCCTGAAGCATGGGAATTGCTATTTTATAAATTTAAACATATAACTATGGCACACAAAAGTTAAATACATGTTATTATGTATATCTATATAATATATATTGAAGGGGGCACTGAGACTTAAGCCCAGTTATTTCAGTACTTACAGCCAAATCGTGAACTAGTTTCTCCTCAAATGAATATTCCTCTGTTTCTATCCAATATTTCTGATAACCATGGAAGAAGAGGTTAATAGAACGGTGCCTGGGAGGGGGGGTGAAAGTGAGATCAAGAGGGGTAAACAGAACATAGTATAATAGTTTAGGTGGTTAATGATTAGTAAGGATATGTGTTTTGTACAATTTTGATCCTCTGATTGGTCAGTGAAATAAGATACAAAGTAAAGCAAACATTCAGTGGAAAAACATTTTTCTTCAGACTTTTGAACATATTTGAGGTGTGCTGAGGAAAATACCAAATACCTCTGAATGTCATTACTTTTTCCTGCATATGAATCTGTTTGTGATAGTCCCCTACCAGGCCTGGGATGCCATAGTTTTAGCTGCTGTACAGAAAAATGGGAACACATAGTCCCTACCCCAAAGATGTTTCAAATGCATACCATAAAATACATAGGATGGTCAATGGGACTAGTTTAAACACAGCTATAGAAACCTTTATTTTGCATGTCTTGACTTAATTTTTTTTTAAATATGCAATATTGTGGTTGCTTTAATTTAAGTTCTTTAATTCCCTTGGGCGTTTTTGAGAAAAGAAGGGAGAAAAAATTACCCATGCTTAAAAATGTCAGCATTTAGATGAACATTATTGGCCTTTGCATTTCTTACCTCCCTGAGGTGGGTAGGGGTGAGTTTTACATCTTACTGCTGCTATTGTTTGACTTGAGACTTTTTTTTGTACACAGGGTTAACAAAGAAGTCTCTTTACCACAATTTACATTGCGACAGCTGTATCTTGGTATCTGAAATAGGTGATTTTTCAAATAAAAGTTTAGTTTGTTTATTTCAAGGTATTACAAAATGCAAAGCATAACCTATGATCAAACCCTAATGCAGGAAAAAACCTGCATTTTATTCAAACCCACAGGCAGTAGGCGGTCGCAGTCTATCATGCAACTTCTGTTACCAGAAGCCTGAGGAAAGTCTTTTGTCTAGTCAAGGAGAAATCTAGGCCAGGAGAACATACATTATAATGTTACAAAAAATGGATGGGATTTTTAAAAAAATCTTATGAGCATGCTCAGAAGTGATTTTGCAATCAGTTCTACATTTTTTATTCAACAAAATGTTTTCAAATTTTATTGTGAACACATACCATAACAAGTCCTTTTTATGGGCTAACTTTCAAATTTAACTCATCCTGAATTATGTGCATGAAAATAAAGTGTAGCAACATTTCCTTTTAAAGTGGGAAAGATGTATTTTTAAACTTTGTATAACTTAATATGGTCGAATGGATTTTTTGTCAAACATTACAAAAAAAGTCACTTTTCAGCTGAGACCAAATATTGAAAATATTAGTCCAAAAAGAGAAGGGTTTTTGTTTGTTTGTTGTTGTTGTTTTGTTTTTATTCATTTTTTTTGAAAGTTGCTAAATGAACAAGTAGAAGTAAATTCTAAACAACGTAGTACGATAGTGTTTACGATCAAGTGACTGTTTTAATACTGGTGTTTAGTACAGCCAACTCAAAGGAAATTTAGTTTTAATTGAAAAGCAACACGAAATGCAGGCATTAAATCACTTATCTGAATGGTAGGGTCTATGGAATTAAACTGGGTAAAGATTCAGGCTCTGCAAACACTCGTGGGTGTGTTTAATTTTGTGCCTGTGACCAGTTCCATTGAAGAACTCATATATGCTAAGTAATATGAAAGTGTTGCAGGATTGGGGCTTCAGTACAGACACAGGAATAAGCATACATTTTTATTCTTTGAAGGGACATAACATATGGTCAGAAATTGATGAATAATTATTATTAAAATTGGGGCAATTCCATACTGGTCCACTAAGACTGCAAAATTCATCCGGCACCATTGAAGTAACTAACACATTAGGTACTCTCCCGCATGACTCCTTGACATTCATCAGTGCCTTCCTCCACAAACATACCTCTTTTCTCAACTTGTTATCTTTAAAATTAAATAAATAATGATCTATTGTCTAAAACATTTGATTTAAAAATCCACATGAAAAATATTGAGAATTGTGCATTTTACACAATTGTAGTGTTCAATACTAGAAGAGCACAGCACTGGGCACAGTAATTACTATGCTACAGTGCCACCAACTTCTTCCGGGCAACTAAATGCTGTTCCTGGATATTTAGCTTTTGCTGGATATGACCTTTCCATTGCATGTTCCATTTAACACAAAGGCTTTGTTTTTAGCGGTACTCCATATATTCTGTAAAAGGAAGAGTTGTTTAAATCAAGGAGGGTTTCTTTTTAAATTTTTCTTTTTATTACAGGTATAGTGCACTAAATGAATTGATGCTAAAACTCATGTAAATACAGTGTACACAAGTTAAAATCAGAGGCCATATCTGGTTTATACACAGATAAAATGCTCATAGTTAGGAAAGTGGTACTCAACTTATACACTGCCTATTTCTTTTTACAACAATTAAATGCTTATTTCGATAACCTCCTGTATTTTATTGCCAGAACTGGTACCATTTAACCATTTATCCTCAAAGACTGACCAATCAGAATCCCTTATAAAAATTGTACAAATTCTTGTTTTATGAGAACATCAAATCATGGCTGGGAAAGGAATAAGTGTGTGCATAAGGAAGAGGCTCTCCACAGGTTACTTTACCGTTAACATGAGTATAAGCCTGTCATACTGAGTTTTTTCATGTACTTTTTCCAGCCAAACACGTTGAAAGGTGCTCAGGAAGAAAGTGCTAATTTTGTGTCTGAAGAAAAGCATATAGGTTTTCATTTAAGAACTAACAATAAAGACACGCTTAAAATTCAGTAAAGTAGTAAGAGCGAAAGCAGTTTGCATTTGCAAGCTATATCTGAATCATTGCCATGTACATTCTATTCTGCTGTAAATTTCTATGCAGCTACATATTTAAAAAACAAAAAAAGAAAAGAAAATTAAAAAGTGCATTTCCTTAACCACCAACTCTAAATATTTCAATATAGTGATAACTCAGAGAAAATGTTACTCAGAAGGCACCTTTCATCTGCAGAGCTCTGTACAAACATGAACTATAACTGATTAATGAACAAAGAGCATAAAGAATTAGTATTTCTGAACTTTGGAAATGTTCACTTTTTGAGAAACAAATATTTTCAAAAAATACAATTACTATTTGCTTTGTATCTCACATCACATCTCAGAACAGGAATAAGAAGCAGTTAGAAAGCTTGGGGGGAATTTAAAAATGTCTTTATGATTTCTAGAGGTACTATTTTAACAAGTATCTGTATGTCAAGGTAGAGCCCTGCAAATCCACGATTATCCACATTATATCCACGGAAATCCACATCCATGGAAACAATGCGGATATCCGCAGACCATTTCTTGCAGATGCAGATTGGATACAGATCCATATATTTTTATCTGTGCATGGCTAGAGCCCTGCAAATATGCGGATATCAGTGGATATCTGCATTATATCCACATCCGCGGATACAACATGGATATTTTTTAGATGCAGAACACTCTGTGAGCAAAGCACATTGACTTTTAAATATTTCTTTCTTCTCTTAGTGGAAGAAACAAACTTCATCCAGCATACATGCAGGAATGTATTTGGTTAGCAGAACAATGTTTCCTAAGTTTGAGGGTGAGATCTCTTGGGAGGCCCTAAACTAGCTAGGTGTAGGGCACAGAGCAAAGAAAAATGACTGTGGGAGTGAAGAAAATTGCATGGTGATAGATCTGTCTCTTTACCCTGATGAAAATATAATCTTACAGCTGTTGGGAAAGCAGTGGAAAGGCCTTAAGAGGGAAGGTGCCTTCTGTTCAGACTCCACAGTGCTCTGAATGTAACTGAACACAAGGAGTAGTTCATGTGTGCAGGGCTGCAGGTTCAACCAGCAGTCTAGAGACCCAAATTTCCCTGCTCTTTTACCACACCTCTCATATAGGCTGTAAGAACATATGCATCCCTTCCCAACATAGCCAACACAAGCAGCATGAAGCCTTTGTGTGGACAGAAAAAGGGAGGGAAAGCCACTGAACAAGACAACTAAAAATGAAAAACAAAAACAAAACAATAAAGAAATTAGAAGACAATGAGAATTAATGAAAAAGGAGACCAAATAAAGGCAGAAAAGGACAGAAGATAGAAAATGTACAGATTAATAGATTGTAGCATCTGTAGTAGAGCATGATGTGAGGGTTATAAGAGAGTAGGCTGCACCAGATAAGGGCAGGAGAAAACTGAAATATGGCATTTGTGAGGCAGTATACTTCGTGCAGTGTTTTGGGGTTTCTTTGTCCATGAGGTTATTTGGCATAAATCCCCCATTTTTTGACCATGAGGAATAAATTATGTGGGAAAACCTATTACAGCTATTTAATGGATTTTATGAGCAATCTCCCCATATGGAGATTGCTGGCACATGTAAAAAGCCTTCTAAGTAGGCCAAAGTACTAACGGCTGATATTTTCAAAATCAAGTTGAAATTTCCTTTGGTTTCATTATTCTAATAAGAAATCAGAAAGTCACATATCTGGGAACTACAGAAATTCTGCCAAACTAATAAACTTTATTAATGATTTCAAAGGCTGTATGTGTGCACATGCGCGCGTATGTGTAGAAATTCCTACTCTTCCTTGAAGTGCTTGCTCAATGGTAATTACTCATGAATAAAAAAAACCTTTAAAGCACCTACCTTGGCAGATTGTACAATGGTGCCATTCTGAAACAAGCGACAACAGCTCTTTTGCGTTGTTTTGACAAGAGTTTGTGCCAAACAGCTTTTTTTGATCGTAATGGTTGCTCGACCTATGGGAAAAGACTTCTATCAATATGTTCAGTACAAACACTTCAGATTCACTTAAAATTCATTTGTTCGACTGATATGGCTGGCAAGTAAATTGATTAGTGGATGTTAGAAAAGCTTCCTTTCTTCTCCGAAATGTTGCTTTTCCCATAAAAATCATATTTTTTAATTGCCTAGGGCCATATACAACTCTCAATCAACATATAAACTCCCACTGATATCAACAAATCTTACATGTGGATGGAAAGTAAAATTTCCAAAATATGCCCTCTCTGAATAAATAAATTTGTATGCACAGTCATTCATGTAAACTATTTTTGTGCTCTATCACTCATGCATGGAAATGACAGACTTTTATGGATAGAACACCAATCAGGTACACCTGAATTTTTGTATTCAAGTTATATCATTTAATGAACATGCAAGAGTGTGCAAAAGTTGCACTTATTCCCATGTGTAGAAATGGAGAACAGGTGGAAGTCATGTTGAAAAAATGTATATTAAAACCTCACATGTATGCACACACGTATTTTTAAAATTAAAAGCTGCCAGCTACTGTGTGCTGAATTCCTGCACTATTGTTTGGGGGTTGTTTACAAAAGTTTTCAGGGGCAAACAGAAATGTTGCTACTTGCTCTTCTAAGCAGAACTTTGAAACTTCAGCAGATGACAGTTTCAATTCACAATGCATAAATGTTTTTTTAAAGCAGAAGCTAATGTTCAATAGGTACATCTGATGAAGCAATCTAACTTATTTTACAGAATGTGCTCTCAGGAAAGAACCTTATATTCTAATTTAGAGCAACTACTGTAGAGCTGTAGTCCTTATCACCTGCTCCAGATGATAGACAGCTGCTGAGATTCTCTGCACACGTTCCACAGTTTTCTCCGGATCAGTGGATTCCTCACTTTTCAAAATGTCCTTGTACAGGTTCAACTGCCATTTTACAGCTGGGTCATCAGACTAAAATCAAGATATTTGATACCATGTTATACATTTTCAAATAATAAATTGGCCTTGTTATATTCCTTAATCTAGAACAGTGGTTCTCAACCTTTTTTCCGTCGCGACACACCTGACAGGTGATGTTCCCCTGCGTGACACATTACAATCTGCCAGTGGTGGTGGTGCTTGGGCTGGCGGCACTTGGGAGACTGCCACACTCTGAAGGATGCAGCCCTCTGGGATCTGGGTGGGGGCAGAGTCAAGCCAGCAGAGGCTGGTGCCCTGGCTGGATGGAGCCAGGTTTATTTTTGTGGGGCAGCTGCTGCCCACACCCCCAGCCCAGGTTCTCAGGGTTGCAGCCCCTAAGTCCCTTTACTCATCTAGCTCTGGCCGCTGCCTGTGTTGTGCAGCAGGAGTGAGTTGTTGAGGGCAGCAGGAACCCAAAGCTGACTCCAAGCTGAGCTGCCAGTTTTCCGTGACACACCGCCCAGCTCTTCACAACATACTTCCCGACACAGTGGTTGAGAACTGCTGATCTCGAAAAAACTGACTGAGGGTTTTTCAATTCAGTACATTAGTCCACATAAGAGGAAGGTAAATTCTAGGGTGCACTAGAAGATCAGACCCTAACTGGCTTGTATGGAACCTGCTGACACACAATAGAAGATGCTAATATAGTTATTATATAAACAGTACTACATTAACATGCACCAGGGAACATTTAGTGAGTACCAGCAGGGTCCGAATGGGCCAGTTACTGCAAGGCAAATTAGTGTGTGCCAGAATTTACACTCATTCTGTTGAGGATTAACACAGTGTATAATATAATGTACATGACTCTACTGATTCACAAGGATAAGGAATATATGAATAGGCCCATCTCATTTGTATCATTCATCTCAGACTTCCCATCTGCTGTCATCGGTAAACATAGATAAAGGTCCACAATCTACTAGGACAGCTGGACTTACATTCTGTAACAAGGCTCCATGGTTTCTTATTGTTGCTGGTGAAACACTCTGGGAATTCTGTGGTGTCTTTATGTGGAGTAAGCACACATATGGATGTTTTTGCTAAAATGACCAATAGTGAAATAGCTAAAGTTCAACTTTAGGTTCCAAAGTGACTAGTCAGCGGAGAAGAGTACCTCAAATCTCTCAGCTAAATCAGCTGGATCTGAAGCCAGACCCAGCTGGATGAATAATCAGCTCAATGAAGATATAGTAAGAAATAATGGAATACCTTAAAACAAGAGAATGGACAGCAAGGAGGACAAAAATACAAGTTTGATTGGAGTAGCAGTCAGGTAGGTGCTACAGTTATTGAAAGGACTATATCCAATCTAGCTATCTTGGGCATGGTCTGAGGCAAACACAGAAATATTTGTACACATATGCAAGAAGTCTGAACAATATAATGGAGGAATTGAAACTGCTGGTACAAGAAATTCAAACTGGTTATTAGAGTGATTACAAAAATATGATGGATTAGCACTCATGAGTGAATGCAGGTATTGAAGAGGATGTGTTGTTTAGGAGAGATGGGATTAAAGATAAAGATGATGCAGTAGCATTTGTTAATGAAGTGATAAACTATAAAAAATTAGAAGTGATAGTTTGTTTCGGTCAAAAACACTGTGGCAGTCTGTTTGGGTCAAAACACTGTCTGTTGAGGTTAAAATCACTTTGTGGCAGGATTGTAAAAAGTTCTGTTGTGATTATGTATGGGTCTGCTATAGACCCCCCAGAGTCAGACACGGATATGGATAAAGATTTCTATAATATTATAAATACTATAAGGAATTATGTCATAATGGGGGACTTTAGCCAGATATAGATTGGAGAATAAATGCCACTAATACTGGTAGGGCCCAGTTATTCCTGGACTTGACACATGGGTTTTCTTCATCAAACTAATGCAATTTTATATTTGGTTTTAGTAAATAGTGAGACCACCACAGCAAAGCTGGTTGTAGGAAATAATTTTGGATTGAGTTATCATGAATTGATTCGGTTTAAATTAAATGGAAAGCATTAAATCCAAATCAGGTAATCAACTATAATTTTTTATTTCAAAATAGCAGAGTTTAGGAAATTAAGGGAATTAAAGTCAGTTGACTGAAAAGATTTAAACATGGAATAGGCCTGGAATTTATTTAAATCAACTTTACAAAAGCTATCTGAAATTTCCATCCCAAGCAAGGGAAAAAAAACTGTAAGGAAAGGCTCCAGACTCAGCTAGAGGAATTTCCACCTCAAAAGTTATAAGAAGTAAGCAGAGAGCCTACCAGCAGTGTAAAAAGGGGTTGATCAACAAAGAAAACTGAACCTTGGAGGCTGGAAAACGTAGAAATAAAGTGAGAATTGCTAAAAATCAAGCTGAATTAGTTCATGCCAAGGAAAATTAAATAAATAAAAAGACAGGGTTTTTTTAGTTATATAAATAAAAAGTGACTAAAGAAGGATGAGGCTGGGCTGCTATACAGTGTGGATGGGAAAGAAATTAAAGATAATCTAGATATAACCCAAAAACTAAGTGAATGTTTACCTTATCTGTCACAAAGTATGATAATATGGAACATGCATAAAGGCAGGATGGATCATGGAAATAAGTGTAGAAATGAAAATTACCACATCTGAGGTGAAAGAAAAACAAATAATTTAATAGGATTAAATTGGGGGACTGGATAATTTCCATCCAAATGTTGAAAGAATGAGCACATATGAACACTAGACTAGTAACAAGGATTTCTAATATATCTATATATTTGGGGTAGTGTAATATAACTAGAGAATAACTAACATTGTACATATATTTAAGAAAAGGGAAAAAAAGAGATCTGGGCAATTACAGATCTGTTAGTCTAATCTCACAAGTATTCCAGGTTTTACCACAAATTATGAAGGAAAGAATAATTAAATCAATGGTTCCCAACCTTTTTGGTTCAAGGGCCACAAATATAATCTTTATAACCCTGAAGGGCTGTCTGTCCGTCTCTGCCAGCAGTCTACACTCCCCCACTGCAGACAAATGTAGTTCAGTGAGGAGCCTGCCTCCTCACTGATCTCCCATCTCCCTGGCCACAGCAGGGAAATCACACATATGCTGTAGCCCCATGCACTACACTTAGGTCCCTGACTAGGCAGTGGTTCCCTTCTACAGCCAGGGGACAGAAGATCAGTGCTCCCCTCCCTCTGGCTCCAGCAGGTCCCCAGCGCATATGGACCTAGGTGGAATGCTTTGCCATACTCCATGCTACAGCCAAGGGGAGGGAAGCATTGATCTCCCATCCCCTTGGCTGCAGCAAGGAGATTGCATTGGTCTTTTAGCTCGACAGAAACAGGCTTCGCCTGGGTCCTTAGGCAGTGGCTCTCTTCTGCAGCCAGCAGGAGTCGAGCTGTGGACCACTTTGAAAGCCCCCAAGGCCACTTTTGGCTCCCTGGACAGAGGTTGGGAACCACTGAATTAAATTAATGGAGGTAAATGGTAAAGAGGATATTAATACAATCTAGTTTGACCAAAGCTAGATATGCCAGACTAACTTGATTTCCTTTTTGGAGAGAATAAATGATTTTTTAGGTAAGGGAAGTACAGTAGATCTAATACACTTGGACTTGAGTAAAACATTTGACACAATATCACATAGGAAATTATAGTTAAATTAGCAAGATGGGATCAGTACAAGAATAATAAGAGAGGAAAGGAATTGGCTAAAGGAGAGAAAGCAACAGCTTGTGCTGAAAGGTGAGTTATCAGACTGGAAGGAGGTTACTAGTGCAACTCCTCAAGGATTGGTCTTGGAACAATCTCATTCAATATTTTTATTAGTAATGTTGATACAAAAGGTATGAGAGAACTAAAAATAATTGTTGCTGATCCAAATTTGGGAAGCATCATCAATACAGAGGAGGACTGGAATATTATACACAAAGATCTGGAAGAGCTTGAAGACTGGAATGACAGAAATGGGATGAAATTCAATAATACAAAGAGTCTTATTATTATGGTCTAATAATAGGAATTTCTGCTCTAAGCTGGGGACTCGTCAGTTGGAATTGACAGAGGACGAGAGGGACTTGGGTGTGTGGGTCAACAACAGGATCGCTATCCTGTGTGATGGAACTGTGAAAAAGGAAAATGAAATTCTAGGATTTATCAGGCAAGAGAGAGCTGGACAAATTTAGGTGATTGCATGACAGGATTGCTTATGATCGTAGAGGGCAGGGCTTAAAAGCCCTAAGGTTTACTTCTGGTTTATATCTAATTTTCCTAAAGCTCATCCTTCAGAGTTTCAGCCGGCCCCTGCAGGGTAAGGATGGAATACTTCATCCCCAACATATTCTGGATTGTTGGTTTTGGGTTTTTTTAAATCTCCTTCCTTTGAAGCATCAGAGATAGCCACGGTTGGAGTTGGGACATTGAACAAGGAGGGCTAGGGCTCTGGTGTGGCACCAAGCATTATCTCTTTCAAATGTGTGATTGTCTGGTTCTTGCTCACACGCTCAGGGTCTAACTGATGGCCATACATAGGGTTGGGAAGGAAATTTCCTGTAGATCAGCTTGGCAGTGATGTGGGTGTTTTTTAACATTCCTCTGCATGTGAGTGAAGGATTACCTGGATGTATCTCATTTAATCATTTCCCTGAGAGTCAGAGTGGACCATCAGATTATCTCATCTAACCTGCTGTATGTCACAGGCCACCAACGCCATACAGCACCACCCACTAAACAAAATTAGACCAAAGTATGACTGCCCACTGGAGACTAGACTATTGTGTGTCTCATGCAGAGACTAGAAGGGACTCAGTGTGCATAAGAATGTAAAAATGATCATACTGGGTCTGATCAATGGTCTGTCTATCTAGCACAGTGCCCTGTTTTCTGACACTGGCTGACGCCAGGTACTTCAGAGAGAGTTAACAGGTTAGGGCAATTTATCAAGTGATTCATGTGCTGTCATTCAGTCCCACCATCTGGTGTTGTTTCAGAAGTTTAGGGACACCCAGAGCATGGAGTTGCATCCCTGTCCATGTCAGCTAATAGCCACTGATAGACTTATCCTCCATGAACTTATTTAATTCTTTTTTTGAAGCCAGATATACTTTTGGCCTTCACAATATCCCCAGAGTTCCACAGGTTTACTGTGTGTTGTGTGAAGTACTTACTTATATTTGTTTTAAACCTGTTGCTAAATAATTTCATGGTGTGACCCTTGATTCTTTTATTATGTGAAAGATTAATAACACACCCTTCTTCATTTTCTCCGCATCCTTCATGATTTTATAGATCTCTATCATATCTCCTATAAGTTGTCTCTTTTTCAAACTGAACAGTCCCAGTGCTACAGTGCTCAAGACTCAGACTCTCAAAGCAACTGTTTCAGGCTGTTTGCAGACAGGCAAACATAACTGTATCAGTTTACACTTCATGTAGAAGGTTTTCTTTGAAACAATACAGATATAAACATTGGCCTACATTTTAAAAGTGATTTTTGGTTCCCTATTTGAATAACCTTAAAGGGCCCTGATATTTCCCAAGAGTTGAGCACCTGTCCTTCTAAAGTATCTTACTTTTAATATATGAAACCACTAGTGACTTTTGAAAATGTAGACTGTAACTGATTTAGAAAATGAAAATATAGTTTTTAGAACAAAATTTTGTTGCACATGTGTATTGCACCCATAGCCTGATCCACAGCTCAGTAAAGTCAATGGATTCTCGTTAACTTCATGGGCTTTTGGTCCTGAACCTAATTATGAAGATCTGTTGAGTACATGGGACTGTGTTTTGGTGGCATTTGGTGGAAAAAAAGAGTGATTTGCTAGAAAGAAGTAAACAAATTATTTTTAAAATTTTCATTATGGAAATACAAGTGAACATGCCATGCAAGTGCAAACCTCATATTTAAAAATGTTAGCCTATACCAGGGGTATCAAACTCATTTGCTATGGTGAGTCAGATTTGACTTTAGTGTACTTCAAGTGGGCCATACATACCATAAATCAAAATACAAGGGCCTACACTCTTTAGTGTGGTCTCATGGAGCACAGTTGTAGGCTGCACAGAAGAGGTTCGTGGACCGAATATGGCCTGCAGGCTGTATGTTTGACACCACTGGGCTGTACCAACATTATATCACATTTAAATAGGACTTTTTTCCTAATATTACCTTTTCTTGCAAATGCAAGTTGTTAAGTAAATGTTCTTTGACTTCTTCATCTGTGTCCCTCTGTGGAAAAGATACAAATGTTTTATTTCTGTTTGAGATTTATCTTATAGAAACATTTGTATGCGATAAATCCAAAATATAGAATAGATATTAATTTAGAGTACTGCAACATAACTTATTGTTTTGTTTCTTTAATTACACAAATTGTTGAGAAAAATATTTGGAGTCAATATTCAAAGAAAGACATGCTTAAATTGTGGTCATAATATACAGGGCAGCTCCTGAGGAGGGTTAAGTGTCTACTAAAAATCTCATGGGATTTAGTCCTAAAAGCACACATATGTAGAAAGTTAGTGGAAATTGTAAAATTGAAGCTGTTTGTACATCTCCACACATTTTATGCCCTGTAAATGAGGTGTTTTGCAGGTATAATTATCCTATAACACTTGGAAATATTTAATTTGCAGCAATAATTTAGTCATCTATGTTTCAAAGTTTGGCTTCTAAAGTTCAGCTTCACTATTTTGAAAATTATTGTAAAGTTTAGACTTACATGACTGTATCTAATCTTAGCCAAAGAAATCAGCTCTTGATCTCCAGGAGTGCACATATTCAAACCAATAGGAAGCATCTTTTTAAGTGCAGCTACAATCAAGGACGTCTGTATTGAATACAAATCCCCTCTACGCTTCAATTTCTTTCGCTCTTGGTCTTGTCCTCCAGACTACAAGTAAAAGATCCGCAGGTAACTGATTACATAATTAACCTCAAATTCCATCCTTTCCTGGTGTACAAAATGAGTCCTCACTGTTCATGGGCACCTAGAGTACAGTCATTTATGTAGCTATATTTTGAATAGTTAGAAGTTGTAAAATAAAAGCCAACTGTATAGTTTGCGTAGAAAATGTAAAAATATACTTTTTGCTATGCAATAACGTGATAGTAATACGCATTTTCGTAATAGCAACCTAGCTTTGTATATAAGTGCATACATGTAACTATAACTTCTGTGTCTTATACACATCTTGAATCAGATATGTACATATAACTAAAGACTGATTCATAGTTAAGAGACTGCTTGTTTGTATTTTTAAAGAGACAAATCAATTCCTGTAGTTTAAGTTTTGTTAAGAATTATTCCAGACAAGATTTTCCAAGATCTTAATCCTACATACATGGATGGGGCTAATCTGCATAGCTGCTGTCTGAGAAAGATTAAAATCTAAAAGGCCTGGAATTCAATGCAACCAAACACTAAGGAAGTGGTGCAGCTGTAAAACTTGACTGCATTAGATGGATTCTGGTGTCAGCAATTCTGAAATGATATCAAACTAAACCATCAGCAGCTTTGGTCACCAAAGGTACTAGCGAAAGGAAGTCCTGGGAAAGAGAAGTGAACAACAAATAGAATAACATTTGGTCTGTCTAACCATATTAGACTATGTGGAATTTTATTTAAAATAAAACAAAACCCGCATTTTTTCTTTGGCTTTAAGAAAGCAAATTAAAGCTCTTAGCAACAGCATTGTTTATCATAAAACAGACCCATACGGTTAATGAACTTATGGTAAACAACGACAAAGACCACAACAACATAAATGGCCCAATCCTGAATTCTAAATCTGGATTAAACTCCCATTGAACTCAAAGGGAGTTTTGTCAGAGATTAGAACTCAAGATTGCACCTTCAGCATAAAAAACCAAAACAAAACAAAAAACTACAAGAGCAGATGCTTGCATTTAACCTTCCACATCCTCTTTCCTCTGTAATGAAATGCTAATGCTTATTGTGTATATGTTCTACTGTTCAGTTACATGTAAGAATATCGTAGAAGTCATTTGCCAGTCTTTACCACACAGCTACCATGGATAACATCCACTGTAAAAATGGAGAAAAATGATTCCTCTACATCTACTGTAAGAATAGAGGAAAGTATTCCACTCTGTAGTAAATTTTGTTTAAATGCTGTCTTTCAAATGGTGACCACCATATACGTGGAGCTACTTAGGCTAAATTTGTAGCAATTCAGAGGGTACAAAAAGTGAATGTGGTTGCCTTTCTTAAGGAACTAACAGCTGCAAGAGAATACTTTGCCTCAAAGCTATGCTTTTGGAAGTGCCATAGAAACAAATAATTTCTGTAGTATCATTGATGTAATGACACTACATTTATAATGACATTATTTGTACTCTACTTTTATAGCAGACAGACAAATGCCACAACGTATCACTAAGACCCAGTGGCGTCACTATGCCTCTTAAATAGGGGAGGCAGCTTGAGAATAGAAAGCCATACTTTTTTCTCACCTCTATTCTTGGGAGTGATATTTTACCCATCAAAGTCGATTTATTTTCAGTTGTGTTTGAGACTAGAATTGTGTGAGTGTAAGAGAAACACACTTAAAATCAATACATTTGAAAATGGTGAAGAGATAACCCATTCTGCCTTTGCCACCTGACTTCTGCCTTCCTAAATGGCACTGCAGGTAACACTGAATTGTCCTGGAAAATATGTAAGTAGAGCCATGCAGAGAAATGTACACTATCTGTGGTAGAAAAACAATGCCTCCCTCTATAGCGATCGATATATACATTAATTTTTAAAAAAAGCCTTCACTAGCTACATGAAGAGATGATAAATCGGATATAATTTGTCCAAATTGTTTGCAATGATAAAAGACACTTTTTCTGTCATTTCTGGGGTGACATGCACATGTTTAACACATGGACTCTACACTGTTAACTGTTTAAGGCCTTAAGCCTGCTGATGCTAATGAAAATATGCCCCTAAACGTCAATGGCAGAATGACCAGTCAACAGAATTGGAAGAAGTTCATATAAAATTATGATGCAGAGGGAATTCATGTAGGCAGAATATAAAACTGATCAGGACATTGGTGTTAACATTCATGACTCTTTCAAAATTGTCAGGTTTTTTTCCCCTGGAGGCCTCTCATCCCAGTGCTGATAAAGTCCACTCCTATTTATGTGATGATTTCTGACAATATTTTTATTAAGTTTACTATTATTATATAGATTTATTATCTGTATTATTAGTACCTAGCACCTCACTCCTGAGGTCAGATAGTATAAAGTACAACTTCACTTCAGAGAAGTCATCTGAAAGATGTAAATGAAGGTAAACTAAGCATAGCTCACTGGGGAGTAGGGAATAGATAGGGAAAAAGCACCCACCCAGCCACATAACAAGAAGGCTTTTTTTGGTTTTGTTTTTAATTTTTGGGAGGGCTGAATTTACAAAACCTTATGCAATCCTTCTATGCATCAGTGGAGAGAGGGTGGGATGGGAGGTTACTACTGGCACAATATTTCACCCTTATATTTCTTAGAAAGTCACAAACCAAACAAGATATGTGTGTATGGCTGTACTTAGGAAATGCTCTCATCCTGAGTGATTTAACATATTAAACAAAGTAACAGAAGGCAGAAGGCAGCAGAAGTAGAAAGCAGATCTTAAGAATTAATGAGTAATGTAATGGAGTACATTTTTACATCAGAGGAGCATCTGGGCCTATCAAAGGGGAAAATCAGCTGGTCTGATCAAATATGGCCAGTTTTGCAATAAGGAAATTTATCAGGAATGAAGCCTGTGCCTTCCCTTTGTGACGCCACTGCTATGATCAATGGAAAGAATGTTTAGAGCCTGGCCATCTCTAAAACATAAAGACACATCATGCACTTTGACCTGTACCTTTACTTGCATGGCCTGTATGAAAGAAAAATACAAGGAAAAAAGTAAGTAAAACAGATGAAACGATGAAAGTTTTACAAGCTAATAATAAACATTGGCTACGTCATCCGGAAAGTAGCTAAAACAAGTCTGTAGTTAGAACACCATAAGTCTATTGTTAAATGTGGTCTTAGTGAAGTAATGATTTACTACTCAGTTTAATTCCTACTAAATAATCTGTAATTTAAATTAATCAATTGCCATGCATGATAATCAAATGCTTGACATACTAAATAGTGCCAGTGACTGCAGTATCAGATGTGCATATAATAAGTCACATCATCAATTTGCTAAATTCTAGGTTTCCCTAATTTATTATAGAGGAGAAGTGGCTTGGTACTCTGGATATACCAGCAGTGAAGAATATTTCAATCATCAGCAGCATAACTTTCCTTTTATTATTATTATTAATTATTATTATTATTAAATCAAAACTTGATTAAAAGTGGTAAACAAATCTCATAGTAAACATGCCACCAGACATAGCATTTTATTTCCTAAAGTAGTATTCTTATTTTATACAAGATATTCCAATTTATACATAGATAACTTATACAGCATTAGAGGGAGCAGCAATCATGCCTCATACCTCTCAGCTGAACCTCAATATAAGAAATGTCATTCATTTTAGAATCAAATTTATTTCTCACATGTACATTCAGTTTTTTAAAATTTCTGTTCAGTCATAAAAATTGACACCAGGAATTTATTTTATTTTATTTATAGAAGACATTATTTGTTGCCCAGAGTTATGTCATCAGGATACAATGCAAAATTTAAAAAATAACATAGATATTAACTATTCGTAATTAGTATTAAATGCCACACATTAATTTAATCAACAGTCAGCTGAGGAATGTTTGCCTCAGCATGCAAAAATAATGTAATAGAAAATTTTGTCCATGTTTAAGAAAAATAGTTCACATTATTTTAAACTTCCTCCCTCACTTATTTTTAGTTATCTTTATGTCCTTATCCCATCTTAAGTGCAAAGTCTCTCATTTTGGGCCTTGAAGGATTAAATTTAACTATAATCCCTATAAAGACAACAGAGTCCTGTGGCACTTTTAAAGACTAACAGATTTATTTATCGCATGAGCTTTCATGGGAGAAAATCCCACTTCGTCAGACGCTTTGAAGATCGGAAAGTTACAGAGTGGGAGGAAATTAAATGCAGGGGAGTGTATGACATAGCATCTGGTCAGGCGTTTTGATTTGCTGTTACAGCCTGACCAGATGCTATGTCATACACTCCCCTGCATTTAATTTCCTCCCACTCTGTAACTTTCCTATCTTCAAAGCGTCTGACGAAGTGGGATTTTCTCCCACGAAAGCTCATGCGATAAATAAATCTGTTAGTCTTTAAAAGTGCCACAGGACTCTGTTGTCTTTCTACAATAGACTAACACGGCTACCCCTTTGGAATTTATAATCCCTATATATATGTATATGTAATAGTGGGAAACACTATCATTTCTACAACTCTGAACAGCTACAAGTTAAAATTAAACGTTTAACCCTTTAGGGTTTTGAACACCTTACTCAGGCAAATGGGAACATCTTCCATGGGAATTTTACCTGAAAAAGTTCCAGAGGAAAAGCTGTGTTAGTCTGTATATAGCAAAAACAACGAAAGCCCTGTGGCACCTTAAAGACTAACAAGTTTCTTCAGGCATAAGCTTTCATGGGTTGCAACCCACTTCGTCAGATACAACGAAGTGGGTTACAGCCCACAAAAGCTTATGCCAAAAGAAATTTGCTAGTCTTTAAGGTGCCCCGGAACTTTTGTTGTTTTTACCTGAATAAGGATCTTATTTTCCTGCAGACATGAAATGGTAATTATATAATAAATGGTAAGTGAGCCAGTGAAATTAATCCCATTTCATTCATGACTAGTACAGTAATTCACTCATGGTTTATTATATACAACCAAACAACATACTAATTCATGGAAACATAGTCTAAGAAGTTGAGTAGATTCAAGGAAATATGATCAAAAAATCCTCAGTAAAACACTAAATAGCATTTAGTCCTAGACTAAATATAAGATTTCTAAACAGTATGTATATTAGATATAGAACCAGTCCAAAATTCTGGATCCATCCACTCCTGAAATTTAGGGTTGTATAAAAATAGAAACCTGGATTCCATGACTGCCTCACAACTCTACAAAGGACCTAACAAAACTCTTTTTAAAAATCAAGATGCGAATTTTATAATGTGGGCCTATCAAATATGAGTTCAAGTAGGAGCTGCAGGTACCCAACAATCTTGAAAATGAAGCTTCTTACTAAGGTACCTACATATAGATTGAGATACATAACTTTAGGCACTCTAGTTTGAAAAAAATTGCTTCCATACATGTTAAACACATTATGCATATATTACATACATGCATAGGTGTATGTGTGGGCCTTTATATAGATAATGAGTAAAACATAATATGCAATACTTGTATCTTTATAAAATCTGTTACATTATCAATAAACATAAGGAGGTCTGGAAAAATAACACATTAGTGGAGTGGAATGTATTTAAATAATTTATTTCAACACGCTTTCTGGAACAATTCTGCTATTTCAATGCAGTCCAAGTAACCAGTCTTTCTCAAACTGAATATTCTCTAACTTACCATTCCCCTCCGAGCAATCTGCTGCCATTTTTTCAGAAAAGAAAAATTAAAAAACTTGCTCAGCTTTAAATACATTTTTCTTAATAAATATTAATAAACTAGTATTGTATTGTCAAAATATACCATAAGTACTCTATCAATTTTTGGATTGTAATAGAACCATCTGTTAGAAACTGTAGAAACTGATATTAAAACTTTACCCATTGCACAGTCCATATTCTTTCTTCATACAGTAAAAAAATATCTCTCCAACCCCTTTTCTCTATTTTATATAAATATACATTATACAAATTATAGTAATCACCCAGAACTCTGGCAACATTTCAGGAGTACACAACAGTTAAGAATAAGGAGGAGGGGTGAGAAATGAATAAAGCCTCTTTTGTGCTCTCCTGTTTATTGACTGTGCACCAGGCGAGGCCCTGCAATAACTTGGAGCAACATGCAGGCTGTTCTATCTTGCACTGGATAATGGTTCAAGGTGCCAATGCAGCAGATGGCAGATCTCTGAGGCATAAAGAAACCCCAGCCATACCTATTCTTAGCCCAATCATGTCCTGTACACCACCAGTGAGAAAGCGAGCTGGTATAAGAGCCTCTATACTAGCTCTATACACCAGAGAATACTTAGTAACCAGCTTGCACTGAAATTAAGTCCAGCATCTTCTGGTAGCATGACATGAGAGTCACATCACAGGAGACATTTGGGGCCAATGTATCTACCAGTTACTGTATGTTCATATTGCGTGCGCAGACACACATACAATTTTATACATTGCCATGATTGATAAATAGTAGATCTAAATTTTAGCACTAAACATAATATGATGAACAATGAAACAGTAAGGAAGTGGAACGTTTTAAGTTCTAACATTAAAGTTAATGTTAAAATGAGCAGCCTTATGAAAATGAAGTCCTGCCATATAATTTACTGTTTAGTTGAGTCTTATAACAATCAAACTACTAAATTTAAAAACTGATGGAAATTTATAATTTTTCCACATTTAAACATTACATTAATTTCATATTAAAATGTTCACTTATTTTAGTAATAACACCAAATATATACAGATTGTAATAATAGTAATAATGTAGTAATAATACTGAATACATGCAACATTGTTTATTTCCCTCTACCATGAATGATGTATTAAAAAATGCTTAAACTGGTGCTGCAGATGTCTCACATGATATTTTACTCATCACAAAACAAATGCCTACCTAAATCAATGGTTGTTCTGCAACCATTCCTGCAGATATTGCACCATACAAATAAAATATTTAACCAGGAAGTATAATTCATTATTTATGTTTAGACATTAGCGATAACCATTCACAATTCACAGAAGCACGGTACTCTCACATCTACCTACACTTTTGTCTGCACTGCCTTCATATAGAAAAACAAACAAGGAGTCCTGTGGCACTTTTAAAGACTAACAGATTTATTTATCACATGAGCTTTCATGGGAGAAAATCCCACTTTGAAGACTCTCTCTCTCTCTCTCTCTCTCTCTCTCTCTCTCTCTCTCTCTCTCTCACACACACTCTCACACACACACACACACACATTTATGCATTGTCATGATTAATAAATAGTAGATCTAAATTCCAGCACTAAAGATAATATGATGAACGATGACATAGTAAGGAAGTGGAACGTTTTTAAGCTTTTACACACACACACACACACACACACACACACACACACACACACACACACACACACACACACACCCTCTGAGCATGCATACATATTTACAAATAAAGTATATATATTTTATATAAAAATAATAAATGAGAGATGGGCAAAACTTTAACACCTAAATCCAAACCTCTGCTAATTTTGTGTAGTTATTTATTTGGTTTTGAATTCCCATGATTTTGATCCTGGAATAGAGCCAACAACAAGGTAGCATTATCTTCTGTTTTGTGATTCAAATGTGTATGAAAGTTCCTTGAGAACAAAAGTTCATGTGACATTTCCCCTATTCTAGATGGAAGACATTTCATATCATCTCAGTTCTTTCAGGATAAAATATCACAGGAACAGTTAAAAACGTTTTGGCAATACCAAAACTAAACCAGAGCCTTAAACTGGCTTTAAAATAAAGACCCAAATTCTATTCAAAACCTAATCTGGAGTGCATGCAGCCCCAGTTACTGCCTCCTTAGCTCATATACAATTTATATACAAAATTATATATGTTATATAAATATAATGTATTATTATGTGTGTCTGTCCATCCATCTATCCATCCATTCCCCCACACTGCTTCATGTATCTGTAGTGTTACTATTTGATAAACTGCTGAGCAGTATGATTAACTGCATTTACTATTCACTTCACTCTACTTCACCTACACTGTGCTCACTAATTCATCTTCCCATTCAGGATTATACTAAACTTTTCAAATCCCTTAAGTGGCTTCAAGTAACTGCTTATAATAAAATAAAATCAGCTTCCCCAAAAAATGGTTCATTCTTTTCCCCAAATGTGGAATTTCCTCTCTAAATGATACTGGTCTGAGGCCCAGGATGGGCATTTTTTAGTCAGGAACAAGTACTAAGCCTGATATCTTGACAGTTCATACTTTCCATTGGGAGACACAATTTATTTTTAATGTTACTGGGTCCCAAGATGCTAAATTTTAATTTATGATACTTTTATGTTTAGGAAAGAAATTACATGCAATTTTCAGATTTTATTTTATTTTTTTAATTATAGGTATAAACATTCTCTCTCATTCTGTCCTCCGAAGTTAATTCATGGTAAATAAGGACGTCTAGGTGAGAAGATATAAAAAGTAGTCCTGAGCCACTCTTTCAGGGAACCCATAAGCCACAATTTGTTACCCCCTGTACCCCTACAAGCGCTCTTTGAATCTGTGAAAAGTGGATCCCATTGCCATGTGGGTTCAGGACGCTGAAAGCTAACGGTAAGCAGTGTTTTTTTGTGATGGTACTCAGGGGTACTGAGTACCAGCACCTTTTTTTCATAGCGACGCGGCCCTGGTACCTGTTGCTAGCGGTGGCAGGCCCAGGTCCCTGGCTGAGTATTTTTTTATTTTATTTTATTTTACTTTTAACAAAAAAGCACTGACTAAGTGAGAAATTGCCTGAAACCAGCACAGTAATCTGTTAAATTTTAGACATTTTTTGTTTTATTTCTAACCACTCTATTTCCATTATCCTTGTTTAATATCACTTAAATATCTTTTCTTTATTAATAAACTTATTTTTTGTTTTACCATACAATCATCTCAGTGATGTGTATTAAAATAAAGCCTGGGTCTCTCAGCTAAACTAATAGGCTGGTGTGTGTTCTGTCTCTTTGGAGGCTGAAGAATTGGTAATTTCTGTGAGTGTCCAGTGATAGTGGGTGGCTACTGCAAAGGAATGCTCTTCCAGGGGATTTGGGAACTGGAATTTACTGAATGTTACCTGCAAGGCAAGGCTGAGATTGGCAGAGTTGCATGGAGTTTGCTGATGAGGCAGACAGACTGGTGTGGCAAAGATCTGACACACAGTCTGATCTCTAGCTCTCTCTAGCTGAGGCAGAGGGGTAACATAGTGACGTATGGTTCAGGGCACCCCGTGAAAGTACTACAGGCCTACATATACATATTTTAAAACCTCTAGGAACATTTAAAAAGAGGTTTCTGTAAATTTGTGACATATATAAAATGCAGGGTAGTGTTTTGTATTATGAAATTTCACCAACACTGGTCTAGAATTATCCGGTTCAATTCACTTATAGCTTTGCATTTGAGTTCTGAGACTTTCCCCAGCTCATACTAATGAAACTTTTAAGCTACACTACCATGGATTTCTTTATCATAGGTATATCAAAATATATTTTGCAGGCATCATCTTGGTATCTGGTCATGTTACAAAACTGAATGAAACAAAGATGCGTACTGTCAGTAAAAAGCAACAAGGAAAATTTTAAACAAATACATGTTAGTGTAGCTTAAAAGTTTCATTAGTATGAGCTGGGAAAAATAGCT
>ML685764.1:6365898-6411252 GCA_007922175.1 Pelusios castaneus
AAAGAGATACATGCAGAAGACAAGCCCATCCTGTTCTATTACAGTAAATGGAAAAACACCTACTGACTTCAGGGGAGAGAGAAAAGGCTATAAATGTTTCCTTGCATAACTTTCACATAATATTGAATCTGTAACATACTAAAAAGGCCACATTGCTGCTTTTAAGATAAACATTCTTTTGTACATGCAATCTTTCTAATGCTTTCTGCAAATGTATCTTAATCGGTTTAGTACCATGCTTATTCAGCAAATATTTAATCATAAAATGTGATGAGTATAACTAGTTTCTGCACAGAAAGCTGCTTAATATTTATCATCAAGAAGCAACTACATTTTTGTGAGCTCTATCAGCACAGAACCAGCAATTGGGCTGTATTTTCAGAACTATTTTGACTAAGTATCACAGTTAAAAACACGATTCAGGTTTAATTGATCTTAAAATTTTTATTAACTTACTTTAGACATCTTGCTCTTGCTGTCTCCTGTTAAAAATGCCAAATTGTTGATTTCATTCTGAATCACAAAATTTTGTTCTTCTCGCTTGAAGTTCTAAAACAAAAATCACTAAAAAGTTGAAGGCATGAAGATTGTATATGCTGCATTTATACCTACAACTACAAAACACTGGAAGATAAGAAATGAGAAATGGCATCTTACATGTGATTTACACCACAGGATAAAAACTTCAGCTACCATTTGGAAAAGTTCATCAGAATCTGCACCTGGATTCTTGAGCCAATTTGGTCTGAAAATAAAAACAAGTGAAGTTTACAATGAGAATTAACTGCACATAAATATTATTAAAGTATTTGATTAAGTGGTTTTATGTATTGCTAATTTTAGGATGAAGTGAAGGGACACACAAACTTTCTATGTAATCAAGTTTCTGTAAATTTCCCATCTTCAAAGCGTCTGACGAAGTGGGATTTTCTCCCACGAAAGCGCATGCGATAAATAAAGCTGTTAGTCTTTAAAAGTGCCACAGGACTCTGTTTGTTTTTCAAACTTTCTAAGTACTAATGTAGCTTCTCTTTATGTCTCTCATCAATCACTATGCCCTCAAAGTACAAAGGGCTTATTCAACTGAAGAAGGAATGTTGGACTGCAATGGCAGATGGTTCATGGCCTTAATGAGGATGTGCTTTATAAACTGCATGCAATTCAGCCATTACAATTAAATAGAAGTTGAGTCTTTCTGATTTAAATTTAGGTGTTTTGTTTAAAACAGCTACACAGACTTTAAGTTCACATAACCTGCTCTGATCATCTTTGCAGATGAATTGATATGCTGGCACCATGCTATTCACTTGTTCACCATAAAAATACTATAAATTGGGATAAAGATGTTTTAAAATATTTTTCTTTGTTAGTTGGTCCATTGACTACTTTTCACCAAAGTTTCTAGAACAAGATTCTGGATCTTCAAATGCCAAAACTGGAACTGCAAAGGGGGATAATTTTCAGTACTCTAAAATGAAAACTTCTAGTAGAAAAAGTCTAGTAGTAAAGAACAGCAATTTCTCAGCCCTTTGTGCAGATTGTACATACATCACCACACAGAGTAGCTGAGCATGCTCCAGCTAAGGCAGCGCTGTTCCATGGGGGGAGCGTGGCCCAGGGCCAACTGGCCTAGGCAGGGCCCCGCCCCCCCCATGCTGGAGGGGAGTCGGGCCGCTCCACCCCCACAGGGAGCCAGCCTGGGCGGGAAGGCTGAGGCCGCCGGCTCCGGCCCCGGCCCCGGCAAGCGGGGCCGCCAGTGCGGGGAGCCAGCCGCAGCCAGGACCCCAGGCTGCTGCGGCCGGTGCCCCAGCCGGGGACCCGAGGCCACCGCTGGGAGCCGGTTCCGGGCAAAGGGCAGCCCGCTGGCGAGGGCTGGCCCAGGCCGCATGGGGCAGGCTGGCCCAGAGGCGGGTCCCAGCCACCTGCCCCGCCCCTAGGCCTGCCTGCTCTGCCCCGGGGGTGCGGAGGGCTAGCCCAGGGGCTGGGCTTAGTGCGCCCTGCCCGCCCCACTGCCAGGGAGCTGAAGGCAGCGGGGAGCAGGGAAGAGTGTGGCCTTGGGGGGGCCCGTGTAACCATGGGGCCTGGGGCGATCGTCCTGTCCCCCCCCCCCCCAGGGATGGTCCTGAGCTAAGGGATACAGGGGCAAAGCCAGACTTTCTTTGTAATGTCTGCTCACAGCTGCCTGGGGCTGGGCACGGGCTGAACACTGGAATGGAGAGCAGGGATCTTTGGCTATGTCTACACCAGGAAAAGTTAGGTCGTCTTTAAGTCGACTTAAAGTTGACCTTATTAAGACAACTTAACAAAGTGGTTACCCTTAACCGGGACTTAGTAAGTCAACCTAACTTCCCTTAGGTTGACCTAAGAAAGTGGACTTATGCGTCCACATTGGCCTTAGGTCGACCTAAGGAAAAGTTAGGTTGACATACGCAGGGTTAGTTCGAATACCCTGCGGTTCTTATTAAGTCGATCTAAGTGTTCATTAGGTCGACTTAAGGATTTTCTTAAGTTAACCTAATGAAAGCCTAGTGTGGACACGGTTTAAGTTAGGTCGACTTAAGCCTCCTTAAGTCGACCTAACTTGCCAGTGTAGACATAGCCTTTCTTGCGGTCTCAGTAACCCACCTGGTGACATCCAGGCAGTGATTTGAATGCAGAGGGGACAAAAGATAGACAAAGTGGGGAGGAAAAAAGACAAGGATGGAACTAGGAATCTACTGAGGGTGGGACTGGCTGGCAAGAACACTTGGACTCACTGGCCAAGGACACTGGAACTGTGAGCTGGGGGAGAAGGCATGGCTAGGCTTGGTAGGGCAAGGAGAGGAGTTTGGAACAGGGAAATATGAGGATGCAAAGGGGATTGGAACTCATTGAACATGCAGAATAGGACTGAGAGTCAAGGAGATGCTGGCACTGCTAGATGGAGGGGGAGAATGGGACTAGTTGGACAAGAAGAACTGAACTAGGAACCAGCAGGGGAATGAAGATGTTGATGGAGGAGAGGCAGATCTGACAAGGAGCTGGGGTGCAGGAGAAAATTGGGTCTAGCTTGGCAAAGACTGTAGGAAAAAGAATGGGAGAGGAGGTGCAGGGGAATATTTAGATGGGATGAAAAACCCAGAGGATGAACTGTCACTAGGAGCTGATGAGAGGAAGAGAAGGAGACAAAGAGTGGAGAATGGGACTGGCTGGCAAGTATACTGGGACTGGGATAAAAAGTCTGGGGAATAAAGACTGGGACTAGATAAACAAGAAGAACAGAACTGGGATGAGGAACCAAGGGAAGAAAAAGGACTGGAACAGAGACAGGTTGGAGGGCAGGCAGGGTTGTCAACCTTTCTTTTTAATTTTTACTGACACGAAAATCTTTTTTACTGATATGGTAAAATTTTTACTGACATCACTAAAAATAAAAACAATGTAATAACATCACAAAAGTGTGTTTTCATGATAATCTGTACACAGGACTTGGGAATTATGCAATTGTTTTAGCTGCAGTTAATTGATCAATCGAATTCTTTGGGCATGTACAATAATAGAAATGATAGAGTCATGATCAATGTAGTTTTATGATACAAGAAGTGATTCTGAATGACAACAATGTCAAAATACAATATGTTTTATTTCTCCCATTTTCACGGACATTTTCATTTATTTACAGAATTACTGACAGTTGAAATTGTACATTTTTATTGACTCTCCATAAATGTATGGATGGTTTGCAACCCTGAGGAGGAAGAAAAAGTAAAGTGTGGAGGTGGGACAGGCAGAAGAGTCTGAACTCAGTAGAGCACACTTCCCTCCAGTATCTGGAATGTAACTCAAGATTCCTGAGTTTCAGCATTTCTTCAGGAAAGACAATATCAGTAAAACCCACTGACAAAGTTTTTGTCTCATCCCTGTCTAGTGTGGGCCTACACAGGATGACAACCTACTACTGCTTTCAGTTACACCATTAGGTCAAGTGACAGAGGTCGGTGCAGTGGATTTTAAGGTTCCAGGCCATGGAATATCAATATGATGCCAATGGGTAAAATTTCTGGAGGGAGGGGTTTGGTTTACTTTTTTAAAAAATGGGAAACTATATACATAAAGCTATATTAATAGAATATAATTAAGGTTGCAAAGTGACACACATAGTTCAAGTCAAGTCATGCATTATGATAGTTATTGATTACATACTTGTTTTTCCACTGGAACCCTGCCTCGTGTAGGGAACAGAATGGGGCTGCTCTAGGGATAAATTAGAGTTGTGCAGTAAAGAAGGCCTTTGTCTGTAGTGCCCCTGCCTTATTTGTCAGAAAAGTTGGAAGGTGTGTTGTGAGTTAAGCAGGGGATTGCATAAAGAAAAAGGACAACCTCACAGTTAAGATAGTTAAATGCTGCCCTGCAGAACTGGAGTCTATCCTGGCCTCTGACACAGAGTTTCTCTGTGATGATAGGCAAACCACTTAAACTACATTTTTCATGGAAGGCCACTAACTCTGCATTCTTCATTTTCTGTGTGTCCACGTTGGACCCAGGGACCTGGTTTGTAAAAGTGGGTCTCACCACTACAACAGAAATTAATGGGAACTATGCTCTGAAGAGGATATATAATGCTAATTACTCTGAAAAATCACATCCTCATTGTTTCAAATTTAGCAGTCAAAATAAATGGAGGTTTTTGTTTTTTTTTACAGTAATCTCTATGCCTCTGCTACTCATCTGTATAATGGGACTACTATGATCTGTTAGCTCCCAGGAGTCTTATGGAGATAAATGATTTAATGTTTATGAAGCACTCCGATACTATAGTGACAAGAGAGAGAAGATCAAGAGGAAATTAATAATTCTGTCTTCAGAGCAAGGTTTGAATAGTGTGCAGTAAATAAATGAAGAGAAAAAAAGGAATATACATTGAACAATGAGGATAAAACAAAATACTGAACAAGCTGCTCATTAACTGAGAACCATTTATTCTGTACAATGACCAAGGCAGAGATTCTGTGGGAAAAAGTGTCATGTATTTAAAGCTGTATCATAATAAACATGCACCAGGGAACCAAATTAAGGTTGGATAGACAGCCTTAATTCTTGCATTACCGGACTTTTGAATTCTTGAGTTTGCAACCTTAATAGTGTTCCTTTAACATAATTTTTGTGTGGAATTTGAAAGAGTGACAGGATCCTCCAAAAGGATCTCTACTTCTATTTACCATCTCTTCATCATCTCCTTTTTGATTTATTGCATTTTGTGCAAGTTAAAAACTTTTCAAACTGTCTTTGTGCTTGTGTTGCAATTCAAAGACTATTTGGGCTATCTAGTATTGCATGTCAAAGACTATCTAGGCTATTCTGTAGTAAAAAGGGAAAACTAAATCATGTCTTTAAGCCCCATCCCAACAAAGCAGTTAAGCATGTGTTTTAAGTTTATGATAAGTCTCATTTACATCAGTGGGACTGCTCATGTGCTTAAAGTTAAGCATAAACTTAAGTAATTCCTTGGATCAGAGACTTAGACGATGAAGATTCTTAAAGCAGGGGAACTTTTATACTTTATAAACAAAGAACCCCTGGGTGTATCTGGACTTATGTAACCATATTTATACCTGGGTCTCTATGAAGAGTTTTACATCCTATTGATCATACTATTCCTGAGATTTAATCTCTTTAGCAGAAATCCGTATCTGTAAGGTTTTATTTATAGGATTGAGGCTCTGTACCATTGAGTTAAATTACTCTTGGCTGTGTCCTTGCTCTGCCCTCATTCATTCTTAGATTCTGAATTCTTCAGTTACATCACCTTCTGAATTTAAAGTCGGTTAAGTCTGCTGCACACTTTTCCTGACCAAACTAAATTTAGTAAGACTTGAAGTAAAAAATGTTCTTTTGTTCTATTTCTTATTGATTTTTCTGGAAGGCTCTCCATTCTGCTTGTGTCAGGTGTCAAAGCTATCAGAATTACCATCTGTACACTTTTCAGAGCATTAGTTAAAACAGCTTATAGATCCATGGAGTGCCCTTGACTTCACAGGGCTGGATGGTTCCTATTTATTCTATCTTTTGGTCTTGAAACAATTTACTTCTTTTATCCTTATTTACTACTTTTTGGCAGAATTAAAAATCTACTTTTCGACCTTCATGACAGTAAACCTAATGAGACCCATTTGTTAAGGAAACAGACAATTTCGTAAGGACAATTCCCTTGATGCTAGCATCTCTCATAATACTGGACACCTCAGTTGATCTCCGCTCTCTGAAGTTTAGGGAAGCAGATCAGTGTTTTGGTATAGCCCTTCCACTACTAATTGCTGCCATATGAGTTACTCTGAAGCTGTAAATCTTGCATAACATTATTAACAATTTCCCTAGATATAACAAAATAACTTTGCACAGTAGACCAAGGAAGATGGTCATATGGTAATAATTCTGCTTGATATTTGACTTTTGATTCATGAACCATCCAGCATGGGTAGTATTGTGGGAGATGCTGCTATCAGAAAGGAAATTATAGGTAAGAAATTTTCTGTTCTGCAGCCAGTGTCTCCCACAATTCTAGACATTTGGGAAATGGTGAACAGTTAAAAAGATATAGGGAGAGTTATGAAACAAAAATTCAGCAGGAAAAAAATTTGTGAGCTTGCTTCCACCTATATTATTTCTGGGCCACCACCTGCAGCATATTCCTGCCAAGGAACGCCTCTGGAGAAGACAGAAGGTCTGCTTTGTAGTGCTTAAGGAAGCTATTAGCTGTAGACCAAGTGACCACCTTACAAATTTCCTGAGTGGATGCACTTGCTTGTTCCACCCATGAGGTTGTTAAAGATCTCATAGAGTGTATCTTGATCCTTTCTGGATCAGGAGCCTCTGATGATTTGTAGGTTCTCACAATACATAGTCTAATCCAGCCACTGATGGAAGACATGGAAGCCTTGAATACCTGGCAGTCTGGGTGGAAAGACACAAACAAGGAGACTGGTCTTTTTGTGGATTCTATATGCTTGAGACAAATTTTCTGTGCTTTTCTGATATCTAAGGTAGATCTCTATATGATAAATAAATTTGTTAGTCTTTAAAAGTGCCACCAGACTCCTTGTTTGTTTTGCTGGACTAGACTAACATGGTTACTCCTTTGGAACTTGATATTAAGCAAGGCACAGAATACAGCCGTTTGAAGTGGAAATCCATCAACCTCACAAAACGACTCACACAGATACCGACAGACATCAACTTTCTTTCCAAGTGCAAACATTTGGGCATCATACCTAACAGACTGAGGATAAAGAATCTATTACAATCGACATATTACATAGACTACAGTGAGAGACTGTGCCACATAGTCTCACAAAAACCAAGAAATCACCTGATCAGTATCCTATACAGCAAACAGAAGAAAATTAACAATGAACTCTCAACACTGGAAATGCTCATACAAAACCAAACTACAACACATTTCTCCGCCTGGCTGGACTTCATGAAAAAGAGAAAATCCAGCAGAGGAATCTGTGCTATCTTGGGATCTCTCCTTCTAAAGCTCATGCAATAAATAAATGTATTGGTCTTTAAAGGTGCCACCAGACTCCTTGTTTGTTTTGCTAGACTAGACTAACATGGCTAATCCTTTGGAACTTGTCATAAAGTGGATTTTATAAGAGGTGAGGGCCCTTTGGACTTTCCCCTAGGACCTCAATTCCATTGTTCCTCTTGGGGAATCTGTTTTCCCCTTGTTGGTACCTTCGTGAGGATGAGGAGAGAAAGGAGTGCCTCTCTCTGAAGGTCAGTCTATATTCTCTCTTGAGGACACTTAGTGGGGAAGGGAAAGTTTGGATTTGCTGCACTATCAACTACCATCTTATCCAGATTTTTCTTTAAAAAAGAAGCAGTCTGTAAACTTGGCTGAGCATAGGACCTGATTACAGTGACTATCCCAATTTCCAGGGTTGGAGCCACAGGTGGTACCCAGTTAATGAGCTGGAAACCATGGCTCAGGCTGAGAACCTCATTGCATCTATTGAGGTATCAGCAATAAACACCTTTGCTAGGGAGACTTTCTTTAAAGTGGAGGCAAAGTCAGGGTGATCTCTTTCTTTAAGGGATTTGAGCTCTTTCAGCCAGGAAAGAGGTGCTCTTGCAAAATAGGTGACTGCCAGAAACATTGGGACGTTGGTAGACGATGCTTCAAAGCCCGTTTTGAGAGTAGCTTCCATCTTTCTATCCCTGCAGCCATTAGGGGAGAAGTCCCCTTCTGAGGGAATAACTATCTCTAGTGAGTGATGCTACAGCTAGAACCTGAAGTCTCCGTTTTTAATGTGCTTGCCCTTAACAGGTTTGCTCCAGTCAACACTAATCACCCCTCAGAGGAGGACTGAAGGACTATTGCCACATCAGGGGAAACTGTTAAAGGGAAAATTAGCTCTGAGGCTTTCTTTTAAGAACCTGCTCAGGTTTTGGAGTGAGACAGCTCACCTTCCTCAATGTAAGAGGAGGAATAGGAGTCAGAGCACTTGTATCTCCTGGTCTTTTTTGTACCTTTTCTTTCCCTTTATCATTTTTAGAGTTTTTAGCCTTTTTGGGGGGGGAACTCTGGGAGTGTAGAATCTCTGCTGCAGCTTTGGTGAAGCCTTTTGTGGCTTGTATTCTTTAGGGCCTGGTGAAGTGTCTCTCTGAATCCTATCCATTGGGTCCCATTACCCTGGGAAATGGAGGGAACTGACTTTCAGAGCCCTCCTTGTTGGCCTGGAAGGGAAAGGGTCTGATTAGAAGCTTGCTTCTTTCCCCAGTGCAATAAAGACCCACTTTAAGACTTGGGAGGAAGAGGAGGGCTTTTGGCCCCACAATCATTCCCTCTTTCTGTTCTTTAGGGATTATCCTGGGCACTTATCCTCTCAGTTGAGTGGGTCAGGGTCCTCCTTGCTTTTGGAGTCTCTTTCTGCTCTGCATTGTGGTTCCTGGCCCATTGGTCCCTCCGTGGGGCCCTGCTGGGCAGGACACACACACTGTCCCCCATCCCAGCAGGCCCCTGTGACTTGTATCTGGAGTTAGGGCCAGAAGCTGGATGCAGATTGGGCACAACTTGCCATCTGCCCAGTCTGGGAAGGCTTCCTCATACACAGAGTACTACTTAGGTTCTATCTAGTGCTTGCTTGGCTGTTCTGCCAAGCCTGTAAGAGCATAGGAGCTAGCAGAGAGATGTTGCAGTAGAAGCTCAGTGATGGTTAAACCCCCAAAGGGTTAAGTGATCCAGGGAGGAGGAAGAATGCTGAGGAGGGGAAAAACATGGATCTCTACTGCCAAAAAAAAAAAAGGGGGGGACATAAAAGTTAAAATAGAAAGAGTAAGGAAGGGAATCAAAGAAACTGCCACTGTCTGCTGCTACAGAGACAGTGAATTGGGGAGCAAGTAGGAACAGAGGGGGCATGGCCAGACTGTGCAGCACCAAATGCTGATCTGTCTCTGGAAGCTGCAGTGAGAGTGTGGATGTCCAGACCTATGGAGATGCTGGGGTTACAGAAAAGAAAGGCTACTTATCTTGGTTATGTACCTTACAGTAATTGTGGCTCTTTGAGATACATGGTATAAATGGATTCACCCGATGTGTGTGAGATCAGCTTCTTTTTGCCAGCAGTGTTCATTGGGATCACAACTGCCCCTCCTGCCCCTCCGTCCAAGAGCATAAAGGGCAGAATGGGCCTAAACCATCCCTCAGTGCCCTCCTCAATACAGAAACTCAGAGGGTAGGATACCATAGTAACAGGGAAGAAGGGCAGATTGTGGAATCCATCTGAAAAAACATAGCTCACAGAATCAATTACTGTACAGAAAGTCACTGTTCTTTCTTCTTCAAGCAATTGTCCACATGAATTCTATATCTGGTGACTGATAAGCAGTTGGTTTTTTTGCTTAAAGGTGAATTGTAGGAATTCTGCTTAAGTACTAACTCCAGAACAGCCCTATCAAAGTGAGTTTCTGAACTAGAAGCCTCCAACAGTGTGTGTTGTAGAGATATTTAATGAAATCTATGTCATTCCCCTGCAAATTTTAATCCTGGGAGAATTCTGCACCAAAATATTAAAAATTCTGTGCACATTTAAAAATTCTGCATACTTTACTTGTCAAAATAATATAGTTTCAATTATTTTGGTAATTTATGTCAAACTACTGACAGACAGCAAAAAAGACTCAGGACATTTTTTTGACAAATAAATTCCTCATTAAGCATATTAATACTAAACTTTGAGTAATAATTCATTTAAACTACTATACAAAAACTTATTTACCGCACACCACAGAAGCATTGCAAAGATTGGGGCGGGGGGAGAGGGTTAGGTGTAATGAAGAAGCTGAGGGAGAGGGAGAGGGAATTAACAGCTGGGAAGGAATCTGGGAGTGACCCTGGAGAGTTATTGGGTGTGGGTGGGAGAAGTATGGAACAATTTGCAGGGGGGGAGGGTGAGATAGGGGTGGGCAGAGGATTGTTAAGGAGTTGGGGAGCCTCCCAAACGCAGACCCTGGCTAACCCCTAGCCGCTCTCGTTCAGTCAGGCACAGCTGCCCCATTCCCATTTGGCCCTGCACCTCCACTCAGTCATACCTCCCTTCTGTCCCCATTTGGCTCTGATCCTCCTTCCTCCCATCCCCATGTGTCCATCCCTGCACGTCACTCAACCACTGCTCTTCCCCATCCCAATGTTTCTCTGAGGTCCTGCCTCTGTCCCTATGTTTCCCTGTACCCCCACTCAGCTACCTCTTCCCCTCTATCACCTGCACCCCCACTCAACTACCCTTCCACCTGTTGTCTCCATGTGTCCCTGAATCCCCACTCCCATTCAGCCCCTGGATCAATGCTGTCAACCTGAGTCTACCCCCACTAGCCCCTCTGAACCCCAGTCTATGTGATCCTCCAGCAACCTCATGTGCCCTGCTCTCTCCATCCCCTCCATATCTTTTGACTCCTCACATGGCCTTGAAGACAGAGCACTGTCAGGAATGCAGCCACTGCTGCTCTCTATTTGCAGTTGGCTGCTCCAAGCATATGTTTAGGTTCCCCTAAGGATGAGTGAGTCTTTGTGAAGAATACTGGGATATAAATTAGTTTACATGGAATTCTGAAAGAAACTTGGAATCAGGCCTGAGTGTGATCCTGTCCTTATGAAACACCATGCAAGGTGTCCTGCTGTAATGGCCACTAAAAGGGCAGTCTTCATGGACAAATGGTATAGTGGAAAAGTTGCTAAGGGCTTCTAATGGGGACCCATCAAGCTTGTTAATACAAATCTGAGGTCCCAAAGGACATAACAGGCATGCAAATAAGAGGAGAAACAAGAATGAGGCTGCTATGGAACCTTACCACTTAAGGGTGGGAAAATACAGTATGGGCCTAGATAGGATAGGATATAAAGATTTTGCTCTTAGATGGACCCAGATGGAGTTGGCAGAAATCCTAGATTATATTATGACTAGCAGATAGTTCAATGCTGCTGAAATGGGTGTTGTGAAGGAGGACAGATGGTGCTGAGAACCCCAAACAGAAGCTTTAAAAGTCAGTCTTGTTGAGGCTTTCCTGCTTTGGAACAGAACATACTGAACTTCAGCTGAATAGCCTCTTTTGGTGGATGTCATCCAACTCGCATTCAGGATGTCATATGTAAGGAGGTTGAATCTGGATGAATGGTCTGTTATTCTGTAAGACTACGTCATGAAGAGCTGCCAAAGTATTGAGTGGCTATACTGAGATGTTCATTAGGTCTAAATACCAGAATTACCGGGCCCGTGCTGAAACTATCATAACCATCAGTCCTATACGGTGCCTTCGTTTCCTCCATTTCATCATGGGGATCGGTAAAAAGGCATGCATCAGTCTCAGTGTACAGAGGATGAAAAAGATATCTGCTCAGGGAGCCCGGACTGGAATCCCCTGTCCCAACCAGAACAAAATGTTTGACATTTGTCATCCTGGTGTGTGGCAAATGGATCTACTTCTGGAATCCCCACTTGAGAAAGATTTTCTGCAGCACTCAGTCTGAAGACTGGGAAGGTGCAGAATCACTGGTGTTTGGAAAATACCAACTCCAGAGTCACTGGTTTCCTGAGAGTGGAGACCATCCTGTTCCCTCTTCCCTTGTAACATAATGCATAGCTGAGGTATTGTCTGGCAGCACATGGATTGTGGATCCACAGAGAAGAGGAGGGAATGATTTCCAGGCCAAGCATATGGCTCTGAACATTAAGAAATTTATGTAAAGATGTGCTTCTTGAAGGGCAACAGGGCCTGAATTTGATGGTGATCTGGACAGGTCTCCCTACACATCCCTGAGTGGGGCATCACTGACAGCAAGGTCTTCATAGGTAAGTAGAGATCAGGGTAGGTACTGACTCACTGCTCATCCAAAGAGGTTCTGTCTACCAGTTTAATAAGGGAATGACTTCTTGCAGAATAACGATCATCACGTCCATGTGCTGTCTGCTATGTAGATATACCGATTTCAGCCTCCCTCACATGGGCTATGTCTACACTTGTAAATTTAGGTCGACTTTAGCTAAGTTGACTTAACTAAGTTAAGTTAACTTTAGTTAAGTCCACTTGGCATGTTTACACCTAAATTTAAAGTTGACTTAGGGGGGAACTTACAAAGTCGACCTAGAGCATCCACACTGGATGCCTAGGTTGACTTCTAGGCGATTGGGGGACCTTGGGCAGGTCCACAGTGGCAGGGGGGGCACCCCTTGCCCAGTGCCACGGGGTTCAGCCTTTGCCCCATTGTACATGGGACAGGGACCCTGGCAGGGCATAGGGGCAGGGCTCTGCCCTGCCCTGTGTGGGGGCAAGCCAGGATCCCCCTGTGCCCCCCCAGCAGGGAGGGCAGTGGGGGAGTCCTGGAGTAGCCCTAACTTGACTTAGGGCTACTCCAGGTCTACACTGGCTTAAGTCGACTTGAAAAAGTCGACTTAAGCCTAAAGTCAACCTAAAAGTAGGTTTAATAAAGTCAACTTAATTTTCATTAAGTCAACTTTATTTTCCTTAAGTCGACTTAAGCAGCTTGCTTAAGTTGACTTAAGGAAACTGTAGTGTAGACGCAGGGTAAATTAAGTCGACTTAAGCAAGCAAGCAAGCAAGTAATGCCAAATACTTCTGAAAAATCAGGCACCTAAAATTAGTGGAAACATTTTACCTTCTCCCACCCACTTGCAGCCTGGGGGAGGCATGTGGGACCTGGGTCCGCCCCCTTCTCCAGGCCCTGGCCCAGGGACCCTAAGCACTTGGTTGAGCAATGCCTCAAGCCCCTCACTCCTCTTCAGACTGCCCCTGTGAGGTCCCCTGGACCAGTGGTTCTCAACCTTTTGTGGGTCGTGACACACTTGGCAGCATTTTGCGACCCTACAGGACACACCAGACAATGACCCCCAGGCCAAATCCAGTCATCTCCCTGTCTCTCCATGACACACTTACTGCTATGTGGTGACACAGTAACGTATCCCAACACACTGGTTGAGAACCACTGCTCTGGACCATACACTCCTTCCCCTAGGTACCTGCAGCCTGTGTATCAAGGCTATGCAGTGCTGACACCCAGCCATGCTCCTGTGAGCTGTCCAGGGTCCTGTCTCCCACAGCCCTGCTCCCAGCACAACTTGTCTCCTCCCAGATCTATGGCCAACTGCCCAGAACAGGAGCTGCAGCCCTGCCTATGTACTGCCTGCCGCACCCTGATTGGCCCTGCAGTTCTCTGCTCCTATTGGCTAGCCTTCCCCTCTGCAGGGCTTTTAACCCCTGCCTGTCTGGAGCAGGGAAGCTTCCCCACTACAGGGCTGCACTCTGAGCAATGAAGAGAAAACCAAATATTGAAAGCTGTTCATTATGTGAACATAATCCATCCTATGCACTGAATATGGCAGGGGACTTGTGGAAAATACAATATGTGATCATGTAAGCATTAGAATGCAGATACATAAAGGGACTAAATCAAGGGTGCATATGCAACCTTGATAATGGCATATCCAGCCTTTTGAGTGCTTGACTTTGTAATTACAATAATCTTTTTAACTCAGTTTTTGTAATATATGTGTTCATATTAAGTGCACTTACTAGCTATATTTATATTTGTTCCTGAAAAATAGACTGATTTTATACTGATAATGTACAATAGTGCAGCACTCAGACTTCATAATTTGAAATAGGGGAAGAGGTTAAAGTTTTTTGAAGAATGCCTGGAGAGTATCCTCCCCAGTAAATTATTCAGAATACCTAATGCTTGTTGAAATTCTGGCCATTCCAAAAGTTTAAAAAAATGCTTTCTAGAAAATTTCAGATATAATCCTCTCTGGCAGAGATGCTGTGGCAGTATCCACAACAGGTGATTCCATCAGGGGTATAAAAATTATCTAAATCCTCCCTTTTATTTTAGAGTGGCACAATACTGTCTTTAACTACTGTGAGATGCTGTAATCCATCTGACATGAACAGCCTGGAAACACCATCCCCATTGGTTATTATTGCTGTCTTAGGTCTAGGAAATATTTTAAAATGCATAGAAATTATAAAGCAAATAGATTTTAATACAGATCAAAGTTTGAAACATGTCATGCTCACAATTAAAGACCCATATAATATTCAGAGCTTCATTCTAAACATTCCATTAAATTCATAGCACTCTATGAGCTATCTCCTTTAACCATAGATTCAAAGTAAGTCAACTGATATGTTTAATTATTAATACCATGTTTTCTTACCTGTTGTTGTCTACATAACGTATCAGCATTGGATAGAAGGCATAGAGGTCTCGGCAAAGAACTGCAAACTCATCTAGAATGAGTAGCTCTGCTTCTTGGGTATCATTTTTACTGTCCGCTCTCAGTTGCTCCTCCTCCATCACTATCTTTATGGCTTTCTTCTTTAGTTTCTCCAGGGTTGGAATAAAGTGGGTTTTCAACAAATCAGGCCTGGCTTTGCTGATGATAGGCTGAGCATAAACTACATATTTAAAAAAAAAAAGTATTCTTATGACTAATGCCCAATTGTTTAATCTTGTTAATACTAATACTTTTTCTTCTATAGCACTTTTTTATCCAATAATATTGGAGTATCTTGTACTTGTTAATAAAACATCAAAACAACTTTGTGAGGTTGTTTTTATATCAAGAAGTACTAGGGAGTGATGATAGCATATAACTAGGAATCTGGAATACATAAATTATAATCCTAGCTTTGTCACCTAAACCAATTGTGGCCTTGGGTAAATCACAGCTCTCTGACTCAGTCAAAATCTCAGTTTCTGTAAAACTGGATGACAATACAAATACTTATCTCACAGAAATATAGTGAAGTACAGTTGAGAGCATTTGTAAAGAAATCTGAACATGAAAAAACCTATAGAAGTGTCAATTGTTATTTGACCATCTTCACAGCTGGGAAACAAAGACAGAGAAGATAACTTGCTCAATGTCACAGAGCTTATTCATAGAAGAACTAGTAACATAACATAACATAGGTCTCTTTAATTCCAAAAGATAATGCTGTAAATACTATAAGTGAATATAGGGCCACATCCTGTGAGCACTGGGCTTTGCAGTCAGGTGGCAAAATTCTTATGGATTTCAATGGAGTTTCTCATGGTTTGTGAAAAGAAATGTGTTATCCACAGAGCTTCTTGGAAGGAGGTACTTTTCTAGAGTTGACAGGATACTTACCCTTCTAAGAAAATTCCTACTAAATTGAATAGAAAATCATAACCTTTTTTTTCAGGCTTTCTTAATCATTTAATGGAAAATTATACCCCTACATTCTATAACATGGTCAAAAAAAAACAAAGAAGGGATAACTTTCTCTTTTACATTCTAAAGATTTGGACTAATTTCTATAGATAAATATGTCCTTAATTAAATACATACTAAATTCTTTAAGACTGACCATATGGAAAAGTCTTTCTGGCTATTCAATACATGACATCTCAGCTGAGATGATCAACTAGGGCACCTTGATGTTGCATGGGCAACTGGAACTTTAACTGAATTCTTTGCACCATAAATGTTTTACAGATCTTTCCCTCACATTTGTGTGCTTTTGATTTCCTAAACTATACGTTCTTTGATTCATGGACTGTACCTTCCTATACTCATGAGTGGCACTGGGCACATTTTTGATGGCATCACATATATGTAAATAATTTGTTTTGAAAAAATCAAAACTGCTTCCTCCTATGAATATTTATACAGTTTGTAATCACATGATTTTCTGAATTCCTTATTATTATTACATTTATATATCATTATGTAATACAGTAAAGTAAATGATAGTAAACAAATTAAATATTACTCCTATGGAGAGGAGAAAGCAAATAATTAGACACAATTAATCTTATAAAATTATATTTAGTATAGCTACCTGCAATTCTCTTCATCCAAGATGCTTCATCTATTCCCAAGTTGTTGTTTATTATTTTCAAAATGTTTCCCAGAATGATGCTGAGTTGTTCAGAGGTCACTGTTGTACAGCAGGGTCCAGCACTTTTAGGCATATTCTCAGACCCTCTTTCCCACCAGTAGGACAAATAGTTGCATAGCATGGGTAAGATAACTTCAATCACGTGAGGCATTTCAGTGTACCTGGCTCCAGATTCTGCTAAATCATTAATTTCCTTCATTAATCCATCTAGCTGAGGAATTTCTGGACACATTTCTTCAACTGTATCTGGCATACCTAAAACTGCATATTAGGGTAGAAAACAAAAATGTTTAATTTAAATAGGATGTTTGTGTGTCTCTGTGTGTGTTTTTTCAAGGTCTAAATGTTTTAAAAACAAAGACTTAAGGCATAATTAAAATAAGTAATTTAGGATTGAATCCTGCCCCCTTTGTAGTGTCTAACTGTGGCAAGATTTGTTGGTTGGGAAGGTGACCCTTCCAAATGCTACATTTTACCAAGGTAATACATTTAGTGACTTTATAGTGGCTGTGAGGCTCTTTACCCAGCTAGCTGGTGTCCTGCCCAGATATCTGGGCTAGGTAAAAAAAAAAAAGACTTTGTGGCCTAGAGGCACGATATGTATTTTTTTGTCACAGTGCAGCTTATCCTTCTTCTCATACTTCTATCTGCCCAGCCCTGATTTGTTCTCTAAAGAGCAGGTCTGATAAGAAAGTTTGGATTCCCTGTCCCTGCCCAGTACATTAATTGGAGGAGATCTGCTGCTCACATCCAGCCTACTTCACTGCCAGACATCTCAGAGTAACTTGCTTGCCACCATTACTACTTTTGCTAGATACAGCTGCCAGGTATGGAAGCTACAGACATTTGCTTTCTTGATGGGTTTGGTTTTGTTTGTTTGTTTTGGAAAGGGGTAGTCTGAAGAGGAGGAAGAGGAATAGGGAATTGATGGATTTTTGGTGGAAGCCATATGGAATTGATTGATGTCATTTTGCCAAACATCAGATATCCTATGCATCTCCAACTGAGGCAAAGAGAGGCAGAGTGTGCCATGGGAGCCCAGTCAGACAGTCAGGGATAATGTAGCCCTACAAATCACGAGGAAGAAACTGTTCTGTCAATTTGGCTAGGGACCCACATGGTTGGGGTCACAATCCATCACAGGTTCCCAAACTGTAATGGCACAAAAATACTGATGAAGGCCACAAAATGATTTCTTAATCCTGGATGTAAAAACTTTGCTTTCTGTATATACAGGCAAATTTTTACTGCCCTCCCACTCCTGTATTTCTTCCCTCCTAGATAAAAACCCTGTTATGCCTTGGATGCATCTAGCAATGTTAAACGGTTTTGTCGCTGCACAGATTTTTCTAGTGCAGATGTGCCTTACACTAACCCCGAAGTATAATAGAGCACAATATTATATAAAAAATCCCAAAACAATAATCAGATAAACAGGATAAGAGAAGTTGTGTTGGTACAGCTTCAGCTATAGTGTAGCAAGAGCCAAAGTGACAAGCAATGCAAGAGCAGAAGAGTTTTTACTCAACCACACTTTCATTTTTCTCATTGTTGTGGCTTCTTCATATTACGTGAAGAGTAGAAAATGGCTTTTTATATTCTGAAGTACAGAACTTACTGGCTCTCTCTCTAGCAGTTTTTGTGTTGAAGACAGAGAGTGGGTTGTAACTGTTCAGAGAAGGTTCAAGGAATGCTACTGGAATGGCCGCTGCGAGGGATGCTAAGCACTCACCGAGTGCTGGACGCTGCCTATAAGTGACAGATAAATAATGTGATTTCAAAGGAAAAAGACTTCAGCATGCATTATACAGCGTTATCTATTTTTATTCCTATTTCATTTTCTGTTTTATCAATTTACGAATTTATTAACCACTTTTGGGAATTTGGTTGTGTTTCTCACATGGCCATACCTATAATATTTGATAATGTATTACAAGACCAGCAAGAAAATACAGAGGTATGAAAACCCTGTAAAAATGGCACTTCACATTAAAAGTGAAAATGAAATATTCAAGGGTTTGTTGCCCTGAAGATAGGATATTTTATTATTATAATTTTCTTTCTTAATACATCAGATTGCAAAGCAAGGATACTGAAAGATTTCAGAGTGGTATTGCGGTAATCATAGGGTATTTGTTGACTAGCACCACCTTCTGGTACATTTCCATAAATATGTTGATGTACAATCATACATAAAAAGTCAGCTAAGAAGGAGAACATCCACTTAGAAGAGAAGTCTGCAGTTACAACTGAAAGCAGCACTGGAAAAAGACGTTTTGTAAAGATCACACTTGCAGGCAGTGGAGGCAGGAAAATGATGCATTGTTGACAAAATGTGGCAGTAGCAAGTTTCCCTGACCCTTGTCAACTGGGTATTAGTTTGGCTGTATGAGTAGTAAGGCCAGGGCTTTTTTTGTGATGGTACTCAGGGGTACTGAGTATCAGCACCTTTTTTCACAGCAATGTGGCCCTGGCTCCTGCTGCTGCTTCTGGTGGCCTGAGGACCCTGGATGAGCGCCGGCACCTTTTCTTTTACAAAAAGAAAAGCACTGAATAAGGCCCCTTATTATCCATCATGGACCATGAAAACTTGAATTACACTACAAAATAAATGTTTTAAATATTTGCAGTATATGAACAGCAAAAAGAACCAGAGCTGTAGAACATTTTACTTGTATCTATAGCTCTTTGCTGCCATTCCCTTTATTTAATTTTACTTCAGTTTCCTGGTCTTCTTTCCTTAACATACAGCTATGCTCACAGCACAGTCTTGCATCGGAGGCTTTTTATTAGCTACTCCAGGTGTGCCATAAGCTCACGTTCCTCAAAAGGAAAGGTTAATCACCTTATGTAGTAACTGAATTTATTAGAGATTGTTGTCCTTGTCGGTGCTCCACTTTAGGTGCCTGAGGCCTGGTCTACACTACAGGCTAAGTTGGTGGGAGATATGCAATCTGTGTGCCACAGAATCCGTATCTCCCATCAACTTAGTTACTCTGACTTACGTCCGGGTCTTCACTCGGGTGCCTGAACTTGAAGGACTCTCTCTTTGACACAGCGTTACTCCACTTGGGGAGGAGGGAGTTACTACATCGATGGGAGAGAGCTTCCAGGATCGATTGAGCAGGTCTAGACTGGCTACTCAATTGATCCCGCAGCATCGATCCATGGGGATCGATGCAGCATTTTCAGCGAAGACATGGCTTCAGCCACCTCCATGTGAGACTGGGTATTTATGGTAGCTGTGTGCGGTTTGGTTGCACATGCACTGCCATCATCTCACACTGCTTTTGGCGGTTACATAGTGCTGTGTAAATCAACCATCCCTCCATTCCTTCTCTACCACAGAGCACAATTTATATCTATAAATTCTGAAGTAGAGGGGAGGAGGATGGGTATTGGAGGACCCACAGGGACAACCATCTTGAAGAATCTCAGTTATTAAGTAACCTCTTCTTCTTCTTCTTCTTCTTCTTCTTCTTCTTCTTCTTCTTCGAGGAGTGTCCCTATGAGTGCTCCACTTTAGATGACTGTAGAGCAGTGCCCCTTGATGGAAGGGAGGGACTTCAGAGCTTTGCTGTGTACCACTGATAAGACAATCAAGCCAAATAGGGCTTCTGAAGTTGAGTGTTTTTATATTGCATAATGTTTTGAGAAAGCGTGGATTGAAATCCAAGTGGCTGCTCTGCAAATATCCTTAACAGGAACATTACTGAGGAAAGCAACTGAGGTCAAAAGAGTTCTTGTACAATGTGTCTGAATTCGAGTTAGGGGCCTGTTGGTGTATTTTTTGGTAACAGAGGTGAATGCAGTCACAAATCCATTTAGAGAGTCTTCCGAGATAGATTGTCCTTGTGATCATCCTGTGATAGAAATGAATAGTCTCAGTGATTTTCTAAAAGATTTTTTTTCTTTCCAGGTAGAAAGTGAGTGCTATTTTGACATCGAGGGTGTGAAATGCTGCCTCTTTGCTATCTGCATGAGGTTTGGGGAAAAATCCAGGTAAGTGAATAGGTTCATTTAAATGGAAAGAAGAGACAACTTTAATTAAGAATTTTGGATGTGATCTCAAGGTGACTATCTTTAAAGAAGATAGTATATGGAGGATCTGTGTTTAGAGCCCTTCGCTTGCCTACTCACCTAGCGGAAGTGATAGCTATGATAAAGGTAACCTTCATAGAAAGGTGTAATAGGGAGTATGTGGCAAGTGGTTTGAAAGGTGATCCCATAAGAGCTTGGAGGATTAGGTTGAGATCCCAGGTAGGGATTGGAGCTTTGGTCTCAGGGTAAGTATTCTTTATGCTCTTGAGGAACTGTTTGGTTGTTGGGTGGACAAATATGGTAATGCTATTTATCTTGTTGTGATGGCCACTAGATATACTTTAATGGAGTTTATAGTGAGGGTGTTGTTCTTTAATGCAAGCATATAATCTAATACTTGATGTAATGGAGAGGACGCAAGGTTTGAGGTGTTTATCTGTGCACCAGGTACAGCATCTTTTCCATTTATACGTGTAGGTTTTTCTTGTGCTTAGTCTTCTGCTATTTAGTACCATGTTCTGTAATCCTGTGAACAGATTAATTCACTCTCTGTGAACCAGGGAGTAACCATACTCTGAGATGCAGGATTAAGAGATTGGGATGATATGTATCTGAAGAAGATATGGAAACCAGGTTTGTCTGGGTCAAGTAGGTGCTATTAGAATGACCTCAGCTCTGTCTGTTTTGATTTTGTGGATGACCCTGGTTAGAAGAGGTATGGATGGAAATGCATACACTGGGAGAATAGTCTACTTGATAAGGAGAGCATCTCCCAGTGAGTTCACGATTAACCCTATCCTGGAAGGGCATTTGGTGTTCTGTGCAGTGGCAAATAAGTCTATAAAGGCTAAGCCCCATTGAGTGAATATCATTTTGAGGACTCCAGGGCCCATTTCCCACTGATGGCTCTGTATCAAGTCTCTGCTCAGGTAATCTGCCATGGTATTCAAGGATCCTAGGAGGTATGGTGCTGTTATTTCTATGCTGTGTCTGATGCACAAGTTCCAGAGATAGAGTGCCTCTGTGCATAAGGAATGAAACCTCATGATGCCCTGGTGGTTTATATAAAACAGGGGTGCCAAACGTGCAGCCTGCGGGCCAGAATCTCTTTCATAGAATCACAGAATCAAAGAAACTGGAAGGGACCAAGACAGGTCATCGAGCCCAGTTCCCTGCATTCATGGGAGGACAAAATACCCCCATTAAACCATCCCTGACAGATGTGTGTCTATCCTGATCTTAAAAACCTCCAATGTAGGAGATTCCACAACCTGCCGAGGCAACTTATTCCAGTGTTTAATCACCTTGACAGTTAGGAATTTTTTTCTAATGTCTAGGCTAAACGTTCCTTGCTGTAATTTAAGCCCGTTACTTCTTGTCCTATCATCTGTGATTAAGAAGAATAATTTTTCTCCTTCTTCCTCTTAACAACCTTTTAGGTATTTGAAGACTGTTATCATATCCCCTCTCAGTCTCCTTTTTTCTAAACTAAACAAGCCCAGCTCTTTCAATTTTCCCTCATAGGTCAAATGTTCCAGACTTCTAATAATTTTTGTTGCCCTTCTCTGGACTGTCTCCAATTTTTCCACATTCTTTTTGAAATAAGGTGCCCAAAATTGGACACAGTACTCAAGTTGAGGCCTAATCAGTGCTGAATAGAGTGGAAGAATCACTTCTTGTGTCTTACTCGCAATACTCCTGTTGATACACCCCAGAATGGTTGGGTTTTTTGCAACAGTATTACACTGCTGACTCATATTTAGCTTGTGGTCCAGTATTACACCCAGATCCCTTCCTGCAGTACTCCTTCCTAGGCAGTCATTGCCCATTTTGTATGTGTGCAACGTGTGCTGGGGCACCTGGCTCATTATGTCCTTTCAGCCTGAATGTGAACCATTGATAACTACTCTCTGGGAGCGGTTATCCAACCAGTTTTTCCACCCATCTTATAGTAGCTCCATCTAGTTTGTACCTCCCCAATTTATCAATGAGAATGTGATGTGAGACCGTATCAAATGCTTTACTAAAGTCATTCGGCCCATGACTGCGTGCCTCAGCACCACACTCTCTCTTTGAGAGAGAGAGAGAGAGAGAGAGAGAGAGAGAGAGAGAGAGAGAGAGAGAGAGAAAGAGAGAGAGGTATTGGGGAGTGCAATTGCGATGCCATGAGAGTGCCCTAGTATTTTGATTTATGGTGTGTACAGCCCACATGAAGTACATTTAAGTCAAATCTAGCCCGCCATAGCAAATGAATTTGACACACCTGATATAAAACATGCATGTCATATTGTCTGTTAAAATATTGATTGATTTATTGCTGTGAGGAAGTGTTTGCATGCATTTTTACTGCTCTTAGCTCCAGTAAATTTATATGGAGGATGACCTCGGATTGAGATCATCAGCTCTGTTTTTTTCTGTGTTGAAAGTGTGCTCTCCAGCTTACTAGGGAGGCTTATTATCAGAATGGAACCTTATTCTGAGAATCTATAAAAATTCCAAACCCTATTGTAACAAGGCAGTTGTATATACTACAAATTGTATTTACCTTCCTCAACTAGTGAACTAGAGAAGTATTGAATTCTGAAAAAACAAAATCAGTAGCCTACTACATAGTTCCTTGTTGCTTTTGTAAATGGGAAGATTTGCTACGTCTTCCCTATTCTTGTTGTTAAATGAAAGATAATGGTGCAAATTACCAGTGGAAGATTTTTAGCTCAATGGAATCTGAGGGGAAATGGTGTAAAGTAGATTACCTTTTCAAAAACATATGAACAACGGTAAAATCAGTATATGCACTACTTAATCTTACTTAACAATAGAAGTGTTATATAACTCTAGCACAACCACAGCTTTGCTATTTGTGACCTGATGACAAGGACTTTGATTTACCACTTGCTCTTTAACGGCCAACCAATAGGGTGTAGTTTCTGGATGCAGGTTCCAGCTAAGAATATAATGGTGCATCTACACTTGTAAATTAAGTCGACTTAAGCTTGCTTAAGTCAACTTAATTTACTCTGCGTCTGCACTACACTTTCCTTAAGTCGACTTAAGCAGCTGCTTAAGTTGACTTAAGGAAAAATTAAGTTGACTTTATAAAACCTAGTTTAAAGTCGACTTTGGTGGCTAAGTCGACTTTAGAAAGTCAACTTAGCCAGTGTAGATGTGGAGTGACTCTAAGTCGACTTAGGGTGCTCCAGGGCTTCCCCACTGCCCTCCCTACCAGGGTGGCTGGCACAGCCACATCCTGGCATGCCCCCCAAAGGGCAGGGCAGAGCCCTGCCCTCCCTGCCCCTATGCCCTGCCAGGGTCCCTGTCCCCCTTTGCCCCATTGTACCCAGGTACAATGGGGCAAAGGTTGAGTGCCCTGGCACTTGGCAAGGGGTGCCCCCCCTACCACCGTGTACCTGTCCCAGGTCCACCTAGCCTCTACAAATCGACCTAGGTGTCCAGTGTGGATGCTCTAGGTCAATTTTGTAGGGTACCCTCTAGGTCGACTTAAAATTTAAGTGTGGATATGCTAAGTTGACTTAACAAAGTCAACTTAAAGTCGACTTTAAGTCGACTTAGCTAAGTCGACCTAAATTAGCAAGTATAGACAAAGCCTAAGATGTTATGCAAATCTCTGTCCCTAACTTACTTGATCTATTTTTTCCAGGCAAGAGAAGATGGTGACATTTTAAATGATTGTTATGTAAACAATTGGCAAGAAAATGATCTTGTATAACTGGGAAACATGAAAAATATTTATGTTTATCTAAATATTTTATATAACAATATATATGTGAGGATATTCTCCTCTGAAGCTTAAAGGTGATTCATCCTCTCCAGAGAATTTCTTTAGTAACTCGTATAAAGGGTTACATAAGATCAACTTCTCTTTTTTAAAAACATTTGATATTTTTATATTGATTTACCACAGAGTACATGCAAATATGCCTTTCTGTAAAGTGAATTCACTGTCCAGAATAACCTATTTCTCTGAGATTTCTGCATCTGTTAATTTCAACAATATTTTCTGTGGTGGGGCAGGGGAGTTTCTTGATGAGTTTATGTACAAAAAGTATACAGAACTACAAGAACACACACACAAAAAGGGAAGCAAAATAATCCAGAACAATTTTAAAATAGGGTCACTTTATCACAGAGTAAAACCTTACAGTTGTTCCATTGCTAGGATAGAAAATGAAAAGGCAGAAACAGAATACTCACACATAAGAAAACCCCAGACATTCAATATGTATATTTCTGTTCATATCCTTTCAATTAAGTTTAGACTTCTTTGTGATAAAAAACATAATGTATTATTACCACAAACAGCAACCAGAGGACATAAAATAATAAAAAAAAAGATTGATGTGGGATTCAAAGTTAGAATTCCAATCATATTTCATTGTGAAGAAATATATTTTTTAATTTAAAAATAAAATTGAATAAAACTAAATATGTAGAATGCTGGAAAGGTAGGATGTTAAATGAACATCCTTAAACAGATGAATACCCTTATTAGACCTTTGTTTCACCTTGCCCAATGACAAAAAACTGAGTCCAATTACAATAATGAGAAACTTAGTAAAATATATTTTAAAGGCAAAAGTGAGGAAATTAATATCCTTAGCCTTAGCATGGAAGCTATTTCATGGCAGCCTCAGAAGGCCTTCATTAAATCACAAGTTCAAAAGATTATTCAAGCCAAACAGTCATCCTTTCATAAATGGAAATCCAGTTCAAATGAAGTCAATGAAAGGGAGTATAAACCATGCAGATAAAATACAAAATAGAAATTAGAAGGACTAAGAATGAATTTTAAGAGCAAATAGCAAAGGATAACAACGAATTAATTTATTTCAATAGCTGAGAACCACTAAACCTAAGATTGAATCTATGGGTCCACTGAACTATTATGAAGTAAAAGAAGTAATTGTAGAGAGCAAATTATTTATTTGAACAAAGGATGAGGAAGAGATAACTAACCTAAAACATTAGATCCCAGGAATAAGGATTAATTGTCAGAGATTGAAACGTCACATTTGGAGTTGATGGAACAAATTTATAAAATAAAAACTAATGAGTTATCAGGACCAGAGGTTGATTAGAAAGAATAAAAACAAGATATAACCCTTCTCAGTTATAGGGTGAATTAAGAAGAATTTTTCCATATTAAATAATTACTACAGTGTTTCTTGCAGCAACCCTGAAGCCTCTGGTTCTGGCTACAGTCATAATCAGGTTACTAGACTAGACGTATAACTGGTATGATCAGCCAAAAGAACAAAGTAGTCCTGTGGCACTTTTAAAGACTAACAAATTTATTTATCGCATGAGCTTTCACTGGATAAAATCCAAAGCATCTGACGAAGTGGGATTTTCTCCCATGAAAGCTCATGCAATAATTAAATTTGTTAGTCTTTAAAAGTGCCATAGGACTCCTTGGCTATGTCTACACTTGCAAGTTAATTCGAATTAAGGAAGTTTAATTCGAACTAACTTAAGCCCTGGCCACACTAGGCTTTCATTAGTTTGAATTAAGGGCTTCCTTAATTTGAACTAATAAATTCAATTATACCTTTCAAACTAACCCTTAATTCGAATTAGTTAGTTTGAATTAAGTCAATGTGGCCATATTAGTTCGAACTAACTGCTTAGTTCGAACTAACCGGCACATTGAGCTTAATGCAACTGACTAATTCGAACTAAGCAAGTGCCATGTATGGCACTTGCTTAGTTTGAACTAAAATTCCAGTGGGGACATGCTAGTTCGAATTAAGTTAATTCAAACTAACTAAAATTAGTTGGAATTAGTTAGTTCAAATTAACTAATTCGAACTAACTTTGGTAAGTGTAGACATAGCCCTTGTTTTTTTAGCTGACAGACTAATACGGATAGCCCATTGGACCTGGTCTGATCAGGTAGATCAATGTTTAAATTCCCATAGAAATAGTTCATTTTGCATTATTTGTATCTGTAACTGTCATACCAACAAAGGCACCATTATTTTCATAAAAGTTAACTTACCTTTTTTTCTATCATCACTTCAAACATTTCAGTTCTTGTACTAAAAACACTTATATTTATTTCAGCAAATTAAATTCCAGATTTTTAAAGGCATTTAGGCATTTTTCTCCTCAGTGTCGCAATGCCTACCTGATTTAGGAGCTTAAATATTACTTTCAAGATGGAATTAGGCACTAAGGAGCCAGAATACAATTTATGGTCTATGGTATTGAGATTCAGTTAAGCAGTTTAATGCTGAGCACTGCAATGCCTAAATAACTTTAAAAATCTGGTCTTAAATCTTTGTAATGAAATACCCATCTTACCTTAGACATAAAGCAAGTAATATTATCTTTAGTTTCATAAAGGTATTAGCCATTTTCATTTAATACCTTTCAACATAGATGTTCTTTCCAGTCCCAAGGGAATATAGGCTGCAAAGAATTCTGTAACATGAAACTTGAACATCACCTACTGAAAGGAAAAGAGAGAGAGAGAGTTAGCACATTGCCTTTAAAATTCACAGAAAAGCTACTCTTTAAAAGTAGAAAACAATTTGTTTTTGCTATTTTATACAATTTAACCAAATGCTGACTACAAAAATTATTTATAAAGTATTTTGGACTATCTTTATTAATTCATTATATTATAATTATATTTCTAATTTCTTTGGTAACTATCCATCGATGTATGCAACTCTCAGAACTTCACAGATTATACTCTATTAAATTTATCTGAAAATAATCAAATTTCCAAGGATTAATTTCCTGTTAAACCAAAACAGTTTATCTACATCATATGCAGTAGCCTTATCCAAAGCCTCTTGGATTCAGTGAGAATCTTTCCACTGATTTCAGTGGATTTTGGATCAGGCTTTTACTCTCTACATTCTTTACTTCTGAACCACAATCTCCACAAATGTATAAAATAAAAGACAGGGTTTGCAGATGGACATGTTGCTAAGCCTCAAGGGAAACATTTACAGTGAATGGAACTGTTTGCTTGTACTTGCCACCCACATTTTAAAAATATACACGAAAATCTGTTCTTATTCTTAACATTTGAATTTTTAATATTGCAAACTAATTAAGCATTCATTTAATAGAATGCTTTCTCCAACAAAAGGTGAAAACTTCTTCATGTACTACAGAGCTTTGCCTCATTGTACTGCAACAAAATAAAAGTATGCAACAAAAGTTTCTGCTATATCTTATTTGCATTTTCTATAGAAAGTTATGTCTGTGTTATCCACACTCATTATATAACCAGAAGTCTAAGGGGAATTTAAAATTAAATTTGTTGCTTGGTGAGATATTATTCATAAATAACTTTGCTTTCAGCAGTTGAAGCCTTTTATTTTTACACAGAGAATAAAGAAAAAAGGGGAAAAAATATTGTCTTTAACAAAGCATATTTCCAGAAGTCTAAAAGAATTTTGGTATTAGCTGACAGGCTCTCAGTTATGTTAGATTTATAGTAGTGTACCAATGAGGTCAAACTTTTAAAAACAAATATTCAATTGAATTAATTCCAGGTTTACACTGGTAACACAAAGGTAACTGAATCAGGCCCTATGGACTCAAGCATTCACTATTAAAAGTCTTTATGGTATCACAACAGAGTAAAGCTTTTTAAATAAATGACAAAAATGACGATCTTACAGAGTAAATCAACACCAAACTGATGCTGTGCAATGTGTTCAAAAATTGATGTCAAGATAGGTAACAATGCCACCGTAGTATAGTTGATGTTCTGCGAGACACCTTTGATTTGTGTTCGGGAATGGGTAAATTTCCCAAGTTTAAGATTTTCTAAAGTCTTTTCGAGATCTTCAGCTGCATTTTCGAAGAATGCACGCAATCCAGCTTTTACCAACTCTGAGCCTGATTTCATGACCGTTCTACAAAATAATTTGGAAAAACATCTTAATTAAATTCCACATCAATTGTCAACATATTTTTATAAACAGAGCTATATTTACTTTTTGGTTTAGTTTATTTCTATCTCCTGTCAGACTTTGAAGTTACACAGATATGTGTCAGTGGCAATTCGAATTGTGAACTGAAAAGGACAGTTATGTGAGATATTGTTGTCCTAAGTGTATATACCCCCCCTCCTCCAAGGAACTTGAACTTTAAAGCCCAGACTTTAAAATTCCTCCAGTGCAGTGGTGGGTGTGTGGAAATTGAATGGCATTTTGCATTCAGTTCATGGAGGTAAAGTAATGGAATGAACATGATGTATATACAACAGTAGAGACATCAACAAAACACAAAGCATCACATGCAAATGTTTTCACCAACCCTTTCCTCATCTGTGTGATCTCAAAATCCATGGCCCCACCTCAAATATGACAGAATGCCCTTCTGAGCATGCCTCACAATGCCTTTAATTGTCCAGTGCTGGAAAAATTCTCTAGCCTTACAACAGGAACAAGATGCAGGACATTAACCCTGCTCCCATTTTTATAGGTGCCACAGTAATTTGGCAGCCAGTCGGGGTGAGTTGCATGCCTATACTCAGAGCACCTACAACTAAGAGGGACTGCCCTCATAATCAGCATTACAGCTCCACTTTCCCATCCCTTTGGGCATATCTTTGATTTCTTGCTCAACTGTCTTGCATGCCGATATTCATGGTGAGGGCCAATTGCTTTGGTCAACAGATGAAGCAACACAGCAGGTTACTGACTAATCTGGAAATGTTATCCTGACAATCAGCCCCTCATCCACTAGCCTATGCTGACTCTCATCAGTCCTTACCATAACCTACTTGCTATTAGAAAAATCATACAAGTTTTGCAAAGAGTAAGTTAAAACACATTTTTGAATAGTACTTTCAAACAAATTTTATTAAAGTTTCTGAGAAACCCCTTAAATATTCCAGTTGTATAAAAGGTAGTTTTTACTGCTGTTGTTAATAATATTCTGCATTTCTACAGTGCTGTTATTTCTTGGATCCAAAGTGCTTAATTAATTAAGCATCACAGTATGCTTGTGAGGTAAGGAGGAGATGCACGCATCACCAAGTGCAGTCTCTTCTACCTTGCAAGAAAACAGCTGTTTCAAAGTGAACAAGAACACTATGACCGAAGTAGGGTAAGAAATGAAAAAGAGTACTGTACCCAGTAAACCCATTCAGTAAAAGTAGACAGGTAAAATGTGATCACCCATGTTTGGATTTGGTTAGGATAATGAGACACAAGGAGGGTTAATTATCTTAAAGTAACTGGAGTGCTTCAAGTTGTGTGGGCCACGTGTGCTCTGTGCACTGGAGACCAGAGAATTTTTACTAGCAGTGCCCATTGGACTGCAGGCTGTGCCCCTCTGCTCTCCTTGTGCTCCAAACCAAGTGCATAAGGGGCAGTGCAGATTGACCACCTCTTCACACACCTCCCATTGTGAATACCCCAGAATAAGGCTCTGCAGCAGATGGGAAGGAGGGCGGGTAGTGAAATAGGTAGGAACCACACAAAACTCCACTCATTGTAAGGTAAGTAATCCCTTTCTTTTTTGAGTGGTGGTCCCTTGGTGTGTGTTCCAATTAGGTGACTCACAAGCAGTATTCATTGAGAAGGTGGGAATGAGCAACCTTGCTGTATGTACCACAAATTGGAGGACTGATCTACCAAAAGATGCATCTGTTGTAGAAGCTTGAACGTAGCGCATAATGTCTTGCAAAGGTATGGACAGAGCTCCATATTGTTGTTCTGCAGATCTTTAAGAGAGCGATATTTTGAAGTGAGGAAATAGATGTAATCCAGCTCCCAGTTGAGTGGGCCCTCACCCCGGAGGGTCTGGTCACTATCAGCTAATAACAACACAGAATGCAGCCCAAAATCTATTTGAATAGTCATTGTTCGGTGATAGCTCTCCCACTCTCATGTTTATGGCAAAGAAAGGAAACAGCCTGGGAAATGTTCAGAAGAATTTCATCATAGAATAATAGGGTTGGAAGGGACCTCACAAGGTTATCTAGTCCAACCCCCTGCTAAAAAGCAGGACCACTACCACTAAATCACCCGAGCCAGGGTTTTGTCTAACCGGGCCTTAAAAATCTCTAAAGATGGAGATTCTACCACCTCCCTAGGTAGCCCATTCCAATGCTTCACCACCCTCCTAGTGAGAAAGTTTTTCCTAATATCCAACCTCAACCTCCCCAGTTGTAGTTTGAAACCATTGCTCCTTCTTCTGTCCTCTGTTACCATCGAGAACAGCCTAGGTCCCTCCTCTTTGGAGCACCCCTTCAAGTAGTTGAAGGTTGCTATCAAATCTCCCCTCAGTCTTCTATTCTGTAGACTAAATAAGCCTAGTTCCTTCAGTCTCTCCTCATAAGTCATGTTCCCCAGCCCCCTAATCATTTTCGTTGCCCTCTGCTGGACTCTTTCTAGTTTGTCCACATCCTTTCTGTAGTGGGGAGCCCAAAACTGGACACAGTATTCCAGATGCGGCCTGAGCAGTGTCGAATAGAGGGGAATTATCACATCCTTTGATCTGCTGGCAATACTCCTACTGATGCAGCCTCATATGCCATTGCCCTTTTGACAACAAGGACACACTGTTGGCTCATATTCATCTTCCCGTCCACCATAACCCCCAGGTCCTTTTCTACAGTGCTGCTACTTAGCCGATCGGCCCCCCGCCTGTAGCAGTGCATGGGATTTTTCCGTCCTAAGTGCAGGGCTTTGCACTTGTCTTTGTTGAACCTCATGAGGTTTCTTTCAGCCCAGTGTTCCAATTTGTCCAAGTCTCCCTGGATCCTGTCCCTGCCCTCCAAAGTATCTACCATTCCCCCCAACTTGGTGTCATCCACGAACTTACTTTGTAGATAGAAGGCTAAAGCTTTATGAAAATCTAGAGAGTGGACTTTCCCATCCTCTCTGATGAGTGAGGCTTCAGATAGAAGACAGGAAAGTGGATGATCTGGTTATGATGGAATTTCAAGCTTCCTTTTGTGATGAATTTGGGTTGTAACTTAAGAAAACCTTGGAGAAACCAGGGGAGACTGCTAGGGAAGGTCAGTTATAAGGGAGCATAGCTCACTTTTTCTTTTTTTCTGGAAGGGGTGGACTGAGGGTCTCGGCCCGAGGGCCCAGAAGAGGACTTGGGGTGGAGTCCAGCATGTGGAAAGCAGGGCACGGACTGCCAGCATGAAGACCACTTGAGGTGCCCTGCTGGTGAGTCTAGGACATAGAGAATGCTATACATATAATGATGCTGGCATCAGACAGAATCTTTTCCATTTTGCTTTATGTAGCATTTCCTCATGGATCTTTCCTACTATTGCCAAGAATGGATTGCACCATCCCCAGGCATGATTTTTCTAGGTCTGTTGTACATCCAAATACCATATTGTTAAATGGAGGGACAGTGGGTTGTAGTTTTTGATCCTGCCTCTGTTCTGAGTCAGTAGCTCTGCTAATAATTGAATAATAATTAGATGTGTGGGTGCAAGTACATCTAGAAAATGCTCAGCAGCCAGAATTGCCTGGCCACCACAGAACAAACAGCATCACTGAGACTCCATCCTGCTTGATTTTCCTTAGGAAGAAGTGGAAATGAGCACCTCTGTCCTCTGATCATTGAGCAAGAAATGCATTCCCTTTCAAACTGTGGCCCCAAGCTGCCCTGCAGCATTACACCAGGTATTTCTTGTTTTCTTAACCTGCAAACAGACCCCATGATGGGAATCCTCACTGCTGAAAGATATTCTGTACCAATAATTCATGTAGTTCCAGGTCTCTGGAGACGTGTCTGCCGAGTCTGACTGCCTCCATATTGTGTATCCCTGGAAAGCACATTGCAGAGAATGTGGTCTGATGATGAATGCATCAGTTCCAGAGATCGGCTACTTCTGTGCAAAGAAGGGTGACCCTTGCTATCCTCTGCCTGCAGATATACTAAGCTAATGTCATGTTTTTGTTGACGTGACCTAAATGTGCCAATGTTCAAATAAATGGTAGGAATCATTTTAGGCTTCATGTACTGAATGCAGCTCCTGTAGGATTATGTGTAGCTGGGACTCTTAGTGGTTCAGGTAACCTGCTCTACATGTTTATTGAGGTAGGCACCCCATCTTGGTAGGGAGCTGTCTATAATCAATCTTTTTGTGGGTAAAAGAGGGACAAAGGGCCTCTCATGAAAACTGTCTCCATGTTTTCCCACAAGCCAGAGCTCTGTGAGAGAGTCCGTCAGTGGAAAAGGTCAATGAAGAAGGAAGCTAACTAAACCAACAGCTGAGAGGCTCAGATGGCTAATTAATCCCCAGACTGATTGATGGAGCCCAGCTGGGGAGGGATGAGCTGGTCTGGATTTATAGGCTATGTCTACACTTGCACTCTTAAGTCGACTTTAACTAAGTCGACTTAGTGTGTCTACACTTAAAATTAAAGTCGACTTAAAGGGGAACTTACAAAGTCGACCTAGAGCGTCCACACTGGATGCTCTAGGTCGACTTTGTGGGGCTAGGGGGACCTTGGGCAGGTCCACGATGGTGGGGGGGGCACCCCTTGTGTGCAATGGGGCAAAGGGAGACAGGGACCCTGGCAGGGCAGAGCCCTGTGTGTGATGCTGCCTGGATTTAGGGAAGCATTTATGATATTATTTTCTATGGATATCTCATAAATGCTCTATAATCCACAGGAACTATGTCATGTTTGGTATCAAAAGAAAGGTAGTAATTTGCTGGGAATGATTATATAGTTTATGTCTAGGAATTCTATTTGGATTAGAAGTTAGGAATTGGGTATTCTATCTGTACTTTAACTTATGTTATTTTATTGAAATACCTGAGAGAGGTGGGTGGGTGTGTCAAACCACTGTGTCCTTAATGTTTAGGAATGTACCAGGGTCTAAACTGATGAGCCATTAAGGACATAAGGAATTCACCCATTGTGTCCTTAATGGCTCATCAGTTTAGTCCCTGGGACCATTATCCCTGGTACATTCCTGATTAGAGGGTGAGCCCAGATTCCTCTGCCAGCCACTGATACTATGAGGCAGTGAATGGGAAGACTGCCTGAGACAGCTGGCAAGGAAAGACTTTGATACCCTGGAAGGGGAACCCATTTAGTGATTTGGCCTAAGGACTGATCCATGGAGAGGCTGCAGCAGTTCATGGAGTGGGAAAGGGCCTGCAGACCTTGAGAGAGAGGTGGAGAACAGCCTGAAGCTATGGGACAGAGCATTAACTTTGTAAGCTATTCCCCAGAATGACCAGCAGGAGGCATCATCCTAGCAGTGAGTGGGGAATCCTACCACAGGGAGTGAGATCAGTCTGAACAAACTGTGCTTGCGTGGCATGTAGACTGTCCATAACCAAGCCAGTAGACATGAAAATTAAAGTTTTGCAAAGGGTGGCATAAGTACATGAGGCCATGTACCCTAGAAGGGTGACTCTGAACTGCTGTCTGGGGATTCAACAGAAGCACAGTGATGATGTAGAGTTCCTCCAATAAAACCTATAGTCTGTGTGGGAACTAAAACTGACTTTATTTGGAGCCCTAAGGAATGTATAGGGGCAGGGCTGTCCTTCATTCTTCTTGACACATTTTCCCTGGGAGCAGCCAGTTTTTCAGACAGAGGAACTCTGATGAATCCTCATGATGCAAGTGATCTTTCACCCAGACAACACCTTCATGCATATCCTTGGTGCCGTGAAAAGGGGAGCACTCTGTACTGATAATGTTCTAGGCCTATGGTGACTCTCAGGGATTTGCTGGGTGTAGAGTGGCTGTCTATATGGAAATAAGTATCCTTTACATCAAGAGCTGTGAACCGGTCACCCTTGTTTATTGAGGGGATTATTGAGGCCAGAATAATCATTCTGGAACTTCAGTGGCAGATAAAGATTTTCAACTGTCTGAAATTTAATATAGGCCTCCAGCCCCTTTTCTTCTTGGGAATGAGACAATATCTTGAGTAAAATCTCTTTTCCCCTATGTTGAAGAGGTACTAGTTCTATGGTCTCAAGTTGGAACAGGGAGTCTACTTCTTGACAGAGCATCCTCTTGTGAGAAGGTCCCTAAAGGGAAGAGGAAGGGGTTTTTTTGGATGGGAAATGATAGACACAAACTATCATATAATGGTGGTGTTTATCTCCAGAACTCATCTCTCTGATGTTACACAATGTCATGCCAGGGAAAAGTGAGCAAAGCAGTCACCAAAAGGGGTATAGGAGTTTTGAATAGCTAAATGTGGCAGGGAGGGAGGTTTGCAGCTGTCAAAAGTCCTATCAAAATAATTTCTTGGCGAGATGCTAGGGCTGGAAGAAGAATAAAGGGGAGGACGGTTGTGTTCACTGCACTGCATTCTCTGATGTTTCCTAGGCAGTTCATAAGTTCTTTGATGTAGAATGGTTGAGGGGCTGGTCATGGTCCATAAGACTGAGTCTTGGGCCATGCAGACCTTGAATTCTAGGATCCTGGACAAACTAGGCACCTCAATACAGGGCTATGACCAGATTGGGGGGGGGGGAGGGGAGACTCAAACCCCCTAAAATCGGGTAACCTACTCTAATTATAAGCTATCTAAAAAGATACTTTTAAGCTATTTACAACTATGTCCAATATTAGAACAGTAATGTTAGCTAATACTGAGGACATTAAAGACGTTCCATCTCAGACCACAGGAGGTAGAAAGGAACTGGGGAGGTGGTTGGTCCATGCTGTTCCTTTGGTCCTCAGATCAGAGCACAAGGAGGGGAGGTTGTAGGTTTATAGACCTGCCTGACATTAAGTAACATTCTAAATGTAAGATTTTAAATTTGAATAGCAAACTAAGGGTTACAAGGCCAGCTAGGCTGGCTATCTTTGCAATGTAACATCCCATGACCTTAAATTGTAAAGTCTTACAGTTCTCAATATTGGTCAGTGAGAAACTGTCTTGCTAAATTTTGTTTTTGAAAGTCAAAGGAACACTGAGAGCAATTGATAAGAATTGTTTATTGAAATTGTAATGAAAAAGAATAACACTGTGTCATGTTGAGCAATTTCCCAAGATTGTAAATGCAGGGGAAATAATCTCCCCCGTCCTTGTCAAAATGTATGTTAATTAATTAACAAAAAAATTAGAAACTAGGGTGTTAATTTGTGTGATTGAAAAGTGAATGTGAATAGAGGTTTAAAAAAGTGATAAGAGGCTGCAAGGGGGAAGATGTAGTGGTTCTCAAACAACAAGGATTCATATGGCTGAAGAATGTAAGAAAAATAAACAGAAAAAAACAGAGGAGGCAACCTCCCCCTCCCCAAGGAGATGGCATGATAAAGTTTGGTGACCTAAAACATAAAAGGGAAGCTTACAAGAAGTGAAAGTTTGGACAGATGACAAGGGAGGCGTATAGAGATATTGCTCCGGACTGCAGGGATAAAACCAGAAAGGCCAAAGGACAATTGGAGTTGCAGCTAGCAAGAGATGTGAAGGATAACACAAAGGGATTCCATAAGTATGTCAGCAAGGATCAGAGGTGGTGTAGGTCCCTTCCTGAATGGGGCAGGCATCCTCGTGGTGGATGATGCAGAAAAGGCTGAAGTACTCAATGCCTTTTTTACTTCAGTCTTCACAGGGAGGGCCAGCTCCCAGGCTACTACACGGGGTAACGCGGAATGGAGAAAAGAGTGGCCCTCAGTGACGGAAAGTCAGGTTAGGGACTACTTAAAGAAATTGGATGTGCACAAGTCCATGGGGCTGGATGAACTGCATCTAAGGGTGCTGAGGGAGTTCGCTGAAGTGATTGCAGAGCCGCTGGCCATTATCTTTGAGAACTCGTGGCGAATGGGGGAGGTCCCGGAGGATTGGAAAAAGGCAAATATAGTACCCATCTTCAAGAAAGGGAAAAAGGAGGATCCGGGGAACTACAGACCGGTCAGCCTCACTTCAATCCCTGGAAAAATCATGGAGCAGGTCCTCAAAGAATCCATCCTGAAACACTTGGAGGAAAATAGAGTGATCAGGAACAGTCAACATGGATTCCCCACAGGCAAATCGTGCCTGACCAACCTGATTTCCTTCTATGATGAGATGACTGGATTTGTGGATGCGGGAAGAGCCGTTGATGTGCTATACCTCAACAAGGCTTTTTAGCAAGGCTTTTGATATGGTTTCCCACAGCATTCTCGTTGGCAAGTTAAGGAAGTATGGGTTGGACAAGTGGACCGTAAGGTGGATAGAAAACTGGCTAGATCAACGGACTCAGCAGGTAGGAATCAATGGCTCGATATCTAGTTGGCAACCGGTGACAAGTGGAGTGCCCCAGGGGTCGGTCCTGGGGCCAGTTCTGTTCAACATCTTCATTAATGATCTTGATGATGGAATAGACTGTGTGCTTAGTAAGTTCGCGGATGACACCCAGCTGGGGGGAATGGTAGATACTCTGGAGGGCAGGGACAGGATCCAGGGAGACTTGGACAAATTGGAACACTGGGTCAAAAGAAACCTCATGAGGTTCAACAAAGACAAGTGCAAAGCCCTGCACTTAGGACGGAAAAATCCCATGCACTGCTACAGGCTGGGGACTGATCGGCTAAGTAGCAGCGCTGTAGAAAAGGACCTGGGGGTTATGGTGATGGGAAGATGAATATGAGCCAACAGTGTGCCCTTGTTGCGAAAAAGGTCAATGGCATATGAGGCTGCATCAGTAGGAGTATTGCCAGCAGATCAAAGGATGTGATAATTCCCCTCTATTCGACACTGCTCAGGCCGCATCTGGAATACTGTGTCCAGTTTTGGGCTCCCCACTACAGAAAGGATGTGGACAAACTAGAAGGAGTCCAGCGGAGGGCAACAAAAATGATTAGGGGACTGGGGAACATGACTTATGAGGAGAGACTGAAGGAACTAGGCTTATTTAGTCAACAGAAGAGAAGACTGAGGGGAGATTTGATAGCAACCTTCAACTACTTGAAGGGGTGCTCCAAAGAGGAGGGACCTAGGCTGTCCTCTATGGTAACAGAGGACAGAACAAGGAGCAATGGTTTCAAATTACAGCTGGGGAGGTCAAGGTTGGATATTAGGAAAAACTTTCTCACTAGGAGGGTGGTGAAGCGTTGGAATGGGCTACCTAGGGAGGTGGTAGAATCTCCATCTTTGGAGATTTTTAAGGCCCGGTTAGACAAAACCTTGGCTGGGGTGATTTAGTGGGAGTCGTCCTGCTTTTTAGCAGGGGGTTGGACTAGATGACCTCACGAGGTCCCTTCCGTCTCTATTATTCTATGATTCTATGAAAAATTAACAGAAAAGAACAGAGGAGGCAACATCTCCCCTCCCCAAGGATAAAGTCTGGAACATGAACAAAAGTAATAACATCATGTTTGTTACATGTGTGAGTGATAGATCATCACATCAAACATGGGAACAACATGACATAGCAATTTTCATAGACTTGCATATCGTCTGGGCCCTATAAAAAGGGTGAAGAAAATGAGAGACTTTGGGTTCGTTCTGTAACTACAAGGAGCATTGTGTCGCGACTGATTGGACACTGCTCCACCCTGAAGCTCATCCACCTGGCCAGTGGCTTGACTCAAATGACACTGAGGCTGTTAACTATCTCCCTCCTGCAGAATGTGTGTGTGTGTCTGTGTGTCTGTGTGTGTGAGAGAGAGAGAAGAGAAAATGCTTTAGAAGGCTTTTTGGATCCTTGTATTCATAATAAATGTGGCATAGTGCCTTATCCCCCTGAATAAGATCTCACTGTTCATTTACTAAGCATAAAAAGGTGTACAGATGCAGCTGAATGGACCCTGCTAGCAAAAATAGTCCAGTCTCAGGAGTTTGTCAGGCATGCACACATTGAGTGGAATACACATAGGAACCATCACTCGATGAATAAGCAGATTCTTTCAAGAATGCTACATGATGTTCAATGATCTCAAACAGCCGGATCTTATGTCTGGACCTCATCCAAAAAGTGACATCTCCAGAATTGCAGTGTTCTTCCAACAATACATCAGGACACTGACTCACTACGTACTAAAATCCCTAAAAGAAACAATAGGCTCAAGCCTTTTAACTAGTTGGTTGCCTAGTTGGAATGTCAACACCTGAGGAAACAGACAGCATGAAGATGAAGTTGCGGTGACATAGTTAGGAGTAGTGGGTTTCTTTTTTAAAGAAATACAATAGCAAGAATGGTGGGGACATCCTAACTTACACTAATACATTTATTTCCATGTATCACTCAGTTGCTCATTAACATCTCCCTGAGTGGTTTTCAGTATGTGTTTTTATTATAAATTATATATGTCATTAAAAATAAAGTGATTAATGATAAGAGGATGTCAGACTGAGTAACATTTTAGTGTCTTTTACAATGCTAATAGACAGCCTGGTTTTAGCTCCAGTTTTATGGGTGCAAATAAATGCAAATGCAATTTTGCAGATGACGTCACTTATTTCTAAGTGATGCCTTGGACTGCACTTGTAAATGGGTAACTAAAATGTTTAATGTCCCTAAGTTATGGGCACAAACAACTGTGGATGCAACCTTGTCCCTGCAAAAACAGAGGCCAGTGGTTGAAAAATCTGGATCACAATATTTACTCTAGATATGTGATATCAGCAGTAAAAAAATAAAAATGTGCAGAAACAGAAGTGTTCAACAATTCTTTGAAGAGATTCATGACAACTGTATGATCCGAAGCTGGTACTGAAACACTGTGAAACTTGGCCAATTTACCTTGTATCTAGTGTCTGAGCCAAGATGTGCAGGCAGCTCACCATTGTAGTGGAATCACTCCCTGTTATAAAAATTTTAAAAACATAGTATTCTGAATAAAATATTTTGCTTTTGAAAATATTTCAGTATATGCAAACATAAAAATTCCCTGACTCTTCATTACATATCTACCATGCTCATGTGTGAAGGCCTACAATGCCCCCCTATTTTGAAGATCTTTTAGAACTGATGGTTTTATTCCCCCCGCCCGCATTTATCTCCTTATTCTTCCCTCCCCCTGCTTGAGATTGGGCAGAATGAAGCAGGTACATACTTTATTTTAGAATGTGCCATTTCTGTCCCCTTCATTTCCCTGTTGCTGTTCTTTTTCTTTTTGTTAAAAGTGTCTTGGAATCAGAGAGCAGCCACTGACAAGCAGGTGCTCAGCAGTTAGTTAAAAAATAGAGGCTAGTCCAATTGTTGGAAAAAATATCTCCATAGAAGACATCACATTAAATAAAAGGTGGGACGGGGGCTCTACACATATTCTTTATAGTACCAGTCCTGCTGCACCCAAGTAGCACCATTTAATTCAGTGGAACCACTCACCTGCGTACAATTGAGTGTGTGCATAAGTATTTGCAGGTTTGGGCCATAAATATACACATTGTATATGTCTATCCTACTTTCTTTATGCTAATTGAAGACATTTTCCTTCATCTCTTTAATGTCTCCTTAATTCTTTTATATCTATCCTGTAATCATCATATAATTAGGTTTGTTATTTTTATCCATTCTGATTTCCATGAATTTTGTAATAAAAAGCAGAAGCACTATACCACACCAAAATGCGGAGAAGGGTTTTCATTAACCATCTTCAACTTCCCATGACACAATGTACTGTGACAGTTTCTCTTACAGGACCATGAATCAGTTACAAGACAGCAATTTATAATCTTCATAACAGACAATATTTTTCAGGATAGCTATCTGGTTTCCTTTGCAACATATATAGATGCGGAAATTCTATCAGAGGTAATAGCCCAACAAATTCATAGATACTTAAGATACTATTAAATCATATGGAATGAAAAGACACTTAGGAAGATAAAGTAGATATTTAGTCCATAATTTGGAAATGGAATCTGTCAGCACAGACTCCTGCATCTACGAAGAGACCTACTGAAGTCAATGAGATTCCACACAGATGTTCATCCTACTAGATTGCATTGAAGAATTAGAACCTTATTAAGTATTTTTTGGTGTTTATATGGCAGAAAGCACAGGAGAAATTTTTGTTTAGTGTGGATACAATTATAATTAAGTCTAAATCTACTTTAACTCTTGGGCCCATTTCATTACAGGGTCTGAACTTTGTATCTAATGATGAGCCTAAGCCAGTTGTTTTCAAACTTAGGGTCGGGACTCAGTACTGGGTCACAGACCCTCAGGCATTGGGGTCATGGCACCCCTTGCTGCCACAGCCAAAAGACTGGAATGCATTGCTCAAAGATGTAATTGTTGAGTTGTGGGCATAAATTATTTTTTTTCAACTGGGTCCCAAGAAAAAAAGTTTGAAAACCACTGGCCTAAGCCTCCATTTCCTTTTACTGATATGGAATCATACTTATTATTACATACGTCTAGAGACATTTGTCTGTATTATTCACTTTTTACTCCATGTACCCTTTCCTTTCATTAAGTTTGGTCTTCTAGGTTCTACAATAATGAACATTAATAAAATATTTAAATTGTGAGCTTCATGGAAATGGGATCTCACTTGCAAACTAGAGGAGAGCTGTTTGGAAATTTTCTGAAAAAAACTGCTTTTTGCGTAACTGAATTGTTTCACTGAATCTATTGGACAAAAATTTGCACTACCCAGGCATTAGAAACCTGCCAGTGTTCCAGATTCCACACCTCCACAGCAGAGCGCCTACCAATTCTTGTAGCCCTATTTGGAGCCTGGACTCTCAGGACTGCTAGGTTTCACTGCTCTGTAGCAGCAGCCCTAGAAGCTACAGAGCTCTTACAACTGTTAGATCTCAGTGGAGAGAGCCTCCCAAATGTCAGTTCTAGATGGAGGTAGGGCTCTTAGAGCAGCTAGGCTTCCAACTCCACAGCAAAACAAACAAGAAGGTTTGTGGCACTCTTAAAGACTAACAAATTTATTCATGCAATAAATACGTTGGTTAGTCTTTAAAAGTGCCACAAGACTCCTTGCTTGTTTTGCTGAACTAGACTAACATGGCTACCCCTTTGGAACTATTCCATAGCAGCTCTGGCTGGAGCCTGGATTCCAGGCAGAAGATCATTGAAATTGACATTCTTATGTTTCACTGCTGCAGGTCAGTGAACAGCAGTCGTGAAACTGACAAGAATGTCAATTTCACATCTCTCCTTCTGAAAACACTGTTTAAAAAAAATAAAATTGAGGAGTGGCTGTTGGGGTGGTGGACTTTGGTTCAGAAGAAATGTTGATAAAATTTGCTTTTGCTCTAAATTGGAAGAAAATACTTCACTCCAAAAATCAAATACACATCCCTCCAGTTTAGGTCAGCTATACACATCTGTAGGTTTTACAAAAAATAAATATAAACTAACATTAATATTGACAATATATGGAATTTATATCTCAATTTAAGTAACAAAAATATCCGTTATTTTCTACTCTTATCATCTAAACATCATTACCTCATTTCTTAGCAGATCATAGAAAAAATGTGGGGTTTATTTCACACTCACAGGAATCTACAACAAATTAATCTTAATTTACAAATTCAGCTGTTACTAAACATAGTAATTAGTATAAATGAAATTTGTTGTGAAAGTTATAAGCAAATGAAAAAGGCAGAGATTCAAATTGAATCTGGATATTAACTCTTACTGCAGCTGATGCTACCTGTTATACTTCTATACTTTATATATTCTATCAAATTCTACCATCAGTTACAGATTTGTTTTTCTTATTGACTATATTGGAAGTGGAGCATTTGCATCCAAAAGCAGAATTTGTAGCAACTGACTATTAAATAAGCACACTTATTTTTTACCACAAATCAGACTGCTCATCAGTTACAAGCATTAGATGTAATAGAGGAAGCATAAAAGTTATAAATATAACTTCTTCAATATCTTTTGAATAACTTACCAAAAAGTGAAATCCTATGTCTAACAAGAGCAGCAAGTTTGCAGAATAGGCTAAAGCAGAAAAGAATGTAAAACAGTAGGAGAAGACACAGAGATTAATGTTTTGTTTAGAATCTGAGATAAAACAATAAGGAGAGAATAGTAAGACTACAAGTTGTGAAAGAAAGGTACCCAGTAGTTAGTTCCCTGAAGATATATTTTTAAATCACATACTGAGAACAAGGAACCAGGTACATGCATCTGGCAACAATATCTTCTAGAATAAATTTCAGTTTAAAAAGTTTCTCAGAGATGACTAAAAATGAGTTTATGTTTATTATAATAGTTTGCAGAAACTGGATTTTATATGGTTGAATCTCTCTCTAATGGTTGTAATTTTTCCCTAACGCTCAATATCATTGTATTGTTTTATTTGATATAAGAGAACAATAAATGCATTTTAACAAACTTAAAGATCATTTAAAATGTTTTTAGAAGATAGTTTTTACAAACAGTACTGTGGTTTTTTGTTTTTTTTTTTTTTTTTGTATTTTTAACATCACTGATAGGTATAATTAATCCTAAAACTTTAACAGGAAAAACATGGTTCTGGCAAACACTGTCTTACAAGTTTAATGTCAATCCATAGTAAAATAATGTAAAAAAAGAGAGAAAATTCACCAAAAATTTAAAGGATAATAAGAAGCATGAGCAATAACTAGCATAGGTTTCTAAAGAATATATCTTGCCAGGCAAGTTTATTTTCTATTTAATAGACTTAAAAATTGCAGGTGGATATAAGAAATGTAATAAATCCATCCAAGGTATTTGTATTGCTCTGACATTACTTATAATATTTACTCATTTCATTATATTTAACATTTATTCTTACAAAATCCCTCTGAAGTAGGAAAGTTGTATTATCCCAATTTTACAGATGGGGAATGGATGCATATAAAAGTGCCTAAGTAGGGTAGACAGCTAACTCCCATGAATTTACTTTAGGTGAATGTGTGAATCCCACTATGCATTTTTAGGCACCTAAATATATAGGTCCCTAAACATCTTTGTCAATCTGGCTCTAGATGGCTCATCCAATGTCATACAGGAAGTGTGTGGCAGGGCAGGGAGTTGAATTCCTGAGTTCTAACCTAATTCCCTAGCTACTGGACCTGCCTAGAATATATACCTATGTTATACATTTGGAGCTCAGTAAAGCATTTTATATTGTATCTCACGAAATTGTACTTCAAGATTAATTCAGACTGACTTGGATAAGAAAACTGTTGCGTGGCTTGAAAATAGGCTAAAAGACCGTAAACAGCGGCTAATGATAGATTAGAGGATTGGAGGTAAAGATAAATTGGAGGAAGGAGATTAGTGTATTCAATATTAGCTCTAATCTTATTAAATATCTGAATTAATCACCTGGAAGAGAGAGTATATAGCACATTAATGAAATTTATAGCTGATGCTAAACTGGGAACAGCTGTGAACACAAGTCAAGATAATGGAATAAAACAAAACTAATATAGAGAAAAATGGGAAATTTAGGTAGAAGAAAGGAAAATGAAATACAGCTTGGACATAGACAATCTAATACATCCAAGGAAACATAATATGAAATTCATACTCAATGACAGGAAAAAACCTGGGACTCAGTAATTTGGACAGAGATAGGTCCAAGGGTCACAGTGCAGAGTGAATTAAACAATAATTTGCAGTGTCCACTGGCTACAAACAAGTCTGATGTAGCTTTGTGTTGAGTATGCTGGGGCAACATTTTAAGAAAAAGGGAGGTAACTTTCATCCCTCGTTTAATGTTTGTCATGCAATCACACTTACAATAGCGTGTTCATCTTTAATCACCACTTTGCCAGAAAGGGAGTGACAAACTGGAGGAAGTTCAGAGAAGAGGAACAATATGATCAGTGAGGGGAAGGACTGACTCATCATGAAATTAAGAAAGGAAAATATAACCGAACACTTGGAAAAACTTCCTGACAGGGAGACCTATAAGCATGCAGAATAGTTACTTGAGAGAAAATGTGAAATGTCCATCACTCAGGACTTTCATAAGTGGGCTGGACAAGGCACAAAAATGCCAACTGTCAAACCATGGCCACTCCTGGGTGTTAAGGGGCTGTTATGAGTACCCCATAAAGTGGCCGCCACCTCCCTTGTGATATAAAGTCATAAGATGCTGTTTACCAGGTACTCTCCCCAGGTCACGTAGAGATCGTTTACCAGATACTCTCCCCAGGTCACGTAGAGACTGTTTTTCAGATAGTCCCCCCAGGTCACGTAGAGACTGTTTACTAGATACTCTTCCCAGGTCACGTAGAGAACTCATGGCTGCTAGGCTTGTGACCATCAACATGCTTTATTCGGACCCTGATTCGCTCTCAGCCAGCTCCCAAAGGAGTGGGTCATCCCCCTCGCCCATGTGAGGGCATCTGGAGGGCAAGTCAATCATGGCTGCTCTGGCCCCCCCCGCAGGGGTGTAGAAGGCTCTGACCCGGAACCTAGAGAGCTGGTGAAAATTCCTTTGCTCAAATAAGGACAGGAGGAACCGGGCAGCCTTTCGCCCCACTTCCTACTGCAGCGAAATCTGGCCAATCACAGCCCTGGGCAGGAAGCAGTGGCCTAGGCCATAAAAGCTACCATGCTGCATGAAGCAGGGAGAGTCTCTCCTCGAGTTAACTGCTAGGCCTGATCACCCTGCAGTAGGAGTCCTCCTGAGAGTGCCGGCCCGAGTCGATTTCAACCTCCACCTTAAGATGTCATGCTGTTGCTAATCACCTGTCACCTGCCTCATAGACAACAGAGTCCTGTGGCACTTTTAAAGACTAACAGATTTATTTATCGCATGAGCTTTCGTGGGAGAAAATCCCACTTCGTCAGACGCTTTGAAGATAGGAAAGTTACAGAGTGGTAGGAGATTAAATGCAGGGGAGTGTATGACATAGCATCAGGTCAGGCTGTAACAGCAAATCAAAATAGGTGTTAGGATTCAGAACACTGGGGAACAGCACATAGAGGAGGGGGAGGTCAAATCACTTGTTGTAAAGTGAGAAAAATCCATAGTCCCTGTTTAACCCCAAGACAACTGAGTCAAA
>ML685764.1:6416252-6430689 GCA_007922175.1 Pelusios castaneus
AAGTGATTTGACCTCCCCCTCCTCTATGTGCTGTTCCCCAGTGTTTTGAATCCTAACACCTATTTTGATTTGCTGTTACAGCCTGACCTGATGCTATGTCATACACTCCCCTGCATTTAATCTCCTACCACTCTGTAACTTTCCTATCTTCAAAGCGTCTGACGAAGTGGGATTTTCTCCCACGAAAGCTCATGTGATAAATAAATCTGTTAGTCTTTAAAAGTGCCACAGGACTCTGTTGTCTTTCTACAATAGACTAACACGGCTACCCCTTTGGAATTTGATCACCTGCCTGATAGTTATGGTACGTATGTGACCCCGAGTTATCCCCCACGTTTACTTCTCATGATTGTTTCCCTTCCCTTTAAATGTATATAGTTGCATATGAATAACTCTTCTACCTCAGTTTTAACCCAAGGTATTACAATTGGTGTAGGTTTGGGGATTATTGTTACGCTTATTGTTTTATGTATTGGATTCTGTCTTTTTATACTTTGTCTCCGGACTATCAAGAGAGTCCAAGAGGAGGGATTATTCTGAAGGTTTTATCTCTGTGTAAATCATTGTATGTTAAACTGTTGGGTAATCACCTGGGGTTATCTTGTTACCTGTGAAGCTGACTTCCGAGTCTAGCTCAGCTAGCAGCACAACTGTTAACCCTTTGCGTCCCAAAGAGGGAGACTAATAAAGTTTATTATTTTTGGCCACCACTTTAAGTTTCCAGGAGCCTTCCTTCTCCCATCCTTTACCTACTATGGACACTGGGGATTTGGCAGTGTTTTGGTGAGGCCCAAATCTCCCATTTATATTCCTGAAAATAAACAAATGCAACCCTATATGGGATGCTCCTTTACATTCCCTTTATTCTTGTTCTAGCTGCAGTGACAGTTACTCACACATCTACCACAGCCAGGTTTCCCTGTACTGAAAGTGACACCAGCACGAAGTACAGTGAAATAGTTTCTCTTCTTTATGGTACCCAGTGAATGTAAAGCCATTCAGGAAGAGAGCAGGAAGGACAGGAAGGTGGCAGAACATGACTACTTCAGAGCATTTTTGGCTGAACGGAGTGACAGGGACAGAATATGGCACAGGAGGCTCAAGGAGGAATATGCCAGGGGAATAAGGAGAAACAGAGAACTTGGGGTGGGGAGGTGGGTGAGGGGGAAGGAATGGGAAGGGTAGTAGAATAGGGGAGGATGCTTCAGGTCAGTCTCCCAAACAATTCTCAACGCACCAGACGTCTATTGCCTCACAATAGCATTCTTCTAGGATGCCCCAGTTTCTCTCCCTCATTCCTGAATGATCCTCCATGCTCCCACAAGCTCACCAGTCCCTTGAAATATGATATGGCAATGATAAGGACAGCTGGTACCCATAACAGTGTAAGGTCGCTTAACACTTTCCATGATAAAAGTTTCTTATGACTTTTTTTGAGAAAGTATTGAATAGTTGCCTCATTCCCTGAGCACTGTATAGCCTGTGCATCTGCAACTTAAATTCTGGCATTCTAGCCTGATTATGAAACTTAAATAATGTTCTTTTAACATAGTTTTTATGTAATGGTAAACTCTAATATTTTCATATTTCATTAATGGATGATAAACATATGAATATCATCTGTGGTGCCAGTGAAAATGGGGATTTGAGCTTAGTTGCTGTGATAAAATTGGGGCAGGCCTGTTGCACATAAAGACTCACTCTCCCCAAGGCTAAAGACTGCCACCTGCCCCACTGTGCCTGAGCACCGGCAGGCATTGCAACTACAGTTCAATACTTAAGGTTGATTTTGGGACTTAAAGCAGGAATTCAACCATTTTGGCAAATTCATCTTCTTCTCCCCACAATTGCAGCACTCACTGAACACAGGATGAATTTTCTGAGAAATGACAAGTGAATTGGTTAATTAGTTTGAGTTAAAATAAATGGATCCTTTCAGAAATGAAGCATGCATTGTCAGACAGTTTCTTTATCCTGAACAATCTTAATAATGGAAGAAAAGACACTTGAAACTTCTCCTGTAATTAAACTAACTAAAAACTTGTGAGCAAGCTACATTTGAAGACTATTCTAGCATTCATGGTAATTTTTTCACATTATTTTTCATAATGAAAAGTTTCTAATTCAACATGGGTTTAGACAGGTGACAGCACATGCCCCACCAGATGGGCACCTGCTGGTGATGGAATTGGAGAATTGCTCAAACACCCCATCCCACCCTGTACTGTGGCCTGTGCTCCATTTCTCTCTGTCTCTAGTCTGGACTTCAGCCCGCTGGCCAAGTCCTCTTCAGTTTTTCCCTTCCGGGATACAGTCTAGTCCAGGCTGGTCCACTTTGCTTCGGTGGCCACCACTGGTCTGATCACCACTCCCTGGTGGTCTGGGGGAGGTGGGAGGGACCTGGGCCCACTTACTTCTCTGGGCCCCAGCCCAGGGACTCTATGTGCCATTCTAGTGCTACCTCAACTCTACTCCAGCAAAACAGGTCCCCTGGGCCACATCCTCGACTCCCAAGTACCTTTTCTCCCTGCAGTCTGCAGTGAGTTGTCCTTGGTCCTACCTCCCAGAGTTAGGCCTCCAGCACACCATTCCTTTCTGCAGGCTAAAGGAAGACTGCCCAAAGGTAGGGCTGCACCCCTCTTATAAGGAGGGCTTTTGGTTCCTGATTTGCTCTGCAGCTGCCTGCTCCCATTGGCTATTCCCTTCTTCCCTGGGTTTTTAACCCCTTCCATTCTGGAGCAGGGGAACTACACTGCTACAAGGAGCTACCAAATTATTACAGAAAACTCCATGGGTAATTGTGCTCTTTCAAAGACTGCCACCTGCCATTGTTCTCAGTGGGACTGTGATCATAGTTTGACCACAGTTAGGTAGCCATTTTGAGAATGTCTATCCTTCATTTTTCTTAATCAGCACTTTGCATCCCAGTAATGTATCTGCTCCAGTGCTGGGTCACTTTCCAAGGGTCTGTGCTGCCTTTATTTCTCTGGACTTCACCCATATTAGAGCCAACTTTCTTGGGTTTATATGGACAAAGTGAGTTTCAGCCAGTATCAATACCTTCTAGCTTCCTTCTATTTAGCATTACTGCTACTGTTTAAGGTATATATCTGATAGATAGGAATAAAACTGTTACTCTATTTCTTAAAAATATTGTGGGACTCATGCTGAAAGATCCAAAATATACAATTAAATGTCATTCAGATGTAGGAAAATTTTACACAAGACTTCTCCCATTTATAATTATAATTTTTAAAATCTCCTTTCTGTTGTTGACACCCAGAGGCCATTTTGGAAGGGTAAACAGGAGAAGTGGGGGAAGGAGCAGAAACCCATTTCACTAGCAAGGATATTCAGTTATACCCATTAGCTGTAGTTGAACTTTTGGGTTGTTTCCTAGATTTTAGATTTGTCCTCACTGCACATCACACAGATTTTTTTAATATATATATTTTTTAATTTATGATCTTGGAGCCTGAAGTTCTCATGTCAGTAACAAAACCGATACAGTAAAAGAGCTGCCGTGCAAGCTTCTTATTTGCCTTCAACCATCTCAAGAGGGTAGAACTCAAAAGAGTGAAAGGACAGTCAGTATATGTGGCTATTCATAGTCTGATGCTAAGACCCTCAATTCCTACTCCTTTCAATAGAAGCCCCCAGTGCTTCTCAGGAGGCACTTAGTACCTTGGTATTTCTACTGACAGTCAGCAGCAGTAGTATCTGCTGGTGCTGTTGGTGGTAATTTTCATGCTATTATTTCCTGGTTATGAACGAATGTACATACAACTACCCAAAAGTCATCCCATGACACCAATTTTTGGGCCACCACCAAAGATGTTGAAAGGCTTGATAATTTTTTAACACTATTATCGGAAATATATAAAATCTCTACCTGATTAATGTTTCATATTTTAAAAAATGAGTGAAAGTAAATTACATTAAGTAAATGATTTTAAATTAAAAGTAAAGAAATAAAGAGCAGGAATGATATTTATTCACTGCCATTCTATTAGAGGAAAAACCAACCATTTATGGTCTATTTGAGGAATCTAACCTTTCGCACTGTTTAAAAATTTTTTTAAAATTAAATTTAGCTAAGGATGTTGCTTACCTTGCCATCATTTCTTTTTCCTTATTGGAAGCATATCCACTGCTACTCAGTGACTTAATTGGAGAAGACAGGAAGTACAAACAGTGATTGGTAAAGTACTGGTCAACTAATGGTAGGAGAACCTAAGGAACAAAACCACAAAATATATTTTTAGCATCTATAGCATATTGTTAAATGTACCACACTCCAATACAACACAGTCCATTCACACAACCTTTTCCTTTTAGGCTTTATATTACAATTGCATTTTTTTAGTTTTAGTCACTAAGATAATTAAATAAAAATCTCAGATATGACCAATATAAAAAAAGTTAAACCAAGCAACATGTTGCCTTCTTTGAGATATCACAGATGCCCTCTTGTAAACATAGGGGTAACTCTGAAAATAGGGACAACAGAATGATGATACAAGAAATATTGGGGTATTCTATCATCAGTTATCTGCTGAGTGAAACTATTTAGAATTGTCAGGTTGGATCCATCTACTTTGAGAGGCAGCTCCTGACAACAGCCAGCATTAGTAAGGAAAGTGGTTGCTCCATCCCTTGCTATAATATATTTACTGTCCAATATGTATTTGTAGTGTTGCTGTAGCTCTGGTTAGTCCCAGAACATCAGGTTTGCCCTGAAAAAGAGCTCTGTGTCTCCTGAAAGCTTGTCTCTTACATTGACAGCAGTTGATCCAATAAAAGATATAATCTTACCCACCTTGTCTGTCCAGTATTTGTCAGGCACCATGGATCTCAAGGGCAGATCAGTGGGGTTGCCAAGTGAGAGCTCTACTCTAATCCCCTGCACCTACAGGCTACACCCTTTGGTTCAGCAGAATTAAATGACTAGCAGAAGATTGCTGATTGGATATTAGTTAGTCCACTTCTTGTTCCAGCCCCATCCCTTGACTGATTAACTAATCTTTTAATATGTTGATACCCAGACCCGGAGTGATAGCTCTTGTAACCGTAAGTTCAAGTGACTATGCCATTCTTGTGCATATAAATACTGAAACTTATTATAAAAAGCATACTAAACTATTTGCCTCAATAATATGCTAAGGCAGCAAGTTCCAGAAATTACTTATACGTGCCACAAAAGAATATTATCTTTTATCTGTTATAGTTATATTGTCTTTTTATTTCATGCTATGTCCCTTATCAGATAGGAAAATATTTCCAGAAATTATGCCTCAAAGGAAAACCTCTGGAAATGTCACTCGCACTCTCAGACTCATAACCCACCCATATATATGGGAAAACGGCTATCCCATTATGTGCATGGTTTGGTAACATTAACACACAAAGTAAGATCCCGCAGGGCTGGAGTCTTGGATCACAGGGTTTCTGAGCTGTGGATGCCACTGCATTGCCACTGGAAGCTTAGACTGAGTTTCCACAGAAAGGACCACATGAGGCTGGGCTTGGAAGGAAGACACAGCTGGATCTGAGTTGTGGTCCCTTGTAGTCCACTGATTGGTTAGTACCAATACTTTAGACAAAACCCTGGCTGGGGTGATTTAGTGGCAGAGAGCAGTCCTGCTTTTTAGCAGGGGGTTGGACTAGATGACCTCAGGAGGTCCCTTCCATCCCTATTATTCTATGATCCTATTGGGAAGCCATAAAAGGAAGCAGCTTGAGCAGCAACACAGATGGCCTGCCTGTCTCTGCTTCAGACCCTGCTCATAATAGACCCTAGACTCCAGCTTCTGACCCTGGTTTGTCCTTGGCTTTGCTTTTCAATTGCTGTCTGCAGCCTGGCTCCTGACCCTGCTTGCCTACTGATGCCTGGATCTCGATCTGTCTCAGGCTCTGACTTCCCAGTACCTAACTTGGCCTGACTCCTGCTCTGATCACTAGATCTGTTCATCTGTGTCCCACTCATAACTCACACTATGACCTGAATAATAGCAAGAGTCCAAGTGCATTCCTTGAAATATTAAGTGACTTACTTTGGCAAAGAATTTAATTTCTTGGTCATGTGGGGATTTCTCTGTTTTTCCACTGGTGACAATGGCTTCTGCAAGGAAACAACCAACACAACCGTCAATAAGAATGAGCAAAAATTTAATTGTAAATAACTCTGAAGACCTTTGAAATAGCCTTACGAACTTAATTTTGAAGCAGTATAAGTAAAGTGTTACAAATACTCCAAATGGCAGGTTCTGCACATGAAACGAGTACTTGATTTGCATTTAAAAAATTATAATCTGAATCTTGTATTATGGTTTCTCAAAAGCAACAAAAGTTGTCATAGGTGCAACTCGGTATAGGGGGTTTATGTTATCGTTGTAAAGTTTAAATATTAACTACTTTTATGAGGTTCAGAATAAAAAAAACTTGAGAAACTTACCCAAATGTGCAATGAACTCTTGAGCAGAGTCAACATATTTTAGAATCTTCTTCAGAAACTTATATGCAAACCTCTTTTCCATGGATGAAGCATCCAAATCCATATCTTTCAGACCCCTAGTTCAGAAAGGGTTAAAATAAATGGTATTACAAAGATGTTACATATAATCAGATTACTATGAAGTTTTCCAAGACCTTTTTTATTTTATTACCTAAATCAGGTAAGTATTCATAAATCAAAATCCACATTTCATAGCAATGCTCTTTCCAAATAGCAATATCTACAACAGTAACTGTTAAAATAAGCCTAAGTTTTTCAGAAGGATTTTTATCCCTTTCCATGTAATATCAGGCACTTTATGAGTCTTCAAAGAAGTATGATCACTTTAAGAAAATGAAAATGTTGGCATTTTGAACCTGATCTAGTAAGATGCTCGCTAATCAATTTTCACTGACTTCAGTGGGGGTGTGTGTGTGAGGATGGTGAATACTAGGAAGCAGATAGATCCAGATCTTCAAAAAAAAACATAGGACCCAACTCCTACTTTAGGCACCTAAATCCAGAACTTAGATATCACCGAAATCCCCCCAAACCCTGCTCAGCTGCCACCTAACTCTGAAGATTCCTAAAATTTCTTGGTGTCTAAATTTGCACCATCAAAGTCCTGACAGCATCTAAGCTTCTGCTTTTTAGGCATGTGTTCTTATTTCTCAGTGGGATCTCAACCAGGGGAAGATAGGTGTTCCATGACCTTCTCTCCTGCTGGGCCTAAGCTGGCAGACATTCTCAAAGAAAGCCTAACTCTATACAAAAGGGCCATGGAGAGGCGGGGGGCCCCTCCTTGCAACCTTTTTCTCAGTGTTAGGGTACCACAAGGCTATAGGAAGAGCAATTGTCTTCCAAACTCATTTACATGGAATGAAAACTGCTTACATTTAATGGAATATCAATTGTTTCTAATATGTACCCTTCTAAAGTCTAAGCAATTATTTCTATATATACTATATCATAAAAACCTGAAAGTCCACATTTGAAGGAAGTTGTTCATTTGAAGAAAAAGGACTCAATCTTTAAAGCAAAGACAGCCTCATTTATAAAGTATACATACTGTGCAACCTACCCAATCCCATATACAAAGAACTTAGCTGTTTTCACAATTTAGCCCAACATTTGTCTGGTGGTTGAAATCTTGGAAATTTGATAACTGCAAACAGGGACTTCAAACGCTGTTACCTTTATGCATTAAAACAAACAAGGAGTTCTGTGGTACTTTTAAACACTAACAAATTTATTTATTGCATGAGCTTTCGTGAGCACAACCCCACTTCATCATCTGACACAAAGACGGACTACAAACCATCAGGAACGCTATCCCAGATGATGTCACAGCACACTTAGTGATTGGACTTTGTACTCACCCACAACCATTTCAGGTCTGGAGATGACTTATACTTTCAAGTCAGTGGCACTGCTATGGGTACCTGCACGGCCCCCCCAATATGCCAACCTTTTTATAGCTGACTTAGAACAACAATTCCTCAGCTCTCATCCCCAAATGCTACTCCTCTATTTATGTTACACTGATGACATCCTCGTCATCTGGACACACAGGAAGAAGGCCCTTGAGAAATTCCACCAAGATTTTAACAATTTCCACTCCATCATCTACCTCAGCCTAGACCAGTCTACATGAGAGAGCCACTTTCTGGACACAACAGTACAAATAAAGGATGGACACATAAAAACCACCCTCTATTGGAAACCTACTGAGCATTATACCTACCTACATCCCTCATGTTTTCATCCAGGACACGCCACACGATCCATGGTCTAAGCTAAGCCCTAAGATACAGCATTTGCTCTGATCCCTCAGACAGAGACAAACCCTTCAGGATCTCTACCAAGCATTTGTAAAACTACAATAACCCCCTCTCCAAGTAAAAACAAAACAAAACAAAAAAAGAGATTGACAACACCAGGAGGATACCCAGAAGTCTCCTACCACAGGATAAGCCCAACAAGGAAAACAACAGAATGTCACTGGTCATCACCTACAGCCCACAAGTCAAACCTCTCCAACACATCATCAGGGATCTATATCCTATCCTACAAGACAATCCTGCACTCTCTCAAACCTTGGAAGGAGGCCAGTCCTTGCTTACAGACAGCCCTCCAAAGCAAATATTCACCAGAAACTACATACCATACAACAGGAACACTAAGCCAGGTACTTATCCCTGTTGCCAACTCTGTCCACCTATCTACACAAGAGATGCCACCATGGGACCTAATCAGCTCAAGCCACTCCATCAAGGGCTCATTCACCTGCTCATCTACCAATGTGATATATGCCATCATGTGCCAACAATGCCCCTCTTCTATATACATTGGCAAAATTGGATTGTCTGATTGGTGTTCATTTATTCTTTTGCACAGAGACATCAAGAATGGTAACATTCAAAAACCATTAGGGGAACATTTCAATCTACCTGGACATTCTGTAAAAAATACGCTAGTTAGAGTATTTGAGCAAAAAACCCCCAGAAAAAACAAACAAACAACCCCCCCCCCAAAAAAAAAAACAGATTTGAATGTGAAACTGCAGAAATGGAATTCATATGCAAACTAGATAACTTCACACTGGGTTTGAAAAGAGATCTTGAATGGTTAAGTCATTACAGAAGGTGATTTCCCTTAAATCACCCCTCTCGGCTCTTGCTTGCAGCTCCTGCATCCCTATTCCAGAGTTTGAATTCAAACAGCTTATTTACTTTAAAGAGGTATGGTAGCAGTCATCCCTGTAGATCTGTTTGAATTAACCTTGTGACCCACCTCTCTGTATCTATATTTACAGCTAATATGATATATTTTTCATTCATTCATCTGACAAAGTGGGATTGTGCCCACAAAAGCTCATGCGATAAATACATTTGTTAGTCTTTAAAAGTGCCACAGAACTCGTTTATTTTGCTGAAACAGACTAACACGGCTACCTCTCTGGAACGCGTCACCTTTATATATTATATTTTAAAGAAAGGGAAGAGCTTATTGTCCAGGGGTAAAATTCAACCTGATGCAGAAACTACCCTAAGCCTCACATAGGGGTGTCCAGGATTGTGCCAGACAAGCAGCCATCTTCTCTATGTGCCATTAAAAAGGTTTCCCAAGCTAGCCCCATAGGAGGCAGGTCATGGGGAGAACTGAAGATAAATATTTTAGCAAATCCAGTGGTGGCACTAGTACCCTGTGCAAACAAAGATCTTGAACAGATATTCATGTACATGACAGATATTCATGTTACAAAGGGACTACTGAGAGGAGTGGGGATGCTGCACCACAGACCTGCACTTTGGCTTTGGGCTTGGATAGATTTCATTTCAGATGCTCTGATCTCCACTCACAAAAAGAGCCTAAATATCTGAGTTAAGTGGATTTCACTCAGTCATAAAGGATGACAGTTTTTAGGGCCTTGTAATGTAAATACTTATGCACATTACCTAGTTATTCATACAAATAGTCCCATTGCAACCAATAGAAGTACACTTGGGGAGTGTGTTTGGTGTTTGCCAGTCCTGAATGTTAATTTGTATTCATTTCTTTGATTCTATACTTTCCCTAAAGACATTCTTTTTGGAAGAACAAACTCAAGCTTTCTACCTTCTCCAAATACAGAAGAAAAATGGTTACATACCTGTACTGTAACAGTTCTTCTTCAAGATGTGTTGCACATGTCTATTCCTCTTCAGGTATGTATGTACCCAGTGCACTGTAGCTGGAAAGCTTTTTCCTAGTGGTACCTGTTGGGATGGTACGTGTGCTGTGCATCTCCTGTGCATCCAGGCAGAGGCATAGAAGATGGAGTTGTCCCAGTCCCACCTCAATTCCTTTGCACTGGAACTATAACATTATGCACTCCAAAGTAGAATTCAGGAGGGCTGGTCATGGAATTGACATGTGCAACACATCTAAAAGAAAAACAGTTACAGTAGAAGTATGTAACTATTTTTTTTTCTTCACATGATTGCACATGCCTATTCCCCATCAGATGACTCCCAAGCAGTCGTCTATGGAGCAGAGCTTGTAGTCTATTTGAAAACAATTGTAGAATAAACTTCTCAGAATCTACATTGCCTCTGGAAGCCAATGAAATGGCACAGTGCTTGATAAAGATGTGAACTAGAGATAAAATCACTGCTTTACACATATTTGGTGTTGCAATATTCTCTTAGAACGCTACTGAAGCTGCCTGTGCACTTGTGGAATGTGCTAGGAAGACGGTTTAGACTTTGAACATCATGACATATAGATATGTAGGCGATCCATCCAGAAATCTGCTGAGGTAACCACCTACCTTTTCATTCTCTCTATACAACAAAACATAATTGAGGCAAGGAACAAAATAATTGTGTCCTGTTCAAATGCAAGGCAGACATCTGTCACAAAGCCTGTGAATGAAGTTTTTTTCCTCATTGTTTTGTGAATGTGGCCTGGAAAAAACCATAGGTAAATAGATGGTGTGGTTGAGATGGAAATCAGTACCCTCTTGGGGGGGAGGACTTCAGATGAGGTTCTAAAGCAATGTTATCCTTAGAAAAATAGTATAAAGTTGGTCTGCAAATAATACTTTCAGTTCTCCAATCCTCCAAGCAGAAATAAATGCCACCAGAAAGCCTGCCCTGAGAAATGATATGGAAGAGGGCAAGAAGCCAAAGGCTGAAAAGTGCAAATTCCAGGATAAAGTGGCTCTTTAACCTGAGGAAAGAGCCTGGCTATTCCCATCAAATAATCTGATTGACACAGGGTTGGAAAATATCAAATCACCTTAAAACAGAAGTTGAAAAACTGAAATTGCAACTACGTGCACCTTGTTGGAGCTGAGAGAGAGAGAGAGAGACCTAATTCTCTCAGATGCAGCAAATATAACAGATCATCCTGAACCTTGCTTTGCCTCATCAGGAAGAACATTCCATCTGCCTGCCCAAAGCAACAAAGATTCCATTTGTGCAGGTAAGAAATTCTGGTGGACAATTTCCTATTGATCAGTAAAAAGTTATGCACAGCTAGTGAACAATCCTTTCCCCCTCAGTCTAGCCACTCAGCCCTGATGCTGTGATTCTTGGAAACCCTTGATACCTTAAGCAATTCTCAAAACAAAGGAAGATGATGCCACTCTGATACTAATTGTTCCAGCTCTAATATTCATTGGACCCAACAGCACCAGCTTTTGGGCTTCCAAGGTTGTCAGTGTGACTCACCCTGACTCTGTATCATGAAAACAGGAACATGTCTGTGATTGAACCCAGGCTCTGACCCACCGTGGAACAGAACCCATGGCACTACCTGTCCTGCTTTGTGGTGACAAGATCCACAGTCTCTAAGTCCCAAGTTTGAAAAAAATCAGTCTTACTATATTGATTTTTAGAGACCACTTGTGATCCCTGCTGAAAGAACCACTGAGATGATCCTCCAGAGAATTCTGAATCCCTGAGTGATATCTTATTCTGAATGCAAAAATTCCGGAGTGTAACAACTTCCCGATAGAGCTGATCTGATCTGGCTCAACATATCATACTGTTGTCATATTGTCTGTAAGGACTTGAACAGAATATCTCCTTATCTCAAAGATTTTAAGGCCAGAGAAAATCATCATGATCTGGTCTGACCTCCTGCATAACAAAGGCCATAGAACTTCACTCATCCACTTCTATAACAGGCCCATAACCTCTGGCTGAGTTACTGAAGTCTTCAAATCTTGATTTAAAAAGACTTCAAGTTTCAGTGAATCCATCATTTACTTAACTTCAAGCCAGCAAGTGACCCATATCCCAGGCTACAGAGGAAGGTGAAATACTGCCAAGCTTGCTCCTACTCTGACGTGGGGAAAAATTACTTCTCCACTCCAAACATGGTAGTCAGTTAGACCCTGAGCACACAGGCAATATCCACCAGCCAGACATCTGGGAACAAATTCTCTGTAGTAACTCAGAGCCCACTCCATCTAATTTACCATCTCTGGCTGTGGCAGATATTGCTAATAGTAGTCAAAGACACATGACATTGAAGGCAATCTCATCATACCATTCTGTCCATAAATTTAACAAGCTGAGTTTTGAAACAAGTTATGTTTTTTTACACCACTATCCTTTGGGAAGGTTGTTCCAGAACTTCACTCCTCTGATGGTTAGAAATCTTCATCTAATTCCAAGTTGAAAGTTGTTGATGGTTAGTTTATATCCATTTGTTCTTGTGCCAACACTGGCTCTTAACTTAAATAACTTCTCTCTGGCTATGTACACACGATCAGATTAAAGCGCAACAAGGCAATCGCGCTATAAAACTCACGTGACCTTTATTGCGGGACAACGCGTACACACGTTGCTCCCTGCAACGCAACAAAATTACATGCATTATCGCGGTTGAGCGCAATGACTTCTGGGCACCTATCCCATCGTTCCATTTTCCCCTAAATCGGCGCTATGAATCATGGGATGAAGGAAAGGAACGCAAAGCGCCATGGGTAAAGTGTTAGTTCCCCATGGTGCTTTGTGTCCCCTAGCGTCTTCGTCGTTTCCAATAGCAACTCGTGCCTATTTTCAACATTGCAGTGACGCACCGCACCACTTGCAATCAATCACAACAGCGACAGCATGGATCCTGCTCTGATCTCCACTGTCGCCTTCAGCATTCTGAATACATCTCGGCTTGTTGCTCAGTACGCAATGAGCTCCGAGTCAGATGAGGACACCGAGGAGCAGGGGCTGATCGATGCCCTGCAGAGCAACAGCACCGCGTTGCTCAGCTCCTTCACCGATCATCTGCACACGGTGCAACGCCGTTTCTGGTCGAAAGAGACGAGCACTGAGTGGTGGGATCGCATTGTTATGCAGCTGTGGGATGATGAGCAGTGGGTACAGAACTTTCGAATGCAGAAAGCAACCTTTTTGGAACTGTGCTCAGAGTTGGCCCCTGCCCTGCGACGGAAAGACACCAACATGAGGTCAGCCCTAACCGTGGAGAAGCGTGTTGCGATTGCTGTATGGAAGATGGCGACTCCCGACTGCTATCGGTCCGTTGCAAACCAGTTTGGAGTCGGGAGGACCACCGTCGGATTAGCCCTCTCACAAGTGTGCCAAGCCATCAATCGCATCCTGCTACGGAGGACGGTGACATTGGGCAATGTTCGAGAGATTGTGGACGGCTTTGCTGCCATGGGATTCCCTAACTGCGGGGGAGCCATAGACGGCACACACATCCCTATTTTGGCTCCAGACCATCTCGCGACGGAGTACATAAACAGGAAGGGCTACTTCTCCATGGTGCTGCAAGCACTCGTGGATCACAAGGGGCGTTTCACGGACATCAATGCTGGGTGGTCGGGAAAGGTGCATGATGCCCGCATTTTCAGGAACACTGGTCTGTACCGGAAGCTGCAAGGGGGCACCTTTTTCCCTGATCAAAAAATAACAGTGGGGGAGGTGGAGATGCCCATAGTCATCCTCGGAGACCCAGCATACCCACTGATGCCATGGCTCATGAAACCCTACACCGGGAACCTTGATCGCAGCAAGGAACGGTTCAATTACCGATTGAGCCGCTGCAGAATGACTGTGGAGTGTGCCTTCAGCCATTTAAAAGGGCGCTGGCGCTGTTTGTATGGGAGGCTGGACTTGGCGGAGGACCAGATCCCTGCCGTGATTGCGTCGTGTTGTGTCCTCCATAACATTTGTGAAAGTAGGGGAGAAAAGTTTTCCCCTACGTGGGCTACGGAGGCACAGCACCTCGAGGAAGCATACGAGCAGCCAGCCACTAGGAGTATTAGGGTGGCACAAGGATAGGCTGCCCGCATAAGGGAGGCACTGAGGGAGCATTTTAATTATGCCCTCCCCTAGTTAAGTTCCATGACGCATCAGGTGCACCTTAGGATCATTTCAATAATGTGTATAAATAAATGCATTCTTCAAAGTATTTGTTACTGTTTTTATT
>ML685764.1:6430789-6511055 GCA_007922175.1 Pelusios castaneus
GGGGGGGGACTGGATGTTGTCCTGTACCGGGGGGAAGGGTGGCCTTCAAAGAAATGCTTTGAGGGACTGCGGGGAGTGGGAGGCAGACACGGCTGAACTGTCTGGATTGGAGCCCGGACATTTATCGCCTGGGATTGCAAAGCAATCATGCTCTTGAGCAGTTCTGTTTGCTCCTTCATGACGCTTATCAGTTTGTCCCTGTGTTTCTGCCTCCTCTGCTGGGATTCCTCTCTCCAGGCTCGATTCTCCCTTGAGGATTCCTGTGTTGCTTTCAGCAGCTCGTGAAACATATCCTCCCTGTTTCTTCGAGCACGCCGCCGAATGTTTCTCATTCGGTCAGCTGGGGTAGACACCGGCCTTGTGAAGCTCAATTCTAATACAAAAATAACAATATAGACATTGTTAACACATAGCATAGATAACCAATGTAACCTTCCAGTTGCACATTCCACTGGAAGGTACAGGGCAGCCAACACACTACACTTCGCTGAAGCAGACAAGGTACGTTCTAATAGTCGGCTTACCAGGGGCTAAGAATCTGCAGAGGGCACACAGATGGAACCAGATATCTTTCTCCTCAGAGTGCCCCTGCCATCTCGAATACATCTCCTACATGCCGCCGGTAGCAAGCCAGGACCGTATGCTGCTGCACTGTGTGCTGCCATGGTTCCCAGGGCTGTGCTTTGCAGCTGGAGAGGCAGTGTCCATCTTTGGGAGCGCAGACACAAACGCTCTCCCATCTAACCTGAGTATTAGGCTCTGGAGGTACATCGAGGAAACCTTTACTGACCTAAATGCAGATGATTATTTTACAATCACTGCTTGTATTGATGCCCTTCTAATGAATGCAGAGTAAATAGCGTGCACAGCAGGGACCCGCAAGCACCCCCACCCCAGACAATGATATTTTAGCAGGAGCAGAGCTGAACGAAGGAGAAACTTACCTGAACCCCCCTCTGCCGCCTCAGAGAACACGCTGCAGTTCAAGCCTTGGGTGGACATCTCAGCGGGGCTGCTGAAGAGCTGGCTACACGCGGTTGCGCTTTCCTCCGTGTCATCCTCCATCTCCTCCTCAACAACGTCCTCATCCTGCTCAGCTCTGGCAATCACTGGATGAGGGGGGGCTGAAGTGTCCACGGGACTCTTGGCAGTGGTTGTTGGGTTCCCACTGAGGATGGCTTCTATTTCCTTATAGTACCTGCATGTAGCAGGCGCTGATCCGGAACGGCGGTTTCCCTCCTTCGCTCGGTGATAGGTTATTCTGAGCTCCTTCACCTTTGATCTGCACTGCACTGTGTCTCTATCATGCCCTCTCTCTGACATGGCCCGAGAAATTATGCCAAATGTGTCATAATTCCTCCTTCTGCCGCGTAGCTGCGCCTGCACAGCGGACTCTGCCCAGATGCTGATCAGGTCCAGCACCTCTGCCGTGCTCCAAAGGGGTACGCGTCTTCCACGGCGGGCTGCCATTGCTAATGATGATTGGAGCCCAAACACACTCCACGAGGAAGATAGCAGGAAGTGAAACAGACTAGAAATTTGAAAATCCCGGGAATAAGTTCGGGGCAGGGCGGGGACAGTTTCGTCACGGCCACAGAGCGGGTGGGGGGAAGACCGGAGAGGACGACTTTGGAATGCTGGGACACTTCCGGAGGCCAGTCAATGCGCGGTAAGCGCACACACGAGCGCAAAAGCGCAACAGCTGTTCCGCATTAGCTGTTACCACCCTCGTCGAGGTGGTTTTTGTATTGCAGTACAAAAAGGCAGTTAACGCGCAACAGCCCTGTTGCACGTGTGTACGCCGTTGTTGCTATCGCGCGGTAATGAGTTTTAATGCGCGATAAAATGCTCGTGTGTACAAGGCCTCTGTCTCTGATGTTTGTCCCTCTGATGTATTTATAGAGAGCAATCATATCTCCCCTCAGCCTTCGTTTTGTAAGGCTAAACAAGCCAAGCCACTTGAGCCTCCTCTCAAAAGGCAGATTCTCCATTCATCTTATCATCCCAGTAGTCCATCTTTGTATCAGATGAAAAAAAAACCCCCAAACCTAGCACTTTCTGTGCTCTCTGTTCTAGTACATAGGTGCAGCTCTTTGTCCAAAATCCCTGAGTTTGTAGGGAACCTATGGCTATGTCTACACTTGCACTTTTAAGTCGACTTTAACTAAGTCGACTTAACTATGTTAAGGAATCTATCAGGTGATATGGTCCCAGGGAGTATCCTGATGAGCCATTAAGGAGCCATTAATGGTTGTCCACACCCTCCCATCTAAGGCATTTGTCCAGAAGGACACAAGTTAAAGTATGGATATAACATCAAATTCTTAACTTCTAATCGAAATAGAATTCCTAGACATAAACTATATAATCATTCCCAGCAAATTACTACCTTTCTATTGATACCAAACATGACATAGTTCCTATGGATTATAGCATTTATGAGATATCCATAGAAAATAATACCATAAATGCTTCCCTAAATCCAGACAGTGTCACACCATGTCCACACGCCCTGCCCTTTGGGGGGCATGCCAGGCTCCCCCTGTGCCCCCCCCGGCAGGGAGGGCATTGGTGTAGTCCTGGGGCAGCCCTAAGTCGACTTAGGGCTACCCCAGGGCTACACTGGCTTAATTCGACTTTAGAAAGTCGAATTAAGCCTTAGGTCGAGTAAAAAGCAGGTTTAATAAAGTCGACTTAATTTTCATTACGTCGACTTTATTTTGCTTAAGTCGACTTAAGCGAGCTGCTTAAGTCGACTTAAGCAAAGTGTAGTGTAGATTCAGGGCAAGTTAAGTCGACATAAGCCAAGCTTAAGTCGACTTAATTTGCCAGTGTAGACGCAGCCTATATGTGTACTCCAGACTAAAGAAGACAAGAGTAATTGTAGGAACAGGAGAGTGAAGACCACCACCCTTGCAGATGTTTCACTGGACTCTCCACCATTTCAAGGATACTCTTGCAGGTACATGAATCAACCTGTCCAGAGAGTGTCAGAATGGACAATAAATTGATTTTAAGTGTCTTGTAGACATTTCAGGTGTCATATGACATGCAGAATCACATGTGTGCAAGAGGCCATGTGTCCCAGAAGCCTTAGATACTTTCTCACTATTGATTTTAGGTAAGCCTGGAAAGAATTGTATAATTACAGAATTGCTTGGAATCTGGCTGAAGGAGGTATTCCAGGGCTGATGCAGAAGGAAGGAATGCCCAGAATGACTCCATTTTCTGTACAGGAGAAAGGATTGTTTAAAATCAGGTCCAGCTGGGCAAGCAGAATCTGGATTTCCCTAATGCCTGGAATGCCCCCAAATAAAACAATTGTCTAGGCAGGGGAATACGTGAATGCCAATTCTGTGGAGATAGACAGCTACGATGGCCAGGCATTTGGTAAATAGACTGGGAGCTATGAAAGCCAAAAAGAGAAGCCAGTAAATTGGTAGTGATGGCTTGATTCCAGCATGTTAGATGGAGTGATCTTTTATTTCCAATGCACTGAGTCAAGGTGGAAGCCTTTCCTCCCTCATCTGGCTCAGAATCTTTTTGCATTTTCACAGACCATCAGGTAGCCATAAACTAGAGGGGAGAAGTTCCTCCTCCTTCCTGGATGTAGTTAATTATGTCATCTCCCATGCAGCTATCACACACTTTATTCAGGCAGTTCCCACCCTTGGATGGATATTTGGCAGTCTGCTGCAGCTGCCTCACTGGCCCTGTACTTTCAGATGGAGACACCTGCTCTGTATTATCTCTGTTTCTCTGATAATGATGGGCAGAAACCTTATTTTCCTGTCACAGCTTTGGGACTGAAACAATTTATCTTTGATTCAATAGGACACATCACTCCCAGGGAACAAGAGGCTGTCCCAACTCCCTTCCCTCTGTTTTAGGTGCCTGCTTACAAACAAGAGATATCCTGAGCTTGTCAGGTTTGCCTTTTTATTGCAGGCAAGGGAGAAAATCCCTCCTTCTAGTCACATCATTTGTCTTTTGACTAGCTTCATTCTTAGCCTTATGATGCTCTCTCAGCATCTGATACAAGCCCTTCAGTTGCTAGAGGGAGAGGGACTGGGTTTCAGCCTAAAGTGACAGTCATTTCCAAGAAGGATAGGAAAAGGGAGGTCTGCCAACATGCCCACGACCGACAACCCTGACCATTCCTGGGCTTCACAGGCTCCTGTAGGCAGGAAAAATGGCTTCACATTAGGAACTTTAATCTAAAATACACATTCCTTCAGAATTTGATGGGGTTTTACCACACAGGATTGGATGAGAGTTCTCCAAGTCCCAGAATCTCTCCATTAAATACCACATTCTGATCTGCATCCAGGAGGGTGCAACGTGACAGTTGGGTGGTGGTTTGAGGAATGGACATCTTGGTATGAAAATTATATGCCACTGGCAGCCTGGCTGTCTGACTCCCTCCCTCTGAAGAGTTAGTCACACATCTGACTTTGTGAGGTTAGACTGTAGCGAGCCTTTCAGCATTGCACTGGGCCTCAGTGGGTGGAGTGGGCAATACTGGGCAAAGTGGTCCAGCTAGTCCCAGATGAGACATCGCTTTTCCTCATCTGTCCCTCCCCTATCCTGGGCTTCTTGGTGGTGGCTTCCCTTCTCCTAGGCTTGGTTCCTGACCTGGGCCCAATCCCTATACTCTGATCCCATTAGGTTTGCTATCAAACACAGACCAATTACCCACATAATAAAATGCCAACTTCACCACTAAACAGACCCCTTTATGATCTTTGTTAACCATAATTTTCAGGTCACAGGGGCAGCTTTGGAAGAATTTTTCAAGTCTTATTAATTCATAGAGTTTTTCAGTAGTGGTTCTAACACTGGTAAGAAAGACCATTTATCACTAAGTCTAGTTTGCCTGGGTGGCAAGATAGTCTCTTTAGGTTCTCCAGTCTATCTGTGACACCGTGGGAAGACTGCTACAGTGATCCAGATTCCCATTTTTTCCTGGGTTGGTGAAATCTAATTATAGAACATAGCACCAGTTTGCTGGTTGTCTGCACTGAAACAGGCACAGTTATGAGCCACTCCAAGAAAGCACAACACTGGTGATGCCACAATCCACTACCCATTTTCTTATGTACCCTTAATTTGAATTGAAACGTCAGTATATTTCATATTCCCCCTTTTTCCTGAATTCCCTCAAACTTCCTCTTATATGCTTCAGGGGTCAGTATAAACTTTTGCAGTAATGATTTTTTAGATCGCCACAATCTTTGCAGTTCTCTCGTTCACATGGATAAAAGTGACTAAGGCCTTCTCTGACAGAAGCGGAGCCAGACACCATACAACATCCCCTTGCCCCACCTTATTCAATTCACATCCTATTTCAAAAGCATTTAGAAATATATTCATGTCATCCTCTTTCCTTAATCAAGGAAATAATTTGGAGTCTATGTGCCTCCCTGAGACTAGACATATGGGGTCTGGCTCCACCTGTCAGATCATTTTTGCTGACACAATCTCTCCATCTTGAACTGATGTAGATGCGCTTTCTCTCTCTCATCTTGCTGCTTGACCAGGAGTCAGCGCTTGTGGGTTGCTCTTTCTCCAGGGGCTACAACACTGTACACTAGTTACCATCCAACCTGCACAAAGCAAAGTACTTTATTCTGAGGGCAAAAGCACCACAGAGAAAACATAAAAACAAAACCAAGTCTTACATGGCTAGGAATAAACATACCAGAAATTGCCCATCAGTCCTATGGGCCCTACTAAGCCAAAGTCATTTAATCCTTTTAGCAGAATGCCCTGTCCATTTGCTCACTCATCATGAAGATCCTGAGTCTGTTAAAACTCAGTCTTTACACATCTCATGTTCTTTGTTTATCTCTTGTCTTTGGAAAACTCAGTCGAACTGGTATATGTAAAACACCCCAGGTGGCGCTCCTTTTCCAGAGTTGGTTACAACCCCAGGGATAATCAGCCGGTATTGTCTTTTAGTTCTGTAAGAGCTGTGATAACTCTCCCGCAAGGCAGTAGCAGATTCCCACAGCTATGATATAGCTGTGGTAGTGCACAGAATGGAATTTCATCCTGAATGGTCCTTTGCGAGTCTTCTTCCTTCAGCAAGAGTAAACATGGGAGGGTTTGACTTCTTAAATCCCTTAAAATTGAATCTTCCAATTGCATTCATGTTAACCTTGTCCCCTACTTCCTTCAACTGAAGCTCTATAAACCTTGTGTAAGTATACTTTCTTGTGCACATTGGACACAATCCCATCTTTGCAGTTGTCTTGTTATCAACTGGTGCCAGTCTGCACATAGCCAGGATCATCTAGGTATCTCCTCGTTTGTGACAAAATCAAACTAATGGATGTAAAGATGCCATAACTTTTGACACTGAAAACTGTGTTTTCCCCTCCTCAATTGTTTTTAATAACAATTTTTCTGCTCCATATAATAGACATGTTATGATTACTGCACTGAGCATTCATGTCTTACTTGTCACACAAATATCCTGTCACCAGAACAGTAGCCACTGAAGACATTGAAATGCCACTGATGCAAGACCCAATCTGATGTGTAACTTTTTGTATATAGAGTCTCTTTTTGTCAACATACTAATCTTCAAAGATCTTGCTTCTCCACCATTCAGAAGGAGACTGTTCCTCTCCCAAGTGTTTGGAAAGCCATCACTACAGACAAACAGTGTCTAAGCATCATGGAACTGGATTAAATGCTCCAGTTCTTTTCTGTAACTTTTTGCTTCTACATCCTTTTTCAATAACCCTAAAGTGTTGCTTCCTCTTTAAGAAATCCAACTACTTCTCCATCTAGGAGCAGGTATTACTCCATGAGGTAGTGTGAGATATTGAGGCCAGCAGGCAGGTACAGAGTAGAAGAAGGGAGGTATATAAGCTCCAGGATGTTGAAAGCGGTGTATCCTAGTGACTGACCAGGGCCACTGAAGGGTAATTGGGAGCACCTGAGGGCAATTGAGAGGCAGCCAGGTGCAATTTAAAAGCTTCCCCACCCCAAACAGAGGCTGCACAAACTGGAGAAGGAGCAGGAGGTCAGTGCTGTGCTGTGCTGTGCTGTGCTGTGGAGGGTAACTTAGGAAGATAGAAGTAAAAACAGAAGGCTGAAAAATGAAGGGGACACTGGCCAGAAGGGGACACTGGTTGTAAAAATCCTAAAAGGGACAGAGGAGGGGGAAACAGCCCAGGGGAAGTGATTGCAGAACTGTGACTCGGTCCGCAGCACATAGATGCATACCATAGGGCCCCTGGGCTGCGACCCAGAGTAGAGGGCAGGCCTGGATCCCAAACTATTCCCCCCCCCCCAAGAGCTACACCAGTGAAGGCAGCCCAAAGGGCAATAACCAAGGCTGTCAGGAGAGCCACCGTGACCGCTAGCCCTAGCAAGCGTGAGACCCACCACCGGAGCGCCGTCATCTGCCACAGTAGTTTCTTAATCTTAGGTCCCTGTTCTCTTTCTAAAAGATCTACTGCTTCAGCACTTGGCTCCATTCTGACTTGGTGAGAGCCACATTAAACTAGAGCTGTGAATATCACTGTGCAGGACATACCCAATGCAAGTTAGATAGTGTTTAATCCCAGGCCACTTGGATATAACCAAACTGCCCAGTACCACATGAACCAACCACAGAGAAAACAAGAAATATCCAAGTGGGGAAAAAACAGAGGTAACTAAACACTAACTCTATAACAACTAGTTAAAAGAAGAAAAAAATTTCCTCAGAAGGAAAAAAGGGGAACTGTGAGCAATACCCCATGGAGAGCTCCAATAGGGACAGTGAGAAGGAAAGGAGGGGATTCTCCTGCTATTCCTTTGCCTGGATGTACAAGGAAATGAACTGAGCATGTGCCACCCCGACAGATACCACTAAGGAACTCTCTTAGTGTGTGCATACCTGAAGTGGAAAACATATACAATCACCTGAAATGGAACAGACATCACTTGAAGAAGAACCCCAGCTATCAGACCATTTTAGTTTACAAGAAGTACTCAATACTGTGAAACATACAGCCTTAAAGGCTCTTTGTCATGTAATTTCTCATCGAATTGTTACAAGAAGATTATTATTTAACTTATGAGTTTCTTCCCCTCTGGTATAATTGTTCATTTTTTACTGGTTTGTATTCTTGCAATATAGTACAACTGAATTCTTTTTTTTAAATCACAGAATAAGTAATTGCCTAGCATTCATCCTGCCTTTAAATAAAATGAGGCATGTCATAGTGCGCTTTGTTAGTTCTGCCACTTTGCATAAACAAATTATGCAAGGATGCACAGCAAAAAGTCCTTTGCCTTACTGGTTAAATATAGCCGTACAGAGTAGTCATCATAAAAATCCCTTTAGAAGAGTTATTTTACATGTATACATTTCCATAACATTAGACCACAAAGTCTATTTTCCTATGATCATTACTGACAACTGCTGGGGTTAATTCCTAAAGTTTTGATCTGTCTTCATACTTTGGGTTAGATCTTATTATTGTATTTTGTATTTGTCTTGAACACACACTTAATTATAAATCTCATCTGTGTATGCTATCCCCAAAACTGAAATGAAAATAATTTTCTAAGTTAAGAAAGGACTGGAAATTATAATATTCATTGTTTACAGATGAAATACAAAACAGTAGTTATACTATCCATGATTAACACAAAGAGTAATGAGAGAGAGAAATTAACAAGAATGAAGGTATTGGTAAGAAAATATTTTAAATAAATACTAAGCTTACCTAGATACAACAATGCCATTCATTTGAAGGAATTTAAACAACTCTTGTGCTTTCTCCCGGTCCCGAGATTTCTCCTTGGCTGTCAATGTGTCATAAGGCACCAATAAAGGATGACTACCTCCTCCTTTGGAAAATTGAGAGAACTGTAATTTTTTTTATTGTAATGCTATTTTTCAAATATAAATGTAACTACATAATTCATATTGTATTACATTGTCTTCTGTTCTTTCAGACTTTTCCCGCTCCCCCATTTTATTTGGGGTTCACAGGATTCATTTTTACCTTTGCTCTCCAATTCCATTTTCTTCTTTTTGGCCCAAATGTTATGATAGTTTTCAGCCACTACCTCAACCATTCCCTACATTGTCACAAAGAAAAGGCAATTCAAAATTAAAAGGTGATAGAATGAAAATTCAGCTAACACTATTCCACATAAATATACTTTAAAAATGAGATGCAACACCAAAATATTGTAGAGTATTTTCTCTCATTAATTAATTAATTAGACAAACATAAAGCATTAGCCTCAACAGAAGCATTATTTGAGTATAAGCTAGAACAACAACAATAATTGAAGGACAAGTTCAGATCCAGAGATATTTTACAGCATGGATCAATGAGTGCTCAAAATCATTTTGCTTACCAAAAATAATAATTGTTGTTATTATTGCTTATTGTATTGTATTATTGTAATACTTAGGAACCCTTGACATGTACCAGGACCTCTTTGTCCTAAGTGCTGTGCAAACACAGAACAAAAAGACAATCTGTGTCAAAAAGCTTAATTATAAGACAAAAGAGGACAGGTGCAAGCAGACAGCTGGAGGAGTTCAAGGAAACAATATTGGTCACTGACAATGGTTTCAACCCACCAGCAGCCTAACTGTTAAATTATTATAGGCATCATGGCAAAGGAGAGTTTTAAAGGGGAATTTGAATGAAGATAATGAGGTAGCTGTGTGGATGTTTATATAGAGCTTATCCTAAGCATGGGGGGGGGGGGGGGGAAGCATGGGAGAAAACACAAATGTTCTCATTTGAAAATTTAACAGATGATGGAGGCTGGCATCATTAGTCAATCAGAGATGGTAGCTGACATCTTGATAGTGAATGGAAAGCAATAGGTAGGATGGGGATAGGTTGTGTAGACAAGCAGCTTAGGTTTGATGCGATAGAGAAGGTGAAGCTGCAGATGGATGCGAATGGAGAGATGATGTGGTCAAGGCAATGCACTAGGAAAATTATCTTTGCATCAGCATTCTGAGTTGATACAGTGGCACAATACTGCATTCATCAAGACCACAGATTCCCAGTAACTGAGACACGAGATGAAGAGAACCTGGATGACAGTTATAGGAATTGTGTGACTGGATAGGAAAGGCTGTATTTTAGAGATGTCATGAAGAGAGAGTCAGCAAGCTGTAAACACAGCCTGGATACGAGTACTTCCAGAGAGGACAAATTTAATGATAATGCCCAGGTTACAGGCCTGAATGATAGGCAGGATGCTGATGTTGTTCAGAGTGATTGAGAATGAAGATTGGGGTGAGGGTGAAGAATTAAGAGATCTCTCTTAGCCATATTGAGCTTAAGCTGGTGACTAGACATCCACAAGGAAATGTCACAGAGGGAGTCCAAGATTTTAGTTTGGTCAGGAGAGACACACCTAGAATTAAGATGTAGATCTATAAGTATTCAGCACAGAGATAGTAGCTGGATTTATTTATTTTTGAGAACAAGATAAGGTATAGAGAGAGAAGAGAAGGGGACCAAGGAGGAGGCCCTATAATGTCCCCTAGAAGAGTTGGAGGAGAATGAGGAGGATTGTCGGAAGAGCAAGCTGAAGTAATGATGAGAGAGGTAGGAGGAGAACCAAGAGAAGATAGTCATAAAAGTTGTGATGATTTGAGGAATTTGTCTCCACAACTTATGAATGCTGTTTGATATTATGAACTCTCTGCATGTATTTTCATCAGACTTCAAGTTCCATTTTGAATATAGGAGCTAATTGCCTTGTCTGTTGTCTTTTTACTTTCATATTGGACTTAAATTCCAAGGGGGCATAATATAGGGCTGACAACAGAGGATTGTTAAATGGAATAGTCTTCTATTCAAATATAAACATCCTAGAACAGTGGTCTTCACCCTGGGCGATACCGCCCAGTAGTGGATGTTTTGTGATTTTTGGTGGGCACTACAAACAATTAATTTAATGACAATGGCAATTTATAAAAAGTAACAATTTATGTAGGTGGGAGGTAAATTTACTGCAAATGTGAAAATATTGAAAAACTGGGTGCTGATCAAAAAAAGGTTGAAGACCACTGTCCCAGAAAATAGGCTGGCTTCTACTCAGGAGAACTGGTTTGTCAGGGGATAGGCTACCTAGCAATGAAGTTCCATGTGGTTCTATGATTACTTGAGGAATCTGATTCCTAGATTTACTTTACAAAGGTTTTTAAAAGGTTATAAAAGGACAGGATCTGCTCTGGTCAGACTCTTTAGCCATTTCACCAGCTCAAGTGGAGGGAGGCTGCTACAGGAGCCTGGAGAGGCTGGGGGCAACCCTGCTTACCTGAACTCAGATGGTCACCCATGGACCCCCAAGGGAAGGATGCACTAGGGTGAGGTGCACGGCATTCATAGTATTTGTTATTTTTTATAAATGTTCTATGCATCTTTTGTGCTGTTAAGTATAGAGACTCTTGAATGCAACATCTATCACAGGTACTAGGAGAGTTAATCTGTGACTTCAGAGCACCTACAAAGTTGGAGTTCTGGGAAAGTGGTAGCTAGGACTGAAGACATGGATGTGGTGGGTTCTTTTGTTTTGTGTGTGTGTTTTTTTTTATGAAAGATGGCAGAACTGAAGGAAGAATGCATTTATTATGGAGGATGTCAGCCTGGCCATGGGATTTCTACCAGAGATGCTCCACAACATGAGAACAGGAGCAAAGGAAGCAAATATTGGAGGTGATTCAGGGCTGAGGATTGGAAGGACAAATATGGCTATGGGAAAGCGGCCCACAAAATCAAGGGCGGAGGAAAGCAAAACATGGAGAGAATCAATAACCATAGCAACACGAAGAAAGGCGAGAGAAACAAGGGAGGAGACAGGTGAGAGTAGATGAGAAGGTCATCAATACTGCTGAACTGAAGTCATGAACCAGTCAAGTGACAAGGCATGAGGGAGGGGACTGATGAGTGTGATTAGGTGATGGTCAAAGAGAAGGACCTCAGCAACAGAGAGATCAGGGAGAGAATACTGCTTGGGGAAGATCAAATAAAGTGTCTTTTGATGAGTGGGAACGTTGAACCAGAACTGCAGTTGAAACAAAGAGGTGAGGATGAGGGAACATGCAGCTAAAGGGTGGGGTGGGTTATCAGCATGGAAGATGAACTCACTAAGGATGAGTGTGGGAGATTGTGAGAAGAGAAAGAGAGGGAGTCAAGTGTCAAAATCAGAATGAGTACTGATGGGCAGAAGTTGGATGGATGTCAGCAACATGGAGGGAGAAAAGAGAGGAGTCAGAAGCAATATTGTTTAAAAGAGAAGAAAGAGTGAGAAACGGGAAGGAAAGAAGAGCAGAAGCAGTAGCACTTGAAGAGGAGAAGCCCATCACCCCGCAGGTCTGAGGGAAGGCAAGAGCTCCATAGGAGAGAAAGTATTTATTTGTTTTAAATATTTATTTTCATTTTCATTCAGAATTACATTTATTAGAGTTGTAAAAATGTCCCAGTCCATGATCTGGGTGCAAGAACTTAAAACCCCCCAAAAAACATATAGAAAAGCAATGCCATTTATAAGCTGTTTCCTCCCCATAAACTTGTCTGGAATAGTAATGTGACTCCATAACACAGACCTCCATCATATCCAACTCTCTTATTAAATGCCTGGAGATATACATGGCCTTTGGAATATGCCAAGAATATTACTTTACTCAGGCTCTTTAGAATCAAGGTAAGAGACAGGTTCCTAGATGGGAGGCAGTTACTGAAAATGCTTTGTCTGCAGCCCACTAACAGTTGTTTTACATTGTGATATTTTCTAGATAGACAGATGATACCAGCTAGCTAATGAAACACTATCAGTAGGACAAACACTAGATGTCCCATTTTGAAATCATGCTAACTGACAATACAAAATTGAGAACAAATACAGCATCTATCTATTTTTATAGGAAGTTGCCAGAAGTACACTCACAAACATGCAGTGTACTCATAAAAACCCACATATGTGCATAAAATGAGTATCTCCACATACAGCTACTCATTTGCACTTTCTCACATACAGGTTTTTGTATGCACACCAATTGCACATTCCTTTGAAGATGTGATCCTGTATGTTGAAAAATCACTTTATATTTTCAGTGTATTCTGAAGAAAAAAAATATGAATACATACCTGGAGCTCCCTAGAGAGGACAACATTAGAAAGATCAAGTGGTGCTGGGCTGTATCCATTTCCCTGGAAATATAATGGAGGAGTTATTGATCTTTTTAACTATTTACTTCATTTCTATTGTCAGCTCAATTAGAATAAAAATATTTAGATTTCTGAAGCTCTTTAGGTAGGAATCATGTTTGCCTTTGTGTCTTGTACAGAGACATATATAACATGGATGTTTAACAAACAACAGAGGCTATAATACACATATTTATTCTTTACCTGCTCATTTTGTTTATCAGCCCCCATTGCAGTAATCCAATTAAGAACATTCATTATGGTTAAGCATGTGAGCTGTCACACTGAAATCAATGGTATTATTCATATGTTTAAAGTTAAGCACATGCTTAAGTGATCTGCTTAATCATATCCCTGTTTTCTTTACACAGTCAAAACCTTACATGTTTGTTTGAAATGGTTTTCTAGTTATATGATGTTATCTTGTGCTGATAATGTATCTTTTGTATTTTCAAAATATGCAATTAAAAGTTATATTTTATATAAATCCATATTATAAACAGACTTTTTTCAGAGAGAACTTGTTCTTGTAATAGGACATTTAAAATATATGCATATTACATGACATGACTATCCAAAGGTGATATCCTGATTATTATTTTTTGTAGCTAATGACCTTGGATCTGGTCTTGTACCACTGACCAGTGAATTAAAAAATTCCACTGGCTTCAGTGATACAGATTCAGGCTCTGTATGGCTATGTCTACACTAGAAAAGTTAAGTCGACTTTAATAAGGTCGACTTTAAATCGACTAAAATCGACCTTATTAAAGTTGACTTAACAAGTGGCAACACTTTAAGTCAACTTAGTTCACTTTGTTAAGTCGACCTAACTGCTCTTAGATCAACTTAACACTTTACATTTATTAACAAAGTGGATTTATGCGTCCATACTGGGCTTAGGTCGACTTCAGGAGGCTTAAGTCGACCTAATGAGTGGTAGTTATAAAGTCGACTTAAGCTTTCATTAAGTCGACTTAAGGAATTTCTTAAGTCAACTTAAGGAAAGCCAAGTGTGGATGTGGCTTAATTTAAATCGATGTAAGCCTCCTTAAGTCGACTTAAATTGCCAGTGTAGACATAGCCCTTGAGCTGGCATCTATAAGCCGCTTATCATTTAACACTGCCACTTTGACCAAAACATGATATGAAATTTATAAAGACATTGTTTCATGAAATACTATGTTTTACAGCACCTAGTTTTCAAACTTTTTTCCTCAGGACCCAGTTGAAAAAAATAATTTGTGCCTGTGACCCAACAATTACATCTTTGAGCAATGCATTCCAGTCTTTCGGCAGTGGCAGCAGAAGCGCTGTGAATCAGTATGTGAGCATCTGCAACCCAGTACTGGGTCCCAACCCATGGTTTGAAAACCATTGATCTAGTGCACTGCATCTCTGATCTCAGCTGCGGCCTCTAGGAGCTGCTGCAACACCAATAATAACAGTAACACTAATATGCTAAGTGTGGCAAGTTTCTTTGTAATGATACAATTTTTGGGTTCATTTCCTGGGAACAAGTTGACAGGTTGACTCTTGTGGTTTTAAGCAGTTTTGCCTTACTTGGCTAGACTGTGATATGCTGCGAAGCTTTTCATTTTCACGTTGCTGTACCATTGCGTCTCCTTCCTTGGTTCTTTCTAGACTCCATCCCATGGCTAACATAGTTTTAAGAGACTCTCTGGCAGGCCAACGATAAATTTCCTTTTCCTTTAAAGAAATATAAATAAGTGGATAATTATGTGTTTCACAAGCGACTAGCAAAGCCTTATGGAGAAATATTCCGCCTTCAATTAACCTGGGCAAGCTCAATTAAAATCAATATGTGTTGCAGAGCTATAACTGAGAATAGGATTTGGCTTGTTGTTTCAAGTAGTTTTAGAAATAGTCATATTGCTTACTTCTTTCTCTTGGAACACTTATTGCCAGGAGACAACATAATGTATCAGTGGTTCCCAACCACTCCTCAAGTAAAATAAATGGTCTCAGAATAACGAATATTAAAATACTTCTATAATGATGACAATAATAATAATAATGCCTCAGTTCTATGGTACTTTTTGTCCAAGAATCTCAAAATACTTTACATGTCTCAGCTAATTAAGTCTTCAGGACCCGTGTGATTGTAGCAGTCCCAAATTCTTGAATGGGAAAAGTGAGATAAAGAAAGGATAATGGCAAGCGATTTGTCCAAAGCGAGACAGGCAGCCACTAGAAGAACATGTAACAGAAACCAAGAATCCTGACTCAGTCAGCTGCCCTACCCAGTAGAAGACCCTCTCCTAGTCAAGAAACTCACAGAAACAATTCACTCATAAACCCCAATGTTAGAAATTTTGTACTCATATGAATTTCCCCTTTTACCCTCCACACCTTCAACAGTAGTGATCAGCCTTGGCTAAGAAGATATCTCTATTGAAGGATCTTTATACTTCTATCTCAGCCACAGGCGTTACTGCCAAGGGATAAAGTGTTCTCTCCTTCACAAAGGGTTGAGAGCACTACATCTATAATATTCCCAGCATCAGTTGCTCCACAGGGTAAAAGAGAGAGATTGGGGGAATCAAATCCAGACTTTTTGCATAAACTAAGCAAATGATTGATCTAATTTACTGTTCTTGTCATTCATTGAAATACAATATGATTTGGATCACCTCATCTCTTCTCTCTATTCCGTGTGCTTATTAAAAGAATTAACTAAAACCATAGTAGAACCATGCTGTTTTATGTTAGAAAGAAGTATACGCTTCCTTTCATTACCTTTTCAGTTAATGTTTTGAAAGGCCTGATTAATGGATGTGTCTTCATATTTTCATCCAGTGAAATACCGTATTTCCATCCATTATTACTCTGAAAACATAAAATACAAAAGAAAGCTCGCGGAGAAGCAGACATGTTAACTCAGATTCTTAGATTCATTGAGAAGTCTCTCCATCACATCTTGCCCTCACCCAATGTTTCAGGAGATGGGAGGGATATTATCTCAGGAAGCAAGCTGCCTCCTCTACTCTGTAGGCACCCAAAAGGTGAAATATCTGCAGTTGGCTGATATGGAAGTCTCAGTCTAATGATCCAAAGAATGTATATCAGATAAGCACCACTTTTAGGCAGGAAAAGAAAGTTCCCTGAGCCCAAGGATACATTAATATTGGGGGAATGGGAGAAGAGAGAATTGTTGCAGGGAAGCCGAGACCTGATCCCCTCTATGCTGCTGGGCAACATAGGGAGAGGAGAGGACAGAGAGTGTGGAGGAAAATTTTTTGCATTTTAATTCAAGTTAGATTACTGTTTCTTTATCTGTTGTAGATGTGAATGAGTTTCTAGCAGAGGGGCAGAATCTGTCAGGGAGAGTGGTGATTGTGATTTGTGGCTGTTCAGGAAAATTAAGGAAACTTGTCATTTGCTTGCTCTTAAGGGATTTTGTCCTTATGCAACCTTAACCAGTGTTTAATTTATTTAAAGAAGTTGTGTGTGTGTGTGTGCGCGCATGTGGCTGGCCATATTTGTTTAAAAGAATCTCAGTTCTTCCAATTTCTTTCCTTGCCAGAATAAGAGGTTTGAAATTCATACTAGAAAACAAAGGGCTGAACTTATTATTCATCTGTTATAGTATTAACAACTTAAACATTAACTACTTTGATATAATTTCATGGAAAATCCAGGATGACCTAATTAAGCTTTTTTTTATTTTATTTTATTTCAAATTAAAATGACAGTGAATATGTAGTCTCTGCAGCTTCAGGAAAGCAGTGAAGGTATTTGCGTATATTTCATATCACAATTGCAGTTCATTGTAAATTCCATTCTTGCCAAGTATTGAAATAGACAACCAGCACAATGATGGGACAAACATGGAGAACTGAGGGAACCAACACCTAAGACCCGTTTTACATATACTTAGGGAGGAAGAAGGGGCCTAATCATGCTTTTTGAAACAATCAAGGAGATTGGGCTTCCCAGGTCCACTCAGACTTCAAAGCTACTGCAATAGAACCTGTTTGATGTTAGAGCTTCCACCCACTATAAAATAAATCCAAACATCAAAGCTGACTACAACTGTGTGCAACTGGCATTTCTGTTTAAAGAATAATATCTCCCCCTACCTCCTTTCCCTCTGCCCACCGCTGGTAGGCACTTTGGGAAAGTACGGCTCTGATATCAAGCTCACACTATGAATGGCAAATCTATTACTTAGATTAAAAAAAAAAAAGTAGATTTCCAGAATTCAATGTTCTTCAATTGTCACTTTCTGACAGTTGTCAGTTTTATAATAATCCCTACCTTGTCACAGGCCCATTTATCATGTGAATGTTCAGCGTACTTGCTGACAACATACTCCAATTTTTCAGGAAGAGTAAGGCTACAAACAAAGAGAGTGTGGTCATTTAACCATAATTTACTCCAACCAGACATATGAATAAATGGCAGTAAGAGATAGAGCCCTGTAGATCTGCAGGTATCCACTTCAGATCCTCAGGTAACTGCATCCACGGGTGCAGATATCCGCATCCCCGTTGTTGCAGCTTAGCTGTGGATGCGGATTCTATTTTTATGATCAATCCCTGCAGCTGCTCCTATGATCTGTGTCCTCAGCAGCACACAGGGGAACAAGGAAGTGCTCCAGCCAATCCCAGTTGAGCTCTGATTTGTGGTCTCCCAGCCAATCAGAGTCTCAGTCACAACTTGGAGAGATACCACTCACTGTCAGTCAGTTAGCATGCTGGCCTTTGATTGGCTTATTCCCCATGCTTCCCTGCCCACTTCTTCCTTTTTTTGTTTGTGGTTTGTATGCCATGCTGTCAATCAGAAATTTCATTGGTGGCCAAGGAAATCTGATTGACATCACAGCATGCAAATCACAGACAAGAAAAGGAAAAAATGGGTGGGACCCATGTGGTGAATGAGCCAATCAAATGCTTAAATGCTGACTGTGAGCTGAAGCGCGGTTGCGGCTGCTGTTCCGGATGCACGTAAAACATGGCATATGGATTGCAGATTGGACAAAGACTGACACTGGGTGGGTGTGGTCCAATTCCGGATCCACATTTTTGTATCCACGCAGGGCTCTAGTAAGAGACACCAATAGTCATTTCAAGAGGTAAATAAGAAATTATGCTTTGTAATTATATTTCCATTTACAAGAAATAATGCAAACAAAAACCAGTATGATAATGACATTACTGATTTTCTTCAAATGCATGAACACTAGATCATTTAAGAACTGTAGTCATAGGAAATAAAACTGCTAAGTCATGTCCTAAGGACTTCTCTCTTACTCTTTGTAGCTGTTAGTACCTATATTACTAGGATGAATGTTTTGATGTGTTCCACAAGGAGGAAAAAATGTTCATTTTCAATCACCCAATAATAATGTTCAGTTGCTGCATAAAAGCAATTAGAAACATTTATTTTTTTAGAGCATAACAGCATTACTAGGAACACCAAATCTCTCTGTTAAATCATTATATATTAACAGTTAATCATTTTGACATCTGAGATTGTTATAACAACACAGGAGAAAATTACACACTGAGTGAAGATTTTATCATTTTATCATAACCTGGCATAACCTAAGCTTTTGGAGCCACCTGTCATCTGTAAGCATAGATCACCTCTCTAAATCATGTGAGAAACAAAAGAGTATTATCTGAGTACATAACCAGAGTATTTGGATTTGGCCTTCATACTGACCTAAGGCTAGATTCATAAAGAAGACTTTGGCATTGCAATGCCTAACTTCTAGGTGCCCTGATGCCCAGTGGAGTTCATAGCCCTGAGTTAGGTGCCCAGGCTTTCTGTCACTGTATGATGAGAGTTAGGCACCTAAGTAGTTTTACAGAAGCCAGCAAGCTAAGTGAGGAGCAGGCTAAGCCAGCAAGGAATAAAATGCAGAGGAAAGGGGAAGGGCTTAGGGCCCAGATTCACAAAGGTGTTTGGGAATCTAAACTCCCATTAATCTGAGGCAGTGAAGCCCCCCCCCCTTTTTTTTTAAATGAAAAATCACAGACACAGAGTCCCACCAACAATCATAGCTAATAGCCCAGTGGTGAAGACACTCACCTTGGCTATGTCTACACTTACTAAAGTTAGTTCGAATTAGTTAATTCGAACTAACTAATTTGAAGTAATTTTAGTTAGTTCGAATTAACTTAATTCGAACTAGCGAATTTTAGTTCGAACTAAGCAAGTGCCATTCATGGCACTTGCTTAGTTCGAATTAGCAAATTGCATTGAGTTCAATGGGCCGGTTAGTTCGAACTAACATGGCCACATTGGTTAATTCGAACTAACTAGTTCGAATTAACCCTTAGTTCGAATAGCATATTCGAATTTATTAGTTCGAATTAAGGAAGCCCTTAATTCGAACCAATGAAAGCCTAGTGTAGCCATGGCTTAAGTTAGTTCGAATTAAACTTCCTTAATACGAACTAACTTGCCAGTGTAGACATAGCCCTTGGGATCTGGAAGACATGTTTTCTTTGAAAAGCCCCATTTTGTCTGATTTGGAGCAGGGACTTGAACCCAGGTCTGCACCATCCTAGAAGAGAGCCCTAGCCACCAATTACTGAATATTTTCGGTAGTGGTCTCTTAATCTCACTTGTTGAAGCTGTTCTTCATTGTTAATTAGACAGTCCAAAAGAAAGAAAGAAAGAAAGAAAGAAAGAAAGAAAGAAAGAAGTGAGAGATTGACTCTATGGCATGGTAGTAAGGCCCTTACCTTTGGGATGTGACAGAACCAGCTTCAAGTCTCTCCTCCAAGAAAAACTTTAAGTCTTCATACAAAGTGAAATGCTTGAGATGAGCAACTAAGAGAGACTGACTTGAGAACAGCCCATCACCTGGGGCTTGGAGCATTCTGCTAGAAGATGGCCAACCTCCACTCAAATCCCTGTTCCAACTCGGGCAGCATGGGAATTCAAACCTGGCCCTCCCGTAACTCAGGTGTGTGCCCTAACCATTAAGCTATTGAGTCAATCTCTCTCTTGTACTTTAGCCCAATAAATATTTAATTATTTATACAATGTAAAACAACTTCAACAGGAGACTTTCAGTAGCAGACTATAGTGGGTAGTTAGGGCACTCTCTTGGGATACTAGCGAGTGGAAAAAATTTTCACCCCTACCAGATTTGGCTCCACATCTGAGATGGGGATGAACACTTAGTTCTAAGAATCCTGTTCAGACTGAGTTATGAGCTGGGGTCCAGGCAGCTAGTGACAGGAGGACTTAGGCAGTTTTACAGTGGCCCAGCAGCAGAAACCTAGGTGCTTAGGGAATTTAGGCACCTATGGGACAAGGCAGCAGCTGGGCGATGGTTTTGTGAATGTCAGCAGTGTTTAAATGTTGGACTTTGGTATCTAAAGAAGCAGTTAAACAGCTACATCCCTTTGTGAATCTAGCCCGTAAACAGTAGGTTTATTGTGAGACTTATTTAGTGTTTACAGAGCACTTTTGAGAATATAAAGTGCCACATAAATTCTAAATATAAGTTGCAGAGGAGGCATACTTGATACCTGGCAGGCGAGACCAAAGGTCCCCACATTAGTTATGGAGGGCACTGGCATCATTTAACAAATCAGCTGCCAGTCAATGTTCTTCAAGAAAAGGAAAAGAAAGCTATTGGTAATAAGTGACACAAGAGACATTTGAAAAACCTTTATAGTTATCATGACTCACTTGACTGTGTTGATAGGTTTGGGATCAAAGTTTCCCTCTGGATCCACTGATGCCTGCTTTTTCAAGGTTACTCTAATTCTGGTGTCTAAATAATCTGGAGGTAAAGCCCCAGCTATAGCACTTAGACAAGGCAAGGCCATTCGGAAGAGCTCTGGATCATACTTCTGCAGGAGAGATAGGAACTGGTTGGAAAGTTCAATAGAAAAACATGCAAAATGTTAGTGAAAGCAAGACAGCCATATGGAGCAGAACTAGAAGATGCAGTCAAACAATGAAGAATATTTTAAAGACAAGCACATAGCAGAAACTCATGCCAGCATAAAGGTGTATATACTCCTATGCAGAAACTGATGCATTTTCAAAGGCTCTATTCAAACTAAATGTTGACTGTTACACAATTGTTTCACATGCACAAGCCTTAAGTTGAAACTTAAAAAACCTACAAACAGACATCAAAGGTTTTCAGACTTTGTCAGCCTGTTCAGATAAATCTTGACTACCCACAAAAACTAGTTTTAACCTTTATGGAACTTCCAAAATCTATAGCAAATGCATGGTATTTTGTCATCTCTTCTCCTTCACTCCTCCGAAACACTATTCTGCATAAATCACAGAGATATTAAGAAATTGACTTTTGCAATAGTAGAGGCAGTTCAAAAATGTTCAAACTTGCACCAGCTGGAGCTGAATTAGCACATTCTCTCTTTTAATTAAAGAGCGAGAGAGAGCACTTTATGATTTCCATAAGAAAGTAACTTGAAAGGATGCACATGCAGTGTCTTTTAGCTACCTATTCTAAGGCAGTGTGGACTAGTAAAAAGAACACTAGACTAGAACCCAGGAAACCTTGGTTCTACTCCCAGCTCTGCCATTGATCTGCTAGGGGCCCATGAGCAAATCACTTCACATCTCTGTGCCTCAGTTTCATCAGCTATACAATGGTGGTAATGATACTGACCTCTTTTGAAAAGTGCTCTGTGACCTACCGATGATAAGCACAAGGCAAGAGTAAGGTATTGTTAATAGTATGGCATGGCCCCTATTTGTAAGTTGGTCACCTTCTTGCCAGTAGGACACAGGCATGAAATGAGGATGGAATTTAGGTAAAACTTATGCTTAGGAAAATTTAGGAACTTATAGGTAAAATTCTGCAGTGGAAAGCCTTCCACTGTGTCAGTAATGAAAGACGATGGCACTATATACTGCTATATACTTGAATGATTACTCGTGTTGACATTTGATTGCTAAAACAAGTTGAGGAAAAGAGCTATTCTGAGATTCACGGAGAATTTTGACTGTCAATAGGACATGGTTCTACTCCAAATGGTACACTGGGAAACCCATGAGCTGAGATTTTAAAAAAAAAATTCCCATGGATACTCTGCCTGAAACATATACCTAATTGTATGTGGTATACTGATAAATAGATAGGAGCCAGATCATAGTCAGAGTAAATCAGCCCGTCAAAGTAGTTGGAGACGATCAGCATTTAAAACGTATAAATGACTGTTTTTTTCAGAGACTAATGAAGGAAGACAATGTGTATCCTAGCAATTTTAGAGAAACTTCCCATATTTGCACTGCTACAAATGACAGTAATGGTGGGAACATTACCATAGGTTGGGCACCAATGTTTGTATCACTGTATCATCTAGACTTAGCTGACCCAAGGTTAAGAAGATATAGTGATGAAGATGCTGGCAGCTAAACTACATTAGGCTCTCCTGACATTGCTACCATTGATGGATCCACACTGGTGGTAGTGCAATGATGGGAAATAGATAGTCTGAACAAGGCCTTAGAGTCTAGTATACTGAGTCTACTGTTATCTGAGCAACCTAATTTACAAAGCATAATGGACAGCTGAGCAAATAATTGGCAAACATTTGACTGCTAGAAGCCATTGGATTACCAACTTTAAGATGTCTTCACTAGACATTGAGAGATTTCAGGATATATCAACACTACCACAGAACAATACTATAGTGAAGCACAGGTGGCAAGATTACTTTGGATTCCAGTTTGTCCACCTTTGTGGTCAACATCAGAACCTGGATTACTGTGAGTCCAATACAGACCAAATATTATGCCCTCAGTGTGGGTGGTCCTCCTCATATCAGGGAAATACCATTTCTTATTCTATCCTAACCATAGGTGGAGGAGGCTGAGGGCCAAATCCTGAGCCCATGCTTTGAAAATGTTGTGCAAAAAAGTTTGCCTTCCAGAAAGCTGAGTCAGGCGAGGTACAGCAAAACTACACAAACATCTTTTTTGGAGAGAGTGGGGGGGGGGGGTCTAGAAAGATAAGGATAATCACACAAGTTTACCATGGGGTTTGTTGTTCAGGTCTGTGCTTTATGAAGATTCAATTACCTCCTGTTAAATCACATCCACATTATGACTGGTGCATCCTGACATGAAACTTGTGAGCCCTCATATGTGCAGTAGTCCCCCCTTCACAGTAATATGCCATTCTATACTAAATAAATTACAACATCATGTATGCGTCTTCCAGAGGTATCTTTATTATAAAATCTCAATAAAATATTTATAAAGGTTTATAATAATATTAGGAGAAAGAGATCAGTTTGTGACTGTGAGAAATTTACCCAAATAAGGGCTTTGTGCTTTTCTAAGCTAAAATGTCCCTCAGGCTATGTAGGTCTGAATAGAGCCCTTGATGATTAAGCATTCATTATAGAGGGGGTGATCAAGCATTCAATCACGTATTAATTTGGTTACAAGGATTTGTTGTCAGTATGTACTGTATTAAATGAAAGCAGAGTTAAAACAAGCACTTTTTGTAGTTTGCACCGACTGTTATAATTATGCTATCATGACTATTACAATCTTTAATGTGAATTATCATCATTACCTTATGAGAGAGGGAATCAAAAATTCCCCAGAAAAGTTTCTCAGTCAAATGTAACTCTTCTTCTGCTGCAATTCCATAACTCCCCAATCCAGAAGGCAAGCAGTAATATTTCCAGCATTGCTCATAATGATTTGTTAGAAGCTATAGATTAAAAAAAACCCACAATTTTCTAAACTCTGTCAACATTTCTTATGAAAACTATAACAAATTGATTTATGAGGAGTTGAACCACTGCCATCTACTAGAAAGAATGAGAACTTCTTAGGTGTGTGATACAGCACTTTACTTCTAAAAAGTAACACTGATTCTATTTTTTTGTAAGCAGCTGGGGGGCCTGTTCTTTTGAAACAGAAGCATCTGAGTTCTTTTCTGGTGATTGCTGTAAAGTTCTGAATAGTTATGCTGAGCAGCACAGTGACAAATAGTTTCTAGATGGTTCAGATTTGTTACATTGTATACAACTTAGCCCAAATAAAATATAAAATAGAGTTAAATAAAAGTTCAGAGTAAAAATAAAGGAATTGTATAAGGGTGGATTTTGGCAAAAGGATCTTTTCTCACTTAAATATGAATACACATTTCTCACTTAAATACATTCATTAGTTCTGGTTATATGGAAATTCTTAGATAAATTCAACAACTGCAAACAAAACAGATCTGGCGATCTCAATTTAATCCAAAGCAGACATCAGAAAACATGGAAAGGTAGCCACAATGTATAATTTTCCTTGACTAACCATTTCTGATCAGCTCTAGAACAGTCCATGGACTGAAAGTATGTAATGAACTGTCTGGTGGGTTGGCTTTCATGATTAGTATAGCCTTCTCAGGATAGGCTATATCAGAACTTGATCTCAAACACTTATTTAGTAGGGCTGGTCAAAACCTAGAAATTCCATTCCATGGGAAATTCAAAAAAAATAAATGTAAATATTCCATGTCTGAACAAATCCTTAAAAATTTCAAATGTTTCTATAGAGTGGAAATTCTGAAATTTCACTTAGAAAAAAATCAAAACAATGTTTCATTTTGATTTTTTCTAAACAAAACTGATGAAGCTCCCTGAGTTGTGCAGAAACCCAGCAGCCTTGTCTTCTGGGATCTCTGATTTCCAATAGAAAATTTTGAAAAATCTTATCACAAAATTGATATGCTTCTGTAGAGCATCTTGATTGAATTTAAATGGTATTTTCTAACAGAAAAATCTCAGTTGAAAATTTTGCAACCAATTCTATTGACTAGTTTTGTGATTGTTTTATACTCTAGTGGTGGTGGGAGGGAAAGGAGGCCATTAAAGCCTCCAATTCTAGATAGCTCAAAAATTCTCCTTCAAGTCAGACTTTTTTCTACAGCTATTTTGTGAGTCCTATCCTCTGTATTATATGCATGCACTTTAACCATCAAATACACTGTCGATACACATATTCTATGCAGACTCATTAAAAATTATGTAAGGGAAGCTGGAGTAATGCCTAGATTTCAATATCACACTTATGTGAGCAATGGGAAAGGTGATGTTCATTGAGCACAGTCACTAAACCAGCATATGCTAGACTGTTCTCACAAAGGAAACACCGACAATGTGCTTGTCTGCTATATTTAATAAAATTTTAGCACAATAGGAATAATTTCACAGGGATTAGGATTTTTTTTTAATGATGTTAGTACCCTTCCTCTTTCCTTACTTACCTCCCTCCCCCCAAACCATTGGTAATGACAGGTTGTTCTGGAGTACATTTTCTGTTGAATGCACATGTAATAATTAGAGCAATATTTACCCTGAGTGGCATTTTGCAATATTCATTAAGTAAGGGCACATCAAAAACTAGTCGTCGTAATAGCTGCTGTAGCATAGAAGGACGTAAATGGCTGTAATTTAAAAAGAAATTAACCATTTAATATTAGACATATATTTCAATTAAATTGCAAATCAGTAACAATACTCATTGGAATTCAAGTTACTCAGTGAAAGTGCTCAGTAAAAAAAGGGATCTCACTGTGCCTGGTCCATGCATTGGAGAATACAACACAGAAAGATACATTACTCCCACCCTCCTTCTCCTATGCACAGTGCATGGTCTGGCTATCATCTAGCACAAAGAACAGAGCTGGATTTTTCAGAGTATTTCTCAGGGGTACATCTGGATAGAGTGGAACATCTAAACTAAATAAATAGAATACTGTTCTAAGACTGAGGTCTGAGACTACAAGGGTATGAAATATCATTCCAGTGAAAGCGATAGAAGTCCTCTGGATTGAAACTACACTGGGGATTGTATTTGAATTACAGGAAACAAACTTGAACACAAAGTGTGATTGACTAGATGATCTAACGTATCTTTTCTATCTCTAATTTCAATGGACAAAATCCTAGAAATCAATTCACAGCCTGAGGGAACAGGCTCTTAGCTCTGGAAAATGTACATTAAAAATCACAGGAGTGAGAAGCAAAGTTCTTAGCCCCTAAATGTAAATCCATAGTGCATAAACAAGCTGCTACTGGAGGCCATGCAGAAAAGAATTGCACATTCTCAGCATGGACCAACTGCTAATGCCAAATTATGCTTCCCCCCCTCCCCCCCCCCGATTTCAATACAGAGATCAGAGCTGGTTAAGAAATAAGAAAATTGTTAATGAAAATGCTGGTGTAATTTCCTCCCCCCTCCTCACATTTTTAATGATATATGAAACATCACAAATTTTCTCTCTAACTCTAATGGTAAGTCAGAACTAGGCTGTGTGATATACAGGGGTAGCAAATTTCCTCATGTGGGATCTCATTTTCCTGGCTCTCATTCTTTAACATGGAAGCCTGACATTTTTGCTTAAATGGATATGATTCTGAAAATACTTGTTCTTGAGATTTCCACTGGTACTATATTTTCCAAATATTAAATATTTAATATTAATATTATTTTTGCTAATAAGGTCACATTCTGAGATTGGGAAATGTATGTTTGCTGTCATGTAATACAACCAGCTTAATAATGCAACAGAAAAAAGTGAGTGGCGTTAATATTGAGAAATGTACTTTCACTGATTCAAGGAGGTTTTCATACTGTATTAGACAAAACCTGAATATACACAGTCCAAGCTAGTTTGAGAAGCTTCACGCACATCAAGTGGACAGGAAGCCCTATCAGAGTCCAAAGATCCAAGGTTGAGGACATGAAGGAATAATTCAGAAAGACATATTATTTCAGAGTCAAACTTTCATTTCATGATATTTGAGCCAATGAAACGCTGGGAATAATCACAGCCAATTCATAGCAATTTTTTTTTTAAATCACACATCTGATTAGAATTGTGAAAGTTTTCCTACTAAATAATGATTTTAGTTTAAAAGAAAATAATAATAAAAAGATTGTTATTCTGTACAACCCCGTGATTTGTAGCAAACAATATTATGTGTACAGCATGATTCTATAGTATAAAACCAACTACTTAATCTTTTCTTTCTTAAAAAATATTTTCATCTTACTTTCAGACAATTTACTGCATTTCACAATAAACTATACTCCCATCTATATGATACAAGAAGAAGAAAATTACTTTATCATAATATAAATGCTCAGTTCAATACCTAGTGCAAAAGAAAGCAATTTACAGATGTCTATCATACTCACTGACAAATAGCAAGCAAGCATTCTTCAATTGTGTCTCTTTGTGCTTTTGTAAGGGAGCGTCCTTTGGATAATCTATATATTGTATGAAGTGTGGAATCAATCAAAGAGGCGTAATGCTCCGTTCCAGAAAATAGAGGAGCACATCTTGTTAGTAATGGAAGCACAGATGAGCAAATATATCTATTTAGTGCAAGAGCTGCCTCAGTGGTGCTCAGAGATACCTGTATAAAAGTAGTAGCATATAATTGTCAGTCCCATCTGGAATTACCCATTGTTAATAAGAATGCTATAAAATAAACCCCAAAATATATTTCCCAAAGTGCCTAGATGTCAACAGTGTGTAAATTGTGAATTTATACATTGGGTAATTTTAATGCCTAAAATATTCTTCAACTGTATTATCTGAAAAAACTCTATCTTACAAGGTTTAGGAAATACTAAAAATCAGGAAAAAGAAATAGAGCTCATCATTGAGACAGCCTCCAAACAAGGGCACATTTATGCTGTATAGCAGTGATAATGTCTGCCTGTATTCTGGCCAGAGGCAGCCTCCTGCACAGATAACATCTGATAGAAGCACAGATAATCTGTGGGGGTATTCGAGTATTAGCCATTGAACGATCAGGAGGAGTAAGTGAAGTAACATGAGGTTCATATCTACTAAGCCCTGGATCACACCTAAGAACATTCCTTCATGGTTTCTCTTGTAAAGGGTTTGCAGTGTAACTTTTAATGCCCAGATTTTAGGGAATTAAAATGTTATCTCTCAGTCCCCATGGTGTTTCATGGTTTTCTAGAGGTTGTCTGTGGTAGAATTTAGACCTCAAAGTATAGCTTTTAATCTTACCTAATACAACATTCAAGTAAAGTAAAGAAAGTAACACTAACAAAAAATCAAAAACATAATAAAGGCACTGCATATTCAATCTGCTGTGGTCATAAATGGCAATTCAATGTAACATAATACATGGAACCTCAGATCTTAGATACTACGTGTATCTTAGACACCACAGATGCCTTAGATTAGATTAAATATATTACATAGATCAACAACTTTGGTATAAAAGAGATCATCAATCAAGACAGAAACTTGCGACTGGCATTCAGTTTCTGTGCTCCTTATAGAATCATAGAAATAATAGGGTTGGAAGGGACCTCACGAGGTCATCTAGTCTAACCCCCTGCTAAAAAGCAGGACCACTCCCACTAAATCACCCAGCCAGGATTTTGTCTAACCGAGCCTTAAAAATCTCCAAAGATGGAGATTCTACCACCTCCCTAGATAGCCCATTCCAATGCTTCACCACCCTCCTAGTGAGAAAGTTTTTCCTAATATCCAACCTTGACCTCCCCAGCTGTAATTTGAAACCATTGCTCCTTGTTCTGTCCTCTGTTACCCTCGAGCACAGCGTAGCTCCCTCCTCTTTGGAGCAACCCTTCAAGTAGTTGAAGGTTGCTATCAAATCTCCCCTCAGTCTTCTCTTCTGTAAACTAAATAAGCCTAGTTCCTTCAGTCTCTCCTCATAAGTCATGTGCCCCAGCCCCCTAATCATTTTTGTTGCCCTCCGCTGGACTCTTTCTAATTTGTCCACATCCTTTCTGTAGTGGGGAGCCCAAAACTGGACACAGTATTCCAGATGCGGCCTGAGCAGTGTCGAATAGAGGGGAATTATCACATCCCTCGATCTGCTGGCAATACTCCTACTGATGCAGCCTAATATGCCATTGGCCTTTTTGGCAACAAGGGCACACTGTTGGCTCATATTCATCTTCCCGTCCACCATAACCCCCAGGTCCTTTTCTACAGCGCTGCTACTTAGCTGATTGGTCCCCAGGCTGTGCAGTGCATGGGATTTTTCTGTCCTAAGTGCAGGACTTTGCACTTGTCTTTGTTGAACCTCATGAGGTTTCTTTCGGCCCAGTGTTCCAGTTTGTCCAAGTCTCCCTGGATCCTGTCCCTACCCTCCAGAGTATCTACCATTCCCCCCAACTTGGTGTCATCTGCAAACTTACTAAGCACGCAGTCTATTCCATCATCAAGATCATTAATGAAGATGTTGAATAGAACCGGCCCCAGGACCGACCCCTGGGGCACTCCACTCATTACCGGTTGCCAACTAGACATCAAGCCATTGATTCCTACCCTCTGAGCCCGTTGATCTAACCAGTTTTCGATCCACCTTACGGTCCACTCGTCCAACCCATACTTCCTTAACTTGCCGATGAGAATGCTGTGGGAAACCATATCAAAAGCCTTGCTAAGGTCAAGGTATACCACGTCAACGGCTCTTCCCACATCCACAAATCCAGTCATCTCATCATAGAAGGAAATCAGATTGGTCAGGCACAATTTGCCCTTGGTGAATCCATGTTGACTGTTCCTGATCACTCTATTTTCCTCCAAGTGTTTCAGGATGGATTCCTTGAGGACCTGCTCCATGATTTTCCCAGGGATTGAGGTGAGGCTGATCAGTCTGTAGTTCCCCAGATCCTCCTTTTTCCCTTTCTTAAAGATAGGTACTATATTTGCCTTTTTCCAATCCTCCGGGACCACCCCCGTTTGCCACGAGTTCTCAAAGATAATGGCCAGCGGCTCTGCAATCACTTCCTCCAACTCCCTCAGCACCCTCGGATGCAGTTCATCCGGCCCCATGGACTTGTGCACATCCAATTTCATTAAGTGTTCCCTAACCTGACTTTCCATCACCGAGGGCCACTCTTCTCTCCATTCCGGCGTTACCCCTTGTAGTAGCCTGGGAGCTGGCCCTCCCTGTGAAGACTAAAGTAAAAAAAGCATTGAGTACTTCAGCCTTTTCCGCATCATCCTCCACGAGGATGCCTGCCCCATTCAGTAAGGGACCTACACCACCTCTGATCCTTTTCTTGTTGCTGATATACTTATAGAACCCCTTTCTATTATCCTTCACATCTCTTGCTAGCTGCAACTCTGATTGTCCTTTGGCCTTTCTGATTTTATCCCTGCAGTCCCGAGCAATATCTTTATACGCCTCCCTTGTCATCTGTCCAAGCTTCCACTTCTTGTAAGCTTCCCTTTTATGTTTCAGCTCCTTGCAGAGTTCCCTGCTAAGCCACACTAGTCGCCGTCCACATTTGCTGTTCTTTCTGCACATCGGAATGTTATCTTCCTGTGCCTTTAACAGGGTTTCTTTAAAATACAGCCAGCTGTCTTGGACACCTTTCCCCTTCAGATCAGCCTCCAATGGGACCCTGCCCATCAGCTCCCTAAGGGAGCCAAAATCTGCTTTTCTGAAGTCCAGGGTGTGTGTTCTGCTTCTTTCCTTCCTTCCATTGATCAGGATCCTGAACTCTACCATCTCATGGTCGCTGCTGCCCAGGTTGCCATTTACTTCTACTTCCCCGATCAATTCTTCTCTGTTTGTGAGCAATAGGTCTAGAGGTGCAAGGCCCCTAGTTGGTTCCTCCAGCATTTGTACAAGGAAGTTGTCCTCAATATTCTCCAAAAACTTCCTGGATTGCCTGTGCACTGCTGTATTATCTTCCCAGCAGACATCAGGATAATTGAAGTCCCCCATAAGAACCAGGGCCTGCGATGATCTGGAAACTTCTGTTAGTTGTCCATAGAACGCCTCATCCACCTCCTCTTTCTGATCTGGCGGTCTGTAGCAGACACCCACCACAACATCCCCCTTGTTGCATTCTCCCCTAAACTTAACCCACAGACTTTCAACCATCTTGTTTCCACTTTCATAGTGGAGCTCCGAGCAGTCATACAGCTCTTTTACATATAGCGCTACTCCTCCCCCCCTTCTTCCCTGCCTGTCCTTCCTGAACAATTTATATCCATCCATGGCAGTGCTCCAGTCATGGAAGTTATCCCACCACGTTTCTGTTATTCCAATTATATCATAGTTCCTTGTCTGTGCCAGTACTACCAATTCTTCCTTCTTGTTTCCCAGGCAAAATATGTTTTGGTTCATATTGCAATTTGAAGCTTACACAGGTGTAGTTTATATCCATATAATTCTGATGATATATATAGTATACTATATATAAATTTAACATTTCAAAGAAATACATACATTCACTCTATATAAGTGTATACAGATTACTTTGAGCTTCTTTAAAAAAGAAAGGCTTTTGCCTATAAACATAGATTTTAATAAATTCCCTGTAAGTGAATTGTTAATTTGGGATATACTGTCTGTCTACATAGGAATTACATAAAGGTTCCTAAGATTATACGGGGTCAAAAATATTTAAATCTTTTATGCAACTATAAAATATTTTTCCTATCCTGTGCTCACCAAAAGCATGCAATACAGAGAAAAATATGAGGTTTCTGCTGGTCAGTACCCACTCTATGGCAAGCCTCTGGGCTTCCACTATTGATATGAGTCAGTGTATTGCAGTTCCTCTGAGATCATGTCAATTCTAAAAGATGGTCTCATTGGAAGAATGGGTAATGACACCACTGAAAATAAATTGTGTCAATGACAGTATTTCATATGCTTAACAACACATTGTTCTTAAAAAATACTGAAAACAATGTTAAGGGTATGATTTCAACACAGATATCTGGAAATACTGAATTAAATCATTACATTCTAATCTAAGAGTTTCCCTGTATGTTCTACTCCATATGTTGGACCTGATTCTCAGTTGCTGTAAACCTATGTAACGTAGATGTAATTTGCTACCAAATCATAACTCCCAGTTGTAGTTTTTACATCAATTTTACTCTCATTTGGCATTGATGTAAATGGCTAAGTGAGGTATAAGATGGGAGAAAGAGGCTCTTTGATATGAAGCAGTTCATAATGTGTCAGAAAGACTACTATTAGGAATGGCACGTGTATTTTACATTAAGCAAAATAACAAAAGCTGAAGAATTAAAAAAAAAAAAAAAAGTAGAATCTCCATGGGAAATATAGTGTCTCTTCTGTGATAGTCCAAACTGAACAAAAAAGGATGCCTGTTTCTGTAGAGAAAACTGTTCTTACAGATTTAAAGATTCAGAGACTGATCTTTTGAGAGAATCAAAGGAATTGGATTCATGACCCTGTACTGAAGGATAACAGGAAGTACCAGAAAGCTCATGAGAATGTTTCTCTTCATAATATTTCCAGGTCAAAATTGAAAGCCTACGAAATTTGGATAGTTTAAATAAAAAAATAATTCTGATGGTGGTTGGTGACCAGATTATGAAAGCGAAAATTGAGGTACCTAATATAACTGACACACAGGTGTTGCTTTGGTGAAGCTCAAGAAGATTAGCACAGGGGAATTTGATAGCTGAAGAAAAATGCTAACCAACCCTCTGTTTCATAAATTCAGTCAGTCATCACTGCTCCTTCTCTTTCACCAGTGCAGATTTTACTTTCGGCTCAATGACTTTGATTCTTATACAGAGTACCTCTTGCACCTGCATAAGGAGTTCAAGTATTTCTGGGAACCTGAGAAAAAAGCTTAAGAACCTTTCTCTAGCTGTCATACACAGAACAGATTTATTGCGCCTCTCCTGTCCTAAACTAACTATGCCCTTAAAGGAAAAAAGGATAAATTATTTTCCCAGATGTTTGAGCAGATTTCCAGTGCATCTGAAATTGAAGTCAGACCCAACCTGTCACATTTTTCAAACCTCTAATACCTTCAGATTCTATTAGATGCATTTTCAGTATCATGGACGCTATCCAAGAACTTTGTAGATGTAACAATTAAGTACATTCATACTAGCTACAATTTATTTTTAACTTATGCTTGCATTGAATTTTCTGTTTTTTTTTTTTTATGATTTCATAAGCTCTTTATACTGTATTTCTTTGGTGCTTTTTCCTCCCAAATGTTAGTACTGAATATTTTTGATCAAACGTGTACTGTAAATTTATAAAGCTGTTATTGCATTATTACTGCTTCCTGATGTTATTGAGTATTGGGAGGGTTTATTTATTACTCTTTCTTTTTATAAAGTACCAACTAAAAAAAGTTATGTTTTATAACTCTGATGTAGCCAATATCCTCAACCAATGTCTATAATTCTCACTACAAAATACTTACTGTATCCAGGGAGGCAGATGCTCTTAAGTCTTGTAAAAATCCAACCTCCAGTAGGTGGAGGAGGAAGCTTTGGTCCTTAATACCATAGACACGGTCCAAAAACAGCACCATGGGTGCTTTATGGTCAGGACAGAAAGTTGCAGACATGTCTGGCTCAGTGACTGTACCATCTAAAAGAAAAAAAAAGAAATTTAAATATTTAGTTTCTATGTCACACAAAAAATACAGCTCAACACAAAATCTAACAACTTTCCATTTTCAATTATCTAAAAAATTCTAAATGTATAATAAACCATATTAAAATCACCAGGTCAAATTAATCAATGGACTAAGCAGCTGCAAACGCAATAAATTCAGTGTCATAGCATGCGTAGTTGCGTCTACAGTGAATTGCTTGCCTCTTGTTCTAAACATATATAAAGTAATTTTCTTCACAATAAAGAACTATTATGGCGAGAGAGAAAGAGACGGTTAGAATCTGTAGAAGGATTGGTTAGAAATCAAAAAAGGAAATGAGAGTATATTTTAGTCACAGCCCCAGTGCAAAACATATAAAGGCATTTTTGCTCAGTTTTTATAGCCCCCTTCTACTTCCTGTGATGGGAAGATATGGAGAGTCATAGCTGGAACTGGTTGGGAATTATTTGGTAATGATTAAGGAAAGGATGATGACCTGCCTTGTACAATTTGTTAATGTTTGCTCCCAGATATTTTATGTGAATAAAGTTGCGGCCTAATTAATTAACTAAATAATTGCTTCCTGTCTTTTTTTCTGATTTGGCCAGAGAAATTAGCCAAGGGCTCCCTTAGTATATGTGGGCATAACTCCATTGATTTAGGCAGAACTGAACTCAGACTAGGGCTTAATTTAGCCCCAAATCCATAGAAACTATAGCAATAAAATAAACTTCTGTATATGTAAATCCATATGCCTAAAACAGGTTCTCTGTTTAAGAGACCTTTTGAGAGTGGGTTACTGTTGCTGGGCAGATTAGCTGCCCAGAACCAGAAACTTCTGGAAACAGGAACAGGGAGTGGTAGCATTTGAGCAACTCCACAGGGTTTTCTGTTGGTGTGTTCAGACCACATGAGAGCAGCAGACTGCAGACATCAGACAGGAGTTGGTGGTGAGAAGAGCCCATATGCTCAGTGTCCATGAAAGAAGCTGAGCCAAGAGTGGATAGCAAGATGTTTTCTCCCTCCTATAGAGTCTTCTGCAGCAGAATTGGTGCACGTGTATATGTGACTGATGGCTGGTTAATCAGTAAGCTGACCAGATGGTGCTGGTTCCAGAGGAGAAAGAAAAGCCTGAGTGGAATTCTACTGAAGATTCCTGCAACCAAAGAAGAAGAGGATAGCTACTTCTTTCCACTCAAACCTTTGGACTTGACCAGAGACTGTAGCTGAGATTTGGGTGACCTACACCTAGACTTTGGGACTCTTGGGTATTTTTCTCACAATGTTTCTGTGGGGACTATTCTGTTTAACTTCATTTTGGTTTTTTAGGATAAGATTTATTAAGTTAATAAAGTTCATTGTTATGTTTGTTTTTAGTAGTATTTTATGTGGGGTGGTAACTCTGAGCAATCTCTGAGACTGAATCCTGGGTCTCCAGCTGCTTCTCCATAGGATTTACGGTTTTATTTTTTTTTTGTGGCATTGGAGAAAGGCAAATTGAGGTAAACTCTATAGGCCCCCCGAAGGTTACATATATCTACTTAAAAACTTTCAAAAAGTCTGCACAGTGGTCTGCTGAAGTCACCTTTGTTAACTGTTGATAATTTTAGTGGTATACTTATAATCCCCACCAAGTCTTCTGTTGGTACAAGAGAACGAAGGATTGATCTGATTCGAATAGCTTCTCCTTTCCCAGTTTGGATAAGCTGTTGAAGCATAATGATACATATAAAATAAGACATTTAGTTAATTGAAGGGGCATCAGAAAAGAACAGACAAAACCTCACTGATTAAAATATTAATGTTGACAGTTTTTGTTTTGTAAATCTGCAAGACCGCTCCTCCCTCATAGGTTCCTTTTTACAATGATTCCCCCTTCTTACCTGTCCCAGTTTTAATGGGATTTGACAGGTGTCTGAATATAACTACACTGCAATCACTGGGTTCAGGTAAACATACCTGAGCTAGCTTTAATCTAACTAGCTTGGGTACCAGAGCAGCAAAGCTACAGCAATAAAGTTTGCAGCATGGACTAGCATCCCATTACACAGGGTTCTAGGCAGGCTTGTAAAATTTGTGCTTCTGCAGATTCACAGCTTTAATTCAACCATGATACATCCAGGGTATAATCCAGACTAACAAATAGCTGTGTCACCCTGCCCTTCAATCGGAGGTGCCCTTTTCAATGTTTTGCTGTTGTAGTTTCCAGACTGGATTGTTCATAAACAGCTTCCAGCATGCAAGTTACTCCCAGTTAACATCTGTGTATGTGCTGCAGCCAGCCAGCCACACTATTATACTCAAAACACTCTCCCAATCCCAAATCCCCCCCACCTCCACAAATACATGCTCTGTACTGCTCAGTTCTCTCCTGGACAATACAAATTTATATAGGTCTATTAGTTCATCAATGGAAATGTTATACACACATTTTGTTATCCCAAATGGAGTTCCCCAAACAGTCTAAAACACTTTAAAACAACAAAACAGGTTTATTAACTACAAAGAGAGAGATGTTTAAGTGAATATAAGTAATGAGGCATAAACTGAAGAAATGATTACAAGAAAAATAAAGATAAAATGCAACTAATGTATAACTATGTTAAAATCGAAGCAAAGGTTTTCTCACAACATGCTCTCAATAGTCTTATTGGCGAAGTATCTTAGGCCATGACCTTACACCTGGTAGGTATGTTAGCTTACCCTTTCATGCATCTGATGAAGTAGGATTCTATCCACAAAAGCTCATGCAATAAATACATGTGCTTGTCTTTAAAAGTGCCACAAGACTCCTTGTTTGTTTAGCTTACCCTTTGTCTCCCTTCTGGCTTTATGACTCCATTTACTGCTTAAATGCAAACTAAGCAGAACATACATTCTTTTGCTTGAGACAGACCTGTTTGCCAATTTCTATTTGGGCCACGCTGTGATTTGGAATATGCATTAAAACCACCATATGGTGGCATCTTATAATTTAATAGGCAATATTGCCACATACTTTATGAGTTTTCAAATGATATAAGACTTACCGTGTACAAAGATTATTACAATAATGTGTGGAATGTGGACATAGGGTTCATTTTGTCACACCAAGCTAGTAGAGTAAAGCTAGCACAGGTATATCTATGCACTGTAGACATACCTAAAGATACAGAAAAGCCCTCACTAAACTTTCAGACTAATTTTCACAGATTCTATAGGTGTCTTCTGAACAAAATCTATGAAAGAGTCTTGTTACTTACAGGATATATAATGAAGGATAGGTTCTGTAACTTGTCTCTGTTTTGTGAACAGATACACAGGTATATCAAAAAGGGTTGTATGTTTATATTTATATATGTTCATGATGGAGATTTTGAAAGGCATTAACAAAAGTTAGGTGCATAACTCCTATCACCTTCCCATGGGAATTGGGTGCCCATGAGCCCTTATGAGCTTGTGAAATCTTCCCCAGAATATTTATTCATATAAACTTCTTTTGTGTTTAGGTTAGATATTTAGACTAACACTCAAACTCAGAATAATCAAAGTGATTTTTCTCAAACTTTTTCAAATAGTTATCTCTGGCCTCAGATCACACAGAAGTTTTATGTTCTAAGAAATGGCTGAGAAAGTGATGAGCAAATGAAAATGGGAGACTAGAATGAAAATAAAAATCTGAATATATTTCTGGCACTTGCTATTACAAAACATATAGTGCAATATATCTTCACTTACAAATATATTTTTTTCCCCACCATAGAGATGTTTACTATCTAGCATCAATATCAGCACAGTTTTGCAAATAATTCATTCTTGTGTGATAAATTAAATGAGGACAAGCCAATCTTTATGTGAGTAGCCACATAGTCATCAAGTTTATACAAGTAGTTTCTGGCATGCTAATGTATGTAAGATATGCTACAGGTCATAAAACTAATGTAGAAAAAACACGTGGATAGTTGACTTGTGAGTCGTTTTCAACATTTGTATTTATCAAAGAATAATTAAATCTATTCCTTAGATGTAGAAGTTATGGGCTTTTTAATTTCTCCTACATTCTACTTCTATCCTGAATACTCACGCTTTATTTTCAACTCTGTAGAGTTACATTTAATCAAATCACCAGAGATCAAAAAGTATGCTCACAGCATCTATGATTTCTTTTTTCTATCCTGCTTATAAGGCATCAGTGTCACCAACTGAGCTATATTTGGGAAGGTAGTGCTGCCTAGTATATAGGGCATTGCACTGTACAACCTGTAAAGTCAGAATCCTAATCTCATTGAAGTCAAAGGCAGGACTGCCAGACTTCAATGGAACCCATAGTTCAACTGCTGGTTCAATTCATATCTCTCCTACTGACATGCCGGCTGAACTCAGATGAGTGTCTTCAGCTCTGTGTATCTCTGTTTCCCCTTTCACCATTTGTCTCTTACCTATTTAGATTTTTCAGGACAAAGACTGCTTCTCACTTCGTGCCCCACTCTCAGTCAGGATCTCTACACATTATTGTCATAGATACTACTATTACTGTTAATAAAGTATAATAATAAAGGTACTGGGGTTCCAGACTACTTACTCAATGTATGAACTTAGACAAATCATGCAACTTCATTGCATCATAACTAATCCAGCTATAAAACACTACTTAAAGTCAGGGCATACAAACAAACAAGCAAACAACCGATCCTTATATTTCCACTGAGTTAAGATGCCTTGATGACTTACACGCACAATATAAATCAAGGGAAAATACTGTGTTGCTGTTACTAGTCCAACACATATTTTAATATGCAAATCCTTGCCCAAGTAATAACAGTTTTAACAATAAGAATAGTTTATTTTATATAAAGCTGCTAATTATAATGTCATTTGAGTGGATACAAATATTTGCAGCTTGTATATTTTACCCAAATAACAAAAAGTGGAATGAGGCATAAATCAGTGTTTCTTTTTCATTAATAGATTGCAGAGAGTATATCCAGGTAGATACACTCAGAAATACTATAAATCCCAGGTTTCCCAGAGGAAAAGCTTTTGAACAGAGAACAGTTTTGCCATGTAGGTATTATTTTGCCTGCAATTGCTTTTACAAAATATTTTCTATAACTATCTTTTATCTTTATTTCTGAGCAAGGGAATGAAGCCACTTACATGCATTTCTGGAGCACAGCGTCCAAGCAAGTCTATCAGAGCTGAATAAAATGACATGATTGCATTGCCCATGTGCACAATTTCTTCTTCCTCCTCTTCTTCAACACTCCTACAAAGGAGCCAAATACATTTGAACATTTTGGCTGACATCAGATAGCCTAAAATAAGATTGGATTATTCGTAATGAGGTGTCTGTGTAAAATGATTGTGAGACTGAAGCTCCTACTGACTGAATGCAGTGTTTATTGGCCTATTTCTTGTCTCTGGTCACGTGTTCATGTCCTCTATTATAATATATATATTACTCACTTCTTCATGTTTTATTGTAGCTTTTATTTTAAAAGTGAGCCCAATATAAGTAGAAATAGTCTTTTGTGTTTCCTCTTTAAAAATTATTTTTCTATTATCCTGCAGAATGTTCTCTATGTACATTTTGTATGAAAAGTCCAGTTATAAATATGAGTACCTAATGTACCCTGTTGCACATATGGAAGTCCATACTAATACTTAGAGATCTAAAACATGGAGTCAGTTCCCAAATTTCAATCTGTGCAATCATACAGAGAATTGTTTGCCCTAATTTAGGTCCTGTACATATTAGGTTAACTAACAAGTGCAATTTCTCTCTGAAATAATTATTTACTCCCCAGTTATGTCCTTAGGCTGCTGTCTTCCATCAGTCAAAGTGAGTTATCAACTTCTATTTGATTTGTAAGCTCAAAAAACTAGTGCACTGCATGTAAATGTGAATGTGGCCATAGACAGGAGTTTGCTGACTAGAGAAGTCTGTGACAATGACCAATTAAAAAATGTACTCTGCAATGTGGTTTAGAAAAATATGTCCATTGCATTAGAAAAATGGAAAGCCAACTTCAGGATATTTCTTAGGTTGAGATTTTTAAAGTAGATCAGAGGATTTAGATGAGTATTTTTCAAATCTGTTTGACTGTTTTAAAGGCCTCTACTTCACACTGCATCTTGCCCGCTACCCTAATCTTCCCTGCCCAATCCCCTACACCTCCTTTCCCTTCAATGTCCTCTCTTGCTTCACTTTTCTTTCCATTCAGCTGATTACCTCCTTCACCAACTAAACCCATCTTAAAAAGCATTCATGGAACTAATATGAAGTTTGCCTTTATCACACTGTTCACTCTACTTGTATTATCTTCCCCTCACTATTCCTCCCCCCATCTCGTGTTATCTATTTACAGTGTAAACTCTTTGAGGCAGGAACTGTCTGTTGCTCCATGTCTGTGTGGTGTCTAGCACAATGGGGCCAACATTCTTGGTTAGTTATTAGGTACTACTGTAGTATACAGGATTAATAATTCAGCTAATGAAGCATAAGCATTTGTCAGAAGAGCATATACATTTACTTACACTTCTCTTTTATAGCCCTGAGAAGGAAGGTCAAGACTTGGGTTCTCTGAGATCTTAATAGCTCCTTGCATAGCTGCTAGCAAACCATTTCCTCCTTCTCCTCTAAGGGCTGGCCCAAAGCATTCTGGGCGTCGAATAAGGAGCTTGACAACAACACTAGCATTTTCCTCAACACTTTCACCTAAAGAGCAGAATGACATGTTATCCATTTCTATAAATGCCAATACACTCTTTCTGCAAGGAAACCACCAATTTACAAACAGTTTTTATTTTTCCCTAAGTTTTACAGAACAGAAAATGAGAGAGAGAAATTTTTTTTTGTGAAAGGGGAAAAACAGCTAAATTTACAGCACTAGAGGTAGTTCATCTACTTAATCAAAGAGAAATTTTAATACAGGAAATGACATTGTAAACTTCCCCTAACTGCCTTCCCAAAGTTCTATGAACCTAACCTAGAAGATTCACTTCTAGGGTTTCAGGGAAATTAATTTTCTATAGCTATTTCTGTCCTTGCCCGCTCTTCTGGGACTGCCAACAAAGGCAGCAATTGCCGTACTTGCTTATGAAGCCTCCATGCAGGAAATGGACTGAGAACTCATTTCATGTAAATAATTAAACCATCAGTAGTAGGTAATAATAATTTTAAAAATCCCCTTCTTTTATCGCTGTTCTTTGCAAGGTGTTGCACAGGTCCATTCTGCTTTGGGTATATGTGCAGTCTATGTAATCATTGGAAACTCTTTTCTCAGTGGAACCTGTCAGGGTGGCTGCAACGCCCTCTGTAGTTGCGCACCAGCGTGTCCCAGTGTAAACAGCCCACTGCCCCAAAGCCCCTGCTCTTTCTTCTTTCTGGACAACTTCAATACAGAGAAATAGGAGGGTGACGGATTGAACATGTGCACCATTTCTTGAAGAACAGCAGCTATGGAAGGTTAGTAATTATTTTTTATTCTTTGAGTCACAAGCCAAAAGCTGGTGGAGGGATCAGAGTTGATGTGCACACAGACTGGAGTACAACTTGCTCAAATTTAGCATAGTTTCTAGAGTGCTGAGTGATGGCATAGTAGGAAGCAAATGCGTGGACTGAAGATCAGGTAGCTTCTCTACAAATTTCCTGGCTAGGGATATACACAAGAAATCCTTGAGATCTCGTCAAATGAGCAATTACTGTATAAGGAGGTTCAGAAGTCACAGCACACAGCCTAGCCATCTTCCTGGCCAAAGCAACAACTGCCAAAAAAGCCACTTTCATTGATAGGAGTAAGTAACGAGCATGTTGCTAAAGGTTCAAATGAGGTCCCATAAGCTTTGACAAACTAAGTTCAAGTCCCAGAGAGGAAAAGATTCTTTTAGCTGTGGGTACAACTTCAGACAGCAGCAGTTGGTGCCAAAGGGCCATGAAATGAATGAAAATTGAGAAGGAACTATTTTTTCCACATCTAGAATATGTTTCTTAATGTTGGGATTAAGGTGCAACAGGCAGGCAACAGGCAACAGGAAGAAAAGAGGACTAAATTCTTCAAGACTGTTTATCTAGCATCTTTCACAAGCACTAAATTCACACAAAAATACTTCACTGTGATCTATTATATTATAAATTCTGCTTTTGTAACAAAAAGTGACAATTTAACATATACATATAACTCTCATGATGGAAACATTAATGTGATTCAGTTGCTGAAAATCAGGATTGTTGTATTTCCAATACAGACATCGCTGCATGTCTTTGAGCACTGTACGGTCCACTGCACCTTAGATTCTCCACCACTAAAATTCATAAAGTTTTATTTACCTCCCTTAAAAGGTATTGACAGACAGTATTAAATAACTGAAGTTTATAAGAGCATTAAAAGATGTGATATAATTAAAAAAATATATAGTTAAACAACAATTATGAAAATGATGGTAAATACATAAAGGGAAGAATTCACTATTAATCCTGCACTTGTAAAGAGATAGTATACTTTAAATAACCAAAAGCTTTATTTTTATAGAAAACATGTAAAACATGACTTATGAGGAGAGACTGAAGGAACTCGGCTTATATAGTCTACAGAAGAGAAGACTGAGGGGAGATTTGATAGCAACCTTCAACTACTTGAAGGGGTGCTCCAAAGAGGAGGGTGCTAGGCTGTTCTCGATGGTAACAGAGGACAGAACAAGGAGCAATGGTTTCAAATTACAGCTGGGGAGGTCAAGGTTGGATATTAGGAAAAACTTTCTCACTAGGAGGGTGGTGAAGCATTGGAATGGGCTATCTAGGGAGGTGGTAGAATCTCCATCTTTGGAGATTTTTAAGGCCTGGTTAGACAAAACCCTGGCTGGGGAGATTTAGTGGGAGTGGTCCTGCTGTTTAGCAGGGGGTTGGACTAGATGACCTTGTGAGGTCCCTTCCAACCCTATGATTCTATGAAAAGTGAAAATTTCCAAAGGGGTAGCCGTGTTAGTCTGCATACAGCAAAAACGAGAGTCCTGTGGCACCTTAAACACTAAAAAATTTCTTCAGGCACAAGCTTTCATGGGCTTCAACCCCCATCTGACAAAGTGGGATGGACCCCACGAAAGCGTGTACCTGAAGAAATTTGTTAGTCTTCAAGGTGCCATAGGACTCTCATTGTTTTTGGTGTAAAAATGAGGTTTTCTTAAAACATTTAAGAAAACATCTCTTGAGATTATCCAGATGCCAAAGATTCACACTTACTGTTAACAAAGACAGCAAATCTCAAGAATGATAGGTAACGTTCACCCTCTATTGGATTCCATCCAATGTCAGGATAGCCTTTAGCTACCAGCATAGGGCAGCTCTGAAGGCCACATCCAGCCAAGTAGGTGACAACCTGTTAAATAGACACATTTATAGCATAACACACTTTGTATGTTTTAGTTTTGAAATACATTTCTGATAATGTTAGCACTGTGTGAAATAAAACAGAACATCCAAAAAAAATTACTCCATATTTTTATATAGCAAATGTTTTGACCTGCTTCTGAGAAATAATGTGGTTATGTTTAACATTGCATCATTTTCTTTTTCTAGTTTTTCATGTCAAATAATAAAAAAACTAAAAGGCTTTTTATTTTTAAAGTGACCTATTTCCATAATGATAACACCCATAAAAATTGACAATGTTTTGTTTTTTCACTTCCAAATTAAAAGAACCAAGAACTCTGAAGGTCAGATGTTTTTTCCCCCTGTAGTGACTAAACTGTAGAGAGAAAGTTAGGACATACAAAGTTAACAACTTAAAAATTATGGTACTTGTTCCGGATTCCTAGCTTATAGTATGATCATAATTCCTGCCATGTCCAACTTTACCCAGTGTGAAACAACATCGTTAAACTTTCTAGGTGAAATCTTGACCCAAGGCAATGGAAGTTTTGATACTCAGAATGGCTGAGATTTCATAATCTTCACCTTCTAGGGGAATTGTAATAATTAGGGTAAACATAAAAGTAAATGGAAGTACAAATATTCAAATTCTTCAAAAAATAAAAGAAGATCAACATACAATTGCAAAAGTCCAAAAATCCAGCATGAATCAAATCAGAATTCCTGTAATTTACAGATGCCTAATGTAGTACTATTTACAGGGTGCAACCTAGACTGTGGGACCTCCAAACACTGTGATGCTGAGGTCAAGTTACAAATCTCTGATAGATACTGCACTTACACAAACATCAATAGGTAGAGATACACCCAACCAAGTTACATGCATGATGTCCCAGTCACTTATAACCCATCAATACAGAGGCTCCAGCCAATTGCCCCCAGCCTTGCACATCAGCACTGTACCATCTTGCAAGGGTCAGAAGCCTGGCCAGTGTAAGCTCATTACTTAGTTTGCCACTCTGACAAAATGGTTGGGGATGTGCAACAGCCTTTGTTAACCTGAGCCGAGTTTCCCCAAACACTTCAACCAAAACACACTATTTTAGATAAAATACAGATGTCTCCAGATTTATAAATTACAAAAAGATAGATTTTAACTGATTATAAGTGGTAGGCATGAAGCTCAGAGATAGTTACCTCAAGAAAATACAAAGTAAGCATACATTCTAAATCCTAAACTTTTAGTCTATGCAAGAGATGAATCAAACAATTCCTCACCCTCACAGATGGTACAAGTAGGTTACAGTTCCTCAGTTCTCTCTGAGAAGTCTCGGGGATAGCAGTTGGGAGAACAGATTCCTTTTAATGGGCCATCAGAAAATGTCTGGCTGGTCTTTTTTGCAATTGAAAGGTTGGCTGTGGGTATCTCCCAACTTCATGAAATATTTCACCACATATTGCAATATTTCATAACTTCACATATAATGACAGCACATACAATCCAACAGGATATTAATGATCAACAGACCAAGACTTTTAAAAATGATATCTCAGAAGGCATACATTGTATAAAAAATATAATCGTATGACAGAAGTGAATATGGGGGTTCAAGAGTGCTACGTTGAGGTATGAAGTGTCATACTTACCTAGAGAAATGTCCATAAATTACTTGATGAACCTCTGAGAAGAGGTTGGAATTTCATTTATAATGGGATATAGTGACTATATGGGACTATAGTGACTAGTCTTACCTCTTATGAAGCACAGGCCACAGAATTTCACCTGTTAACTTCTAATGCATACCAAAATGCAGGACAAAATGAGATGGAAAGGAAGGGAGGAAAAGAGGAAGGAAAGAGAAGCCGTAGTCCTGTCTCTCAACATTTTGAAGTAATATAATATTTACTACAGAAAACCATGGCTTTGAGCATTTTATCTTACAATAGGGCCCATGCATCAAGCAGGGGCTACTAAATTTTTCACCATAATCATCAATTCTAATGAATATGTATAATATATACATACATACAAAAATACTAAAAAAAATGTTCTGATTGCAAGTCGGGGACTTAAAAGTTTGGAAAAAGCCAAAACTAAGGCTGCCACCTTAATTTGCACCCCCAGTTCCTCACACAGGTGTATGAGTTATGATACCGCCATTAATTGCATGAACACATTTTTTCCACAGGACTTCTGCCTCAGTATACAGGATAGACAATGCTCACTGAACGAATATATATACAATATTTCATTTTATCCTCGTCATTCAGTGTGTGGTCTTATTACCACACACCATCCAAACCCTGCACTGAATACACAAATATTAATTTCCTCATGGGCTTTTCTATGGCACCCATCACTTTAATATTGAAGAACTTCATAAACATTAATGAATTTATTATCAGAACACCACTGTACCAGGAGATATTATTATTATCCTCTTTTTATACATGAGGAATTGAAGCACTGAGGGATTAAGACCAAAACTGAAAAAAATGACACCTAATTTTGGGTGCCCCATTTGAGACACTTACGCTGATTTTTCAGTATACTTGACAATTTTAGAGCATTTTATATGTTCAATGCACAGCTCCAGTCAGCTTCGGTTACTGTTGTGAGCACTCAGCATTTTTGCAATTGTGGATTCAAATGTCTCAAATTGTGCTACCAGAAAACAAGAAATACACAGCAGCCAGCAGTGGAATTTTGGTTTAAATGACTTGCCCAGAATCACACAGGAACTCTTTGGCAGAGGCAGGAATAGTATCTAGTTCTGAAGGGCAGCATTCAACTGCCTTTATCACAAGAACATCACTTCTCTTCCTGCAATCTCCTGTCTCTTTCACTATATATCTTCCAACTTTGCAATCAGTGAGGCATGGAGTCTATAGACAACAACGTCATGCATTATAGAATCTGGTTTCACTCCCAGAAGATGGTGGTCCTTCTCTAGGATTTCCTAAATTTTGAGTGCTTGACTTTGCAATCTTAATGTTCTTTTAACAGATTTTTTACATGTAATTTCTTAAATATTTTTTAAAATCAAAATGGACAATAGGAGTGACGTCATGTGGAACCACACTGATCCCCATATGGCTTATCATTATGGTTTGGACCTTTCAATCCACAGCATAGACCTCTGCCACTTCAAATCATGGAGTAAATTCATAGCAGTGGTAGGCTGTTATAATCTATGTGGATTAATCAGTACAGGGAAATAAGACATTCTGGCAGCGGGTTTCACAGATATTTGCTGATGTAAAGTAAGATAAAGACTCAGGAATCCTGGGTTCAGTTCCAGTTTCTGGAGCAGTGTGCTCAAGTGGTTATAAACCTATCTGCCCCTATGCTCTCATTTCACCCTGGATTCTATCCCCATCTCCCTATGTGCCAATCTACCTGCATTACCTACCCCACTGCGTCTTTGTTCCTATTCACCCCTTCGCCCCTCCACTCTAGCCTATCACTTCTTCTCACTACCATCTAGCTCCTTCCCCAGTTTTCTCCACTCCTAATCCATGTCCACATCCTTGCTCCTGTCCCTTTCTTCCCCTGCTCCTACAAAAAGGCTCACTGACTCCTGACTCCTTCTCCACCTGATGCTCCACCAATCACCTGTTCCCTGCATCATTTCCCCTCTTGCCCGTGCACACCCTTCTCTCCAGTTTCTATACCTCACCCCATCAACCCTCCACTCCCTGACTACCTCCTTTCCTCTCCACTCTTACCAGCCCTCACACCCCTACAACTTTTGCCTCTATCCCTCTTTGCTCCAGTCCACCACCTCACCACCTGATTCCTGTCCCTCTCCCCTTCTCTGCTTCTGCACTGGCACCTTTCCTTACTCCTGTCCGCACCTAGCCAACCCCTGCTGCTGCCCAATCCAACCTATTTGTCTGATTTTAAAGTGGGGAATCCTTCTTTTTGTATAGTTTTTGGGTGTCCCCCATCTGATACAGAGACAAAACCAGATGTAGTTTTGTCCAGTGTTGGATGGGAGATGCCATTTTGAAGAGCATCCTACTCCAACCCTGCTGGTATGACCTTGCACTTCTGCAGCCCCTGGCAGAAGCATGCCCAGAACAGACAGCATCTTTGGAAAAATTTGTTATCAGACTTTCAAAAGTCTTCACTGAGCAGATGCTAACTGTGATTTTCAGAGGCTTATAACTTGGCCAAATTCGGAAGTATTTTCACAGGGATAACACATGAGATATCCACAACACCAAGATGATCCCACTCTAGTGTAATTTCAAATCACTGCCCCAAAGCAAGAGGGCACCAGAGCTTCTCACTAAAAGGGTTGTAAGATTTATTATTTTTTTTAACATGGACAAAGCAATGTATTCCCCCCAAATATCATTTGGGAAACTGTAACTATTTCCATTAAAATTTAAAAAATATTTGCTTGAGGCATAACCTGACATGGAAAATTTCAACTCACATAGACTATGTCTACACTAGAAAAGTTAAGTCGACTTAATAAGGTCAACTTTAAGTTGATTTAAAGTGGACCTTATTAAGTCGACTTAACAAAGTCGACTTAACTTTTCTAGTGTAGACAGAGCCCCTTGTCGACCTTATTAAGTCAACTTAATGCTTTAAGTCGACTTAATAAGGTCGATTTAGGTGCTAATCCCCGTCCACACTGGCTTTAAGTCAACCTAAAACTAGGGGTTGTTAAGTCGACTTAAGGTTTCCTTAAGTTGACTTAAGGAAATGCTTAAATCAACTTAATAAAAGCCCAGTGTGGATGTGGCTTTGTTTAGGTCGACTTAAGCCTCCACTGAGTAAAATAATAATAAGAAAAGGAAACAGTAAGCACTTACCTTTTCTAGGTCTGGTTCTTCCAAAGCTAGTGCAAGCTCATTATTGTCCATTACAGAGGCAGCTGCAACATCTAGTGGAGTGGAACCCCTCATAGAAGGAGATGCTGGAAAAAAATATGATAATACAAAGTAATTAAAATTATTTAGTTTGCACTAATGAAAGTTGTGCAGCAGAGGGCAGCAGTTACATGGTAATCTAGGTCATATTCAAATATATTCATAAACAGCATGCTTTATGGTCCCAATTCAACAAAGCAAAGCTTACATACTTTACTCAGTAGGGATGGACTTAAGCACATGTTTAAGTTCTGTGTTGATTTAGGACCTATGTACATTGCTTTACTTTTTTTCAACAGAGCCAAAGGAGCCTGGAGTAACAACTCATTAAAAAAAACAAACAAACCCAGAAGTGAACTTTAGAGAAATTTAATAGAAGTTATATGTCCTCAACAAAGGAGAAAGGTTTATTCTATAATTCCAGAGGGAAAACAGTGTGTATCCCTGGTTGGAACATTCTATTGCACATCTCATTATCATCTATTATTTCTCTGGTTTATTCTTAGGTTGGTAATAAGAACATCATTTTTTCGTGGGCCATGCAATTCTAAAGTACACTAAAATTAAGAAAAATGAACTTCCAGACCTTGGGGTGGGATACAAAACTACGAGTCATATGGTTTCACTTCAGGGAATGAGCTTTGCATTATTAAATTTTTAAACCACACCCATACACACGTGCACACATTCCTACCCCTTCATTTAGTTGGCTGACTAAAAAGGCCAGTATTGTTATTATAAGGGTAAATTAAAGTAACATAGGTTTTTTTCTATTTATTCTATTTAAATAACCCTGATTTAGAGTCTTCTGTTTGTAATCTAATTCACAACAGTCTAATGATAAAAAGAAAGATAGAAAGCTATGTTTTTCATTAACATTAATCCTAGAATTGTATTTAAACTTCAAAGAGGTCTTCAGAATCCCATGCCTCAGCTTTATAAACAAGCCAGATGCCAGTCTTGTGATATTGAATATCCATGGGAGTTGGTTTCAATAGTTAAGTTACATGACATACCGAGCCCAACACTACTGTTTTCCAGCAAATAACTTAGATGCTCAAACATGGCCTTTTGGTTTTGGCGGCTGATTCGACAGAAGTAGCACAGGAACCGACAACAGCTTGCCACCATCTTAGGAAAAGCGATCTGCTAAAGAAGAAATTGAGAAAGCAATAAAATATAGAATCATAGGACTAGAAGGAAGAAGAGGTCATCTAGTCTGGTTTCTTGCACTTATGGCAGGACTAAGCATTATCTAGAGTAGACCATCCCACACAGGTGTTTGTCTAAACTTTTCTTTAAAATTTCTATTGATGGAGATTCCACAACCACCCTTGACAGTTTATTCCATTGCTTAATTACCTTCACAGTTAGAAATTTTTTTGTCCAACCTAAACCTTCCTGCTGCAATTTAAGCCAATTGCTTCTTGTCCTATCCTTCCTGGTTAAGAAGAACAATGTTTTCCCCTCCTCCTGGTAACAACGTTTTATGAAGTTGAAAACTGGAATCATATCCCCCCCCCTCCATCTTCTCTTCTCTAGGCTAAATAAATCCAATTTTTTCAATCTTCCCTCATAAGTCATGTTATCTAGACCTTTAATGGGTTTCCCCCCCTCTTTTCTGAATTTTCTCCAACTTGCCTACAATTTTCCTGAAATATGGTGCCCAGAACTGCATACAATACACTAGCTGAGGCCATATCATGTGGAGTAAAGGGTAAGACTGATTCTCCATTACTGTTGATTCATATATAGCTCGTGATCCACTATGACTCCCAGATCACTTTCTACAGTATTCTTTCCTAGGGAGTCATTCCCCATTTTAAAGACCAACAAATTTATTAATGGCATGAGCTTTCATGGGAGAAAATCCCACTTCATCAGACACTTGAAGCATCTGACGAAATGGGATTTTCTCCCACAAAAGCTCAGGCCATTAATAAATTTGTTAGTCTTTAAAAGTGCAACCAGTCTCCTTGTTTGTTTTGCTGGACTAGACTAACATGGCTACCCCTTTGCAATTTCCCATTTTGTATATGTGCAACTCATTGTTCCTTCCTAAGTGGAGGACTTTGCATTTGTCCTTATTGAATTTAATCCATTTTACTTCAGACCATTTCTCCAGTTTTGAATTTTAATGGGACTCGGACTAAGGGGCTGTTTAATTCATGGGTGGACATTCAGGCTCAGGTACAAACACAAACATCTTCACTGCAATTACACTGTGCTTTAACCAGAGCTTTGCAAGCCTGAGTCAGCAGGCATAGGCTAGCCATCTGTGTTTAACCGCAGTGTAGACCTATCCAGACAGAGTAAGTTCAAAAAACTTTTCACTAATTTTGGGTGCTCAAACTGAGACACCTAGGGCCTGATTTTTCAGAGTATTAAGCATTATATAGCACTAACATTTCAACATACAGCTTCCATTGATTTCACTTGCAAGTTGTAATTTGTAAATATTAAGCCACCCAGTGCTGTGGTACACCAAACTTCTATGGTCTCGGTAGCAGGACAGATGTACTGTGAATTGGAGGCAAATGCTGAAGGTGCTTCAGCTGGGAGGCCCTGTATGAACTAGTGCTGGTGGGTCCTAGTAACCATTCAAGTGCTTGACTGAAGTGAAAGAGCATTTTACTTGTACTAACAAGAAAGGGAAAGATTGCAAATGCCCTGGGTGCAGTGACTTAAACAGTTACAGCTCAAAAAATGACTAAGCGTTTCTTATCTGGGCTCTTGTGGGGCAGCCCAGTCATGGATTATCATTAGAGCTCTTCAGTGACCAGGATTACCTCTCTAGTTCAGGCTTTTGTGCAAAGCAGACAGGAGGTTCCAGGTCACGAACAGTTAGTAATGTCTCTCTTATTGGACCCCACTGTATTAGCTTCCTGTTTACTCCTGCACAGACCTGCTTCCCGCTGCAGTGCCTAGCAGTCACTCTGTTCCACTCATGGTTCTCTGACTTGTATCACAGCCTGCTCTCCACATAGGCTGCCAACCCTCCAGGATTGTCCTGGAACCTCAAAGAATTAAAGATTAATCTTTAATCAAAGACTATATCTATGTGATGAAACTTCCAGGAAGACATCCAACCAAAATGGTAACCCTATTCTATACATAGTTCATTAGGGCTCATCCCCTGAATCCAATTTCCTGCTGCTCCTGGTTTGTCATGCCTACACTACTTCCCCCAAAGTACTAACTCTTCATGAGTCAGATTTTAGAGCTTTTTTCCCCTTCTTTTAATTGGACCAGGTAAGGCAGTGTGTGCTGGGGAAGAGGTTGATGGGAATGGTATATTTCTGAAAATCGGACCTCATGGTCTCAAATCAGGTACCCAGAAAATAAGGAACATGCAATTAGTATCCATCTGTGACAAGATTTTAAGTGACATGTCTGGCATCATACAGCAGCTCTGTGGCAGAAGCAGGGATAAAAATTCAATTCTTCTGGACAGTTTTCCACTGCTTTACCCATAAGAGCCTCTTTTCTCTTCCTGCAGTCCCCTGTCTCATTCATCACACATCACTCAACTTCTGCCACTTCTGCAGGTGGCCTTCTTTATTACACAACCCTGATTTATCTCCAGAGAAGGTCCATTCTCTGCACTGAATAAGGCATCAGTTTAGTGGAAAAAACAGTATGTGATCAGGTAATTAATGGAAGTATCACAATGCTTATGGACAAGTTCAAGTTACACAGGCATCCTTAATTCTGGCATTTCCTAATTTTTGAGCATTTGACTTTTGCAACCTTAATAATATTCTTCTGCACAACTTTGGCTTGGTCTGCATTGCTGGCAGATTTTGGTGGCAGTCTATGGAAGATACGCAAGCTACTCTATTTAGCTTGCGTATTGGCTGTCGACTTCCTAACTTCTATTTAACACAGAGTCCCCACTGCGCTGTGCCAATGGGAAATGCCCTCCAGTCGATGCAAGGGAGGATGCCCTCCGTTTTTGCAAAGGTCGATTAACGGCATTGACTTCTGAGTTTGGTTGAGTGGGTCTCCACTGCCACTCAATTGATCCCACAGAATCCCAACAGTACTGCCAGCAGTGTAGAGACACCCTTGGAAAACCGTCATTAGGCATCTCCCACTATGGGGAGCAATTAATAAAACAATACCACTTTCAAATTACAATTCATCTCATAAATGGTTTCTTAAATATATTTCATAGTGAACAGTTTTATGAGCCAAAAAAATGGAAACTTTTAAAGATTCACTGCAATACTTTTAAATAAAGATCCCACTAAGATCCTAAATTATAATACAATATGAGTTTAGGCTTTAAAATGATAAATAAATGCATGCATACAGTGAGGCAGTTTCCAAGGTAACCAAGACATGAGGTTTTAAGATTTTTGTATGGAGATGATTTCCAGATTAAATTTACTGAGTTTACAATTAACCAGATGTTTTTCTGGCTGCCACTGGTGCAAATTCAAAATTGGGATCTGAAAATTGACCCGAGTTCTTTCTAGAATATTCATCACTAGACCACAAGGGAGGTTCTTGCAGACATTTTCCTAATTTGATCTTTTAAGAACCAGCAGCAGGGCACTCTCAAGCTGGGTGCCTGCATCATTGGAATTATTCCTTTTCAGGGCACACACAGTATATATGCATTTAATTAGTTTACCTTTAATTGTATTTGTTTTGGTTGCATTTACTCCTGAAAAAATGACAACATTGCTGCTAATATCTATGAAGGCAGTAGTGATTCTTCAATGTCACCTATTATTCATAGTTCATATAAATAATGGTCTTGCAATAAGTCAATAATATCCAAAAGTAATAATAGCATAATAGAAAACATGGTACTGATTCTAAGCATTGGAACTAGAATATTTAGGGATGTATTTAATAATGGATGTGCATATTCCTAAAAACTGGTGGTGATTTTTTTCAACAAGCAAGACCCATATTCATCAGACAACAAAACTGCGAGAAAATTCCCACCACTTATGAGTAATAAATAAAATATACTTTTTTGTTTGTTTAATGTTCATGGTGACATTTAATATACTGGGGGTTTGCACCTGTACACATGAAAAATAGTTCTATAATTGTTACTTTGCTACTGAAAATAAAATAAGAAAATCATTGTGAAAATAGTCAAAAATTTTATCCTGGGAGAAACAAAATTGGAAAAAAAAACACCTTGCTTTTTTGTCCCCAGTGAACTTTTCCTGTTGTCATCAAGTCTGTTTTAAAGAATAAATAAAGAACTCATTCTGGATCAAGGCCACATGAAAACCTCAGGCTTATTAAGCATACACTGTAATTACTGAAGGTGAAAACTCGGAAGTACAAATATAGCTCTATCCTGCAGTAAAAGCAGAAGAACAGTATGACTCAGCTATGTCCAGTTTATAGGGCAAGTCTAGTCTATAACAGAAACCATTAATTTCTTTCCCTTTGTCAGTTTAATAAATTGGTCATCTACCTCTGCTAAAGTAAGCAAACAGTTATATTTTTCAATGGGCAGGCTGCAATATACCACATTGATCAGTTAGTCCCCCTAAAGTTATGTCTATGACATATTCTTTAGTACTGGCAGTTAAAAGAAATTCTTGTAAAACACATACAGTTCAACAGGAACTGATTTGCCACTACTGTAAATTGTCATAATTCCATTGATATTTACATTGTCTGTGGCTCTGCCTAACAGTCTTGAATATTGTAAATTTTGCAATGCATGTATATTGGAATCCATTAACATGTAACCTTTAAAGCATTCCCTGACCTTGATTTTCCTCTCATTTATATAAAACGACCATGAGATCAGAACCCAGCTCTATATTTGTAGGATACACACATATAAACATAGGAAATGTGCCCCTCCACAAGCATCACTTGGATTGGTTTCCAAAGTGGACAAGAATAAGCTTTGTCATACAGGTGGATTATGCAAAAGAAGGATGGCCATGTTTCTACTTCTTTGCCCCAAATATCAGATATGGTTTTCATCCGAGCCAGTGAAAACATGTTTACAAAATTAATGTGTGCATAATTGGGCAACTGCTTGACGTACACAAGTGTCAAAGCTCACTGAGTGTTATTCAAAATTTTATCTATCTCAGTCCCTCGCAATGGCATCCAAAAACAAGCTGTATTTTGGCAAACTCTGAGTTCAGCAAAGATCAGAGAGAAGCCAATTTATTTCATTATAAACAAATTCATGGCTTACCTCTCAAAGTCCTCCACTGAATTTGTTAGCATTGACTTTATTGTGCTCCCTGAGACTTTTAGTTTATTAAGGTGGCATATATTGCCCATTGTCTCAACCCCTTAGAGTTTGACTCCCACAGTACATCTGTGTGGAATAGTGGTAGTCATGTTGATCCTATGATATTAGTGAGACAAAGTAAATGAAGTAATATATTTTATTGGATCAACTTCTGTTGGTGAGATAGACCAATAAAAGTTAGTCCAATAAAAGATAATACATGCTAGTCCTTATCTATGACACATTTCTCTACATTTAGAACTCCTGAATCAATGATGACTGATCTCTGCATTCTTCTAGCTTGTTTGAAAGATGCAGGGATTATATTTTTCTCTATCTATACTTCTTCCTCAGTTAAAAACCACAGTTCTTACTTTTCTGGACCTCAGGTCTCGGCTTTTCTCCCCCTCTTTCTTTTTTTTTTTTAATTAAAAATATTAAACTATTAGATTTTTTTGAAGTTCTCACTACCCTGATTAACAGTTGTGGAGGATATCAATGTAAACCAAGCCTTCAGCTTCCCTGTGACATCACTAGGTCAGGGATCAGCAACCTTTACTAGACCCTGTACCAACCCCACCCCTGCACCCTCAGCAGGGGCCAGGAGCAGGGCCAGCAGAGAAAGGGAGCTGCCACACATGGTGGTGCCTTTTCCTTGCTGGCCCCACCTCCCGTGGGGAGTGGGGGGCAGCAGGGACAGGAGCTGCGGGGATGATGGTGCCTTTTCCGTGCTGGCCCTGGCCACCAGCTGGAGAGCAGGGCCAGCAGGGCATAGGAGCCTCGGCACATACTCAGCTCTTGTAGCTCCAGGCCCCACTGGGGGCGGGGGGAGGGGAGCCAGCGCGGGGAGCAGCTGCGGCACTGTGTGCCACTGGGAATAGGTGCCGTGCCAGCTTTGGCATATGTGTTGAGCGTTGCTGACCACTGGACTAGATCACCTTCTAATAGCTGATAGCAGCAATTTCATTTTCTGTTAATTTTTTTTTATCTTTTCATAATTTGTATTATGTATTTCATACAGTGATATATGCTATTTTAAACTTCTTACAAAGACAGCCTATCTGTTAAGCAAATTATTGAAAATATTCTTGGGCTACCACTACACTTTTATTTGATATAGATATACAAAAATGCATTGAACCAATGTCCTCATTAACAAAGGTCAATGTTGACCATATCACTCTCTCTCTCTTTCTATTTTTCCTTCTTCCTCAATTAATCAATGCTCAATGTCATGCTAGAAGACTGTGTACTATTGGAAGTGCTATCTTTCTGATAAGACAAAAAGGTGAGGTCCTAATTAGTGCTAGGTAACTAAAACAATCAAATAGAAATTTTAAAATGCAAATATTCTATGTATAAAACTGGCAAATTTTCTTCATTAGTACTCAAGACCCCTTTTCTAATGTTCAGAGAAAAAAGCGTCATAAAACTTAGCAAAAAACTGAGTATTTACACCAGAAGTGCACTGTTTACAGAACAAACTTGTCAAATAGTTACAAGTACATGGACATAATTTGTGAGCAGAGAAGGAGACACCATTAATTTTTAAATTTTATGTCCTTAATTTTACAGATGGTGAAATTGAGGAACAAGGAGTGGATATGGCTTGCCCAAAATCACCTAGCAAGTCAGGTGCAGAGTTGGGAATAGGACACAGTTTTTCTGATTCCTTATTCAGTGCTCTATTTGCTAGACCATATTGCCTATATGCTTATGCCTATACACTATATACTTGTGTGTAATATTACTAACACACAATAAAAAAACAAAACAATACTTCATGACAATAAGATTACAGCTGAGATATAACTGTACAAAAAGATGGATTTGGAAATTGAAAATTAAGCCTGTTTTAATTCATCCCATCATGTAGCTTCTTTCAGTGTTGACAGTGCAACCCTTTACCAGTTGTACATATTTTATACTTTATCCCGTGTGGGGTTACTTAGTCTACAAAGTGTCTGACGAAGGGGGATTTTTTCCCACGAAAGTTCATGCGATAAATAAATCTGTTAGTCTTTAAAAGTGCCACAGGACTCTGTTTGTTAGTCTACAAGGACATCCAGCGACATATATTAATAACTAGTTTTACTTAGTAATAAACCTTTATAAAGCACTCACAATGCATTATTCCTAAAGATGGAACTATATGAAAAGAGGATTATACGTTAAGGTATAATTTTTTCATATGAAACCTAACATACAGAACATCATCTATAATGTTAGTCAGTCTTCTTATATTATCACAAGGAATTACTTTCAATTCGTAACATTAATTCATATATGATATCACTCCACTTAGATAAATAATACAGGCATGCATTACTCATAAACAGCATCCTTCTTTCCCTGCAGTTGCTTCTCGTTATATATATTAAATGTTTGTGCAGAGGTTCAAGAGATAAAATTAATGATAAAACACTTGGAAAAATTACCTGAGATTTATCTCCTCCAAGCACATTTACCATCACTTCCATAACTGTTTCGTGCATACCCAGGACTCTCATTAAGTTAGGATGCTGATAAAACACCTTGTTGTTCATTATATCCCTAAATCAACAGGAGGAAGAATAGGTCAATAACTATTTTTTTAAATTATATTTTCATTTAAATTACCAAAGTGGGATACTTCAGAATGTTTCAGTGGAAAATATTATTCATATTTCAAGAGTCATTAAAATGTTCATTTTCAGTTTTGAGGTTTCATCACAGTAGTTGAAATGCTTGACACTTCTTAAACATTAAGCATTACATTATTTGACATCATTATTTTAATTTTTTTTAATTTGATATAAAATAATAATAATAATATAATATGCTGCTTCCAACTTTAAATGCTACTTTTGATCTCCTTGAAGAGAGGATACTTTGTATAATGGTCAAAGCACATGACCATGAGCCAAGAATTATGGTTCCACTCTTGTTTCTGCGCCATTCCTCAGTTTCCCAATTTGTAAATAGTATTTGCCTAATATATAGTGGTGTTTCTCAAGTTTGTATCTAATGTATCTGAAGTACCGTAAGGGAAGATGTTATAGGAGCGCAATACACTTGGAATGCATTTTGTACTGCCTCCTTAAGTAGAGATATTTTAACATTTTTACTTTGAGTTCTCCTCAGACCAGGGGTTAAAGTAAGGGGGAATGCACTGGAACACAGTTCCGGGGCCCATATTTGAGGGGTCAGAGTTCCGGGGCCCCCCAAAATAGAAAAATCCATCGGAACGCATGTTTCACCCTGCCCTGGCTGCTGGCAGGTCCTACGCCCCACCATTGTTAATCACAATACTTATTGTGTTATGCAGTGTTTGCTACTTTGTGACAATAATTGCTATAGACATAAATGCCATACAAAATTATAAATATTTTTATGGAGCGATAACCAATGCATGTGGTACTGAGAAGTGGTTGCAAATGCCTACCTGGGCTGGGGCCCGTACATGCATGAAGGGGGCCCAGACAATACAGGAAGGGGGCCCAGAGATTAGGAGGGTTCTGTGGCCCATCAAATTATACTTTAACCACTGCCTCAGACATGTCCTAGAATCCTCTGTACTAGTTCTCAGGACTCTTTACAGGACAGTATAGTTTTCCTGGTGTTATAGGAGATGCAGTAGCACATTGGATATTTTTGGCAGTTTAGAAAAAACAGTAAAACAAACCCTCTTTAAGGGAACATCGAAGGCTGGGAATAGGAGTAGGCACATGATCCACCACTTCTAAAAAAGGTGACTGGCAACCTCAATTTACAAAGGACCTAATCCAAGGCTCATTAAAATCAATGAAAAGCTCCCATGGACTGTAATGGTGCAGGATCAAGGCCAAATTGGGAAGCACTGTCCTACAGTAATCAGTTAGGTGCCATATACTGAATTGCAAAATGCAATAAAAAGGACAATTTCTTTGCAGAACAAAACAATTAAAATAACTAATCAAAAGTTAAAGAAAAACTTATTATCTCTTGAAAGGAAAAGAAATCCCATGTTCAGCTTGTATCAATTCTTGCCCAATGAAATGTCTTGGATATACTATTTAGAAATCTTTGGATCATTATCTTACTTTCTCTCTCTCTTAATAGAATATTTTCATTCAATTGACTTTCTAATTTTTAAAATCTGAAATATTCTTATTTCCTTTCTTCTAATATATGAGATCCTGTATGAAAACCGAGCAAGTCATCACACATGTATAGGACTACAACAGCAGATCCATGCTACAATGAAATGTATGTTTAAAGTGGCTATGGGAAGGACCAATAAAAATCAACTGCTTAATAGAGGTGGTCTTATAGTGGAGGGGGACCAGAAGTGTATTCATTTCATGAAGAGATGCTCCAGGTTAGTCTCTCAAAAACATAATCCTAGAAAGCGTGCACTATCTATATTACCTAGTCTTTTGATTCAAATATGGTAAGTCACTACTGAGATCGCTTTTTGGGTTTCAGTCTAATCCCTAATGTAAGCTTTCCTATTACAAAGATATCAGAAAGTCTTTCTTGAGCAAAGACTTTTCACTTAAATCGAAATCCAATAAAATAAAGTAAAGTGAATTTACAGTTCATGAAAGGTACTGGATTGACACCAATGGAAATCCTCTATCCACAAAGCTGGTAAAATGTGGGCATCAGAAGTGAAAGCTTCAGCAAAGCATCTCACTAATACTTTTATTAACTGCCACCCAGATCCAAAGTGGCTGTTTTTGGTATGAAACCAAAGTTCAGTCTTTACAATATCATCAGTAGCTTTGGTCTATATATTCCAATTGACAGTCAAGAAGCCAACTGAAACCAGCTGTGGTAGTGGTGGATTTTGTGATATGGACACATGGCTTTGAGGAATTGGAATGAAACCTCCAGCTCATTTTTCATAGGCTACAGAATAACCACATAATAGTACAGTAATGATATTCAGCCATTGTCTGAGTCAGAATAAAGCCAGTGACCTTGAAATGAAAACTCTGTATCCCATTACCAAACCCTTACTCAAAATTTATAAAGAAAATTATAATTCCATACCCTAATCCATTAATCATAAGCAATTCCTCTTCTTTTCCCATTCTGACACTGAGAAGTGAGCGAATCTGGCCTAGTGCTGCTAGTAAATTGATTGTATCCTGCACAGAAGCAGCACTAATTGTGTAGGCCTTCCTCAAAGCCTGCAGTAGCTCACCAATGCTGTCATATTGCCTACGAAGGAGGTTGAACATAATCCGGACTAATTCTGGATCCTGGATTTGGTCTTCCTGAGCCCAGCACACCATAGTCTGGGATATGAGCTCCTTCAAAGTAGCTGAAATAACAAACAAATTATGTAAAACATGAATAACAACTGCAGCAATTTAAAAGAAATTTTTCCAAAGCATTAAAGTACTCACTAGGTTGACATTTCAAATGACTAACAGTGGATGATGAAGCATTCACAATATAACAACAGAACATGGACAGACTAATTTCTCACTATGACATATAAAGATTTTTTTTAAAGCAAATTCCCTATTCAGAATTTTAGTAGTTTAAAGAAAATTAGTGCTCATGAAAAGTGGCAGGCTGTAGCAATGAAGAATGAAATCCTCTGTTTAGCTACCAAACTGATAGAATATGAGCAGTAGTGCAATTTCCACACACAACCTTATCAAAATGACATGGAGGTGTATCATCCCTACTGACACTAGGGTCTTTCAAGTACCATGCCAATTTATCCTTCATTTTCCTGCTGAGATTAACAAAATGATACTAATTGTAATGGTGATTTTTCTAACATGAATGCCTGTTCATTAGGGACTAAATTAGAACTGTCCCTTAATTTCACACGAACCACTGAAAGACTATCAGATACCAGTGACAGGAGGTCAGTATCAGCCTTACCAATCCCAAATATGCTTTTAATACATGTAGTTATTATTCATTTTTTTTATTTATACCTAAAAGTATGATTAATATATTTATGACTGCTCAAAAATGAGTGTGCCAATGAACCTATCATTCAATAGCACGACATAATTTCTATTTGAGGAATAGGATCAGATTCTGATTTCACACCAGTGTAATTCCATAATTTCAGTGGAGAAAACTCTCGATTTACACTAGAATAAATGACACCAGGATCACAAGGAGATGCTCTGCTATCTAATATGTTCTAAACTGGAGAAGGAATCGATGAACCAGGAAAAAAAAAAGAAATTCAATTAAAAATCTTGGAGTAATAAGATTTTTAAAAAGTAATCAAGAAAAAGATTGGTTGACTGGCACACATGAGAATAGTTTTATTTAATTTAAGATCCCATTCATACCACAGGCATCATTTTACTCCTGTAGGGAGTTAACTTTTCCCGTTCAATTTTTAAATTGCAGAGGAATTGTCAGGTACGAGAATTGTCAGCTATCATCTTGTAAACTGCCACACACTAGTTTTCCAAAGTTTGCAATCTCAAAACAACTTTATGTAAATATGTAAACAATAAGACAACTATTCTCTTTAATCACACAGACTGGTCCCTGTTGTAAGTTTTTAGTTAAGCGGTGTGGAAAAAATAAATTATGGTTCTCCTTTTAATGTGTTCTTTGAATGAATGCTACCGTTTCCTGTGCTGCCAGAGATATACCATCCACTTTCACTCACACTGTGATGGGAAATTATGAACTTTTATTGAAGTGTAGTATGTTTTATAGAAAAAGAGCCATATCCCAGACTTTTAAAGGTATTTAGGCATACAGCTCCCTTTAAAAATGTGGACCATGATCTAAGATGATGGGAGCTTAAGACTGGGACATAAGAATACTGGGCAATAATCTCAGTCCTTATATCAGGTCACTTACGGTTTTAGGCAAGGCAATCAGCAGCACTTCATTAGGTTACCCAGCTATACAATAAAATTAATATCATCTACCTCACAGCACTGTTGTGCTGACTTATTAATAAGTCCTATTAAAGCATTAAGACTAGAGCTGGGTAAATACAGCAAAAATGTATTATTGATCATTCATACCTATGACAGGCTATTCTCTAGATCCAGTTTGGTGTGCTGCTATACCTCCCAAACTCCACTTCTGAACCCCAAATAATCCCACCCTGCCAGGTGACCACTCACTCCTGAGTCAGTCTACACCAGCCTCCAGCGTGTAATTGGTCCCAGGCAGTGGATGTAAATCCACTAGCCACACAGGCGTCGGTTTCCAAGCGAGCACCCCTAGCCCCAGATCCCACATCGGGAGCCACTGACTTACAGGGATTGGGTCCCACCCCCAATCAACATAGTCTCAAATTCGTCCACTAAACAAAGAAGTGTATTGTGCCCAGCCTTCCACATCCACACCCTCTAAAGACCACACAGCTTTAGATAAAACAAATACTAGTTTATTGATTGAGTATGATTTCAAGTGAGAAAATAGCCAATCAAGGCAGAATCATAATATAAATGAGTCAGGAGTGACCACTATCAAATAAAAGGTATAAATCGCATACTAATCTAACATCTCTACCTAAACTGACCTCATAGTCCAAGATTATGCGCAAGGTGTTCAGCTGTTCGGTATTTTACAGCCATTCTCTGCCTATTACAAGGCAGTGCCAAGATCTTGCTTGAAGTTGGAGAAAGTTGCAAGATGGAGTCTCCCAGGCAAAAGCCTTTAGCTTCTCTCCAGACAGTCTGTGTCTTTGTTTTTTAAACTCCTGACAGTTCCTCCCCCTCTGTTCTGCTGTGTGATTCTCCTTACTTCTACCTGAGCCAGGGAGGACATTTGCATTCCTTTTGTCATGTAATTCTCCAGCTTCTGTGCTAGAGATAGGTCTGAACCCTGTAACATGCTTCACATCTGTACACACGTTGCTGTAGGAAACATGGCACCACGGCAATTATGTAGAATATGTTGTGAGCATTCACAAAGGAACCTGGTACAGCATATTTGGCATCAAATCATACAATTACGTTGCAAAATTGAACACAAAAGTTATATAGATCATGTCCTAGGGGTGTGTGGATATGCACCCCATCACAATACTGATAAAACCAATTGCTTTGTTGGTATTTGGGGACTGCTTTCCTTTTCTTATTTCCAAAGATTCCAGAAGAATTTGCAAGAACGTTAATGGTGAAAAAAAGTATAAGTACTTACATGGATAAATATTCTCAAGAATATTTATACCAAAAGTCATCTTTGATGACCATTTTGAAAATCTCTTCTTTATTATTCATACAACAGATTAGAATTACAGTAACTGAGTGATAAGGGAGTCATCCTTTTTCATAAAGCTTAGGTCATCAAATAAAGAAATAGAAACAATACTATATCATATGACAAAGATGAGCAATCACATAGAATGAGTAGCTAAGAACTAATAAAGCACATGCTTAGTGACTTTTTCACAAACAATCTACATTGTAGAAATTTTTTTGTTCAAACTTTTCAGAGAATAAATGGGAATAATAAACAAATCTGTAAAAAATAACTATTTGGGGATAATTCACAAAGGGAAAAAGGGACTATGTTTATCAAAAACTCTTTATGTTTATCAAAAACTCTTTGCTCCATTCAATTTTCCCAACTCTTCTGAGGAAGGAAGAAGTTTGAAATTAAAAGGTAGAGTAACATTACAGGTTTAGAACATGCCATAGATATGATTTTTTAAAAAACAAAACAAAACAAAAACATTTACTTGAATGCAATTACAGAATATACATATCCTTAGAAAATTATCATTGGTATGCAAGTTGGCTAATCTCCAAAATGTAAGCCTTGACGTTTAAATGGCCTCTATGTATTTTATAAATAATTAGGGTAGGAAGGGAGAAATTATTTTTTTCCATGAATGTAAAATTGGCTTTGTTCCTGAACTCACTAAGTAATCTATTATCCTCTAATAAGCAATTATCCTCTTTATCACCCAGTAGGACACTGCCAAAGAGCAACCACCCAATAACCACTCTCCCCCAGCAATTTACCACCACTAGTAAGTTATATGAAGCTAGCATTAGAGCAAAAAAAAAAGAGATCCGATAAGCTGTTCGGCGACACACGGATAACAGTCCTGCAGGCTAGGGTGTCTAACAGACTGGCATACAAAGTCTTAAGTTGCTGAATATACTTGTACAGATGTTATCCATAATACCTGAGAAAATTAGATTGATGGATATCACAGTACAATGATTGGATTTTATCTTCATGTTCTTCAATAAAGTTGTAAAGCCAATTATTAAAAACGCCTACCTCTGCTGGTACTTTTTTACGAGTCCAGCCAGAATATAACACATAAATATTAATATTTGTGAAGAATTGAAAAACTGATTGATGGGGTTTCTTATCTGGCTGAACTAAAATGTACTGGACATTTTGCAACGTCTGTTGTAGTGAGATTTCCAGTCCAATTACCAGTACAGAGAGGTTTATATGCTAACAGCTTTGTTAATCACTGATTTATCTGTTCCTTTCACCAACCTTCCTATTTTAATGTGGTGTGTTTCATTAACAATAGTTTATCTGCATGGAACCAAGAGAGTAATTAAGGAAATACAACTAACAGTAGCATTATTCCAGTAGGTGTAGTGTACAAACCTACATTTCTGACAATGTTCTAATATTCAATTTAAAATCACAGATACAAAAAAGCAGTAACAAGGTCTCATGGTGCCTTATTACAGACCTCTGATTTTCCACCCACTATTCTGGCTTTTGTTCCCAAAGTTATTCAGTGCAATACACAGCATTTGAAAACAGATGAAGGTTTATAAAAAATGAATGCATTTGACCTTTATTTACAATGAAAAACAAAGTACTTTCTCCACCCATATCCACATGACCTATAAGGTAAAACTGAAAAATGGGCATACTTAGTATTGAGAAAAGACAACTGAGCAGGGGACCTGATACTTACATATTTGTAGATGTATTCGGTCCCCCTCTTAGCTTTCTTTTCTCAATATTAAGTGTGTCCATTTCAACCTTTCCCCCACATCCAGGTAGGACAAGAAGTAGTGGGATTAATCTGCAGCAAGGGAGATTTAGATTACATTCTAGGGGAAAAAAATTGAGTTTAGTTCTGGAATAGGCTTCCAAGGGAAATTGTGGAATCCCTTTCATTGGAGGTTTTAACAAGTTAGACAAACCCTGTCACAGATAGTTTATACTTACTTGGTCCTGATTCAATATAGGGAGCTGAACTTGATATCCTGTCAAGACCCCTTCCAGTCCTACAGTTCTATATTTCAATGAAAACATTTTACAGATTGATTATGAGGCTTATTTGACTGTAATAAATATAAATGTTTATTTATGCTATTTATATGACTATTGTAATAACTATGATTTGTTATATTTACTCAGTTATTAATATGACAAAACATTTAAACAATAAATCATTATATTATAGAATCATAGAAACTGGAAGAGACCATGAGAGTCATTGAGGTCAGTCCCCTGCACTCATGGCAGGACCAAATATCCTCTTAAACCATCCCTGACAGGTGCTTGTCTAACCTGCTCTTAAAAACTTCCAGTGATGGAGATTCCACAACCTGCCTAGGCAACTTATTCCAGTGGTTAATCACCCTGACAGTTAGGAATTTTTTCCTAATGTCCAACCTGAACGTCCCTTGTTGTAATTTAAGCCCATTGCTTCTTGTCCTATCATCGGTGGTTAAGAAGAATATTTTTTTTCCCTCCCACTCATAACAACCATTTAGGTATTTGAAAACTGTTATGTCCCCTCTCAGTCTCCTCTTTTCTATACTAAACAAACCCAGTTCTTTCAATCTTCCCTCATAAGTCAAGTGTTCCAGACCTTTAATCATTCTTGTTCCTCTTCTCTGGACTTTGAGTAAGGCTTCCTCAATCATATTTAATTCATTTAAACCAGTTTACTAACTCCACATTAGACACCAAAGGAGAGTATAAATTAAGAGAGGCTTTCATTAAAAGGTGGTGTAGAAGATGTAAGTTAGGCTATGTGCAAACCTGATATAAATCATGATAGTCATAGCTACATTTCTGTACAGTGCGACTCAATGCAGTGTCCTCAACAGACACCGTGAAATAGTACGTGACCAGGAACGTAGAAAGCAGATATGAAACAATTAAATGATATTATTCCTTTCTTGTAGGCAAATATCAGAATCAACTGTACGTTGTTTGGATGTCCCTGTTAGGGTCAGGCAATATTCCCTACCAGGTTAGCATAACGAAAGTAGTATGTTGCATTGCCCTGCATTCCGGTGTGTCATTGCCAACACAAGCAAATTGTTTGTCATCACTGGATAATGATGCACAAAACGTATTTTTCCCTTCCTCCTCTTGGCTAGGAGTAGAATCCAAGAGTCCACTAGCAGACCATGGTCCCTACCACAGAGCTGAGCGCGGATGCTGGGCGTGAGGGAGTCTCTTCTGCATACATTTGGGGAATCTAAGCCAGAAAAGGCAAGGCCAACAGAACAGCAACAAAAGGTGTTTATATCTTTACCTGTCATACTTATGACAGATTCTCCTTTATCTTCAAGCAAAGAAAGGAACAGGATATATGTTTGCAAACCAGCTCACTTCCTATGGAACTAGCAAATGGCAAGTTTTCTTTCAATTACCATACTAGGCATTTGGGAAACAATGAAAAAAGGAGACTTGCTGCCTTTTATCTTTGTATGCACATGTGTGTGTTCACGTTTTAAAAAAATAGTAGATTCCTCAACATAAGGGAGTGAGAGTTTGTGGAATGTATCTGATTATAAGACGAAAATGATTATACTAACACTTCAATTAGTGCAAAGCAGAATTTTCCGCAAATTACATAAACCAGTAGCATTTTAAAGGATCAGATAAACGTGGGCACCCACTTGGCTCACTTAAGATGTGTTTTAAGTACAGCTGAGTGCAGTTCATTTTAGACATCTTTGCAAGTAATCCATAGATTTGGTTATGCCAACACAGCATGAGCAAAAAGGAGGATACACAAGACCCTGTTCCTGTCCGCATAGCAGATCTCATTTTCACCATACAATACCTCTTAAATGCAACACTAAAGTGGCTTAAAAGGAAAAAGTTAGCTCAAAAAACATATTTTAGAAGTAATTTTCCCTGAATTAAATTACTAGTTACAGCTACAAAATTTCAACATGGAAATGATTTTCATATTGTGTACGCAATTCTCCTGTTTTACCACTTATTCAGATATGCTAATTCTTTTGCAGAAAAGGAGCATTTGCTATGTACACATCCTGGCATTTGCTGCTGCCTTCCATCAGGATTCTGCCATCATCCTGCCAATGTACCTCTTTATGAGAGCATTCTTATCTATTCATTCTATGGAAGGGGTCCTGAAAAGAGTAATTTTTCTAGTTTTTGTGTTAGAGATGCAAATGTAATAAATAAGCAGTCTATTTCGTTATATCACTACTAAATAGTATTTTGCCGGAAGGTAGCACTCCCCTCCACAACATTGTTCTGGCTTCCACTTGCAAGTTCAGAAAGAAACTCCTGCAACAGAATTGCAAGACAGTAGCCCAGACATATGAATGCAGGACTACAAGGGACCTCCAGAGGTCATCTAGCCCACCTCTCTAAACTGAGGCAAGACCAAATAAACCTAGAATGTCCATGACAGGTGTTTGGCCAACCTGTTTTTTAAAAAACCTTCCTGTGATGGGGTTTCCACAACCTTCCTTGGAGGCCAATTAAAGACCTTTCCTTGTAGTTAAAAAGTATTTCCTAATATGTAACCTAAATCTAACCTTGTTGCAGATAAAACCTGGTAGTTCTCGCTCTGCCTTCAGTGGACAAGGAGAAAACTTTTTACTGTTTTCTTTATAACAGCCTGTATCATATACAAAGATTCTTTTCAGGTGTCCCCTCAATTTTTTCTCAGAACTGAACATGCCCAGGTTTTTTTTAACTTTCCTCACAGATCAGGTTTTCTAAACCTTTTCTAATTTTTGTTGCTTTCTTCTGGACTCTCTCATCACATCTTTCCTAAACTGTGATGCCCAGAACAGGACATGGTACTGCAGCTGAAAACCTCACCAGTGACAAGTAGAGTGGGACAATTACCTTCCATGTCCTATGTACAACACTCCTCTTAATACATGCCAGATTGATATTAGCCTTTTTCTTAACTGCATCACATTGTTCACTCACATTCAATTTGTGATGCACTATAATCCCCAAAATCTTTCATGAATTCCCCATGATCTGCTCTTGCATTATTGGTTTTAAAGTGGTACAAAACTAAAACTGAAAAAGCTGCAAAACTCCAACATTTTACAAAGTCCAAGACTCCTATACCACTGCTCTCCTACATCATCTCTTTATTGATTTAATCTACATCAGAGGTGCACATTTTCATTTGGATAACAGAGAAATTCTTCCTGTATTACATATAATTCTTCACTTTTGTCATTGACCATATAACTAATCTGGAGGAATTTTTGCCATGTCCACAAAGTAATCTTTCAAACATGTGACGTAAGAGCTTTTCTACTTTCTAATAATCTCTGCACAATGACACCTGCTGTTCACTGACCAAAATATTCTACTACTAGGCACATAATTTTAATCCAATATTTTATTATATTATAGTCTAGTACTGTCACATAATTTTAAGTTTTGATTATATTTTTGATTGTCTTGTTGCAGGTGTAGTTCTTAATAATAAGTTCTTGTAATCAATTGACCACAAAAATAATTAGGCAATGTTTACTGTACAACCAACATTATACACAACTTGCAAGAGAAGATTTAAAAATAGTAATGTGAACCAAAATGATTAAACTAAATTTAGAAATCCTGAATCATTATAAATTAATTATACGGCATCTTAATTATCTCTATAAATACTCCAGAGGCATTAGTAGGAGACAGCTTATGCTTCAGTGCTATAACCAAGTATCTTTTCTTGCTTACAAAGTGTCCTAGATTATTGTAATTTGACTCCTTCCACAAAGCTTTACATGAGAGATAGACATCTGCAAGTGAACCCAGCCACTGTCAAAGTCAATATATGTGTGAAGCAGTAGCCCAGAGAGCTTATCAGACATTCTGGTAGGGGTACCTTTTTTAAGTTTACTGTAGGTTGTTAGCACAAATTCAGAAGGATTAACCTCTGGCAGTATAGGGCTGAAGACACACATGAGATATTAGAAGCATGACCTTTTTATTTATTATTACTAACGAACATTGATAAGTACAGGGAAATATTCTTAACAATCAAACCTTAAAAAGTACAAGCAGCTTTAAGAAGTGATAACATACTGCTAATCTGCAAATATACAGCATCCTATCTGAAAAACTTTTGATAGCTTTAGTGTATTAAATTATTTATGATGGTATTTGCAGTATTCCATAGCTGTTCTTTAATTGATCAAGAAAGAATTTAAATAGAAGTAGAATATTTACAGCAATATATTCCTTTAAATTATTTTAAAATACTATTGAGTATTAATTGCAATAAAAATATATAATTTTCATTCTCACCTATTGTATGCATGAAAATGCAAAATTTCATTGGTCACCCTCTACCTTTCTCAGTTACTGAAAAGCCTCTTCTTGCAAAGACTTGTGCATGTGCTTAATTTTATGCACTGTGAACAGACCCATTAGGCATAAGCCTTTTCAGGATTGGGAACCAAGAGAATTAAATATGAAACAGAAAATTTCAAGAAATGATATACTATCACCTAAAACACCAGAATATGTTTTGAGGGTGAAGACTTAATTTTGCATTTTCATTCAGACTTCTAGTATTTTAAAATACTCCTATTCAAATGGACATACAATAATAACAGTGGGAATACAAATTACTTGTGTTTATTACAGTTAATTTATGTGAATTTTTAAAATTTTAATAATAGTGCTGTATGTATTGTAATTACATCAGTTCTTTCTAAAGTAATTATTTTAAAGGGAGGAAGGGAAATTAAAAAAAAATCAAACCCACGCTCAAAAGGGTCTTTGAAGACTAAGACTGGGAAAAATTATTGAATAAAATTTGATATGCAGAGATGCAAAGAAAGATACAAAGTTCTATATTCCGTCTAGAGGAACAAGCTATGAATTAGCAGCTATAAACGTTTATCTTTTTAATTAAGGAGAGATGTGTTATTTTTGGTAACACAGTCAAAAGTAGCAGAGTACTAAACACTTCCCCTTCACCCCGCATAGACATCGGATAGTTTCTTAACCTGAAAACAGCTATTCTGAATATAGTCCCAATGACTTAGCCATTTGCAGAATCAGGTCATAACTTCTCTAGTACCACTTTTTGAGAAGTGGGGAGCAGGGAAAGAGAAAACAAATCAGTATTTTGTTATGTTAGTGCTATAATGCATCATGGTGTTATCTAGCTTGAGAGACCGTTCTTAAGTAAAACCACTTCCATATAAATTACTCTATATAATAGTCTGCTGGTTGGTGAGTTTCTCACCGGGGACTCCGTTTCCTGCTCTACCATGGCTTTCTGGACATACTTGGATGATTTGCTCTTTGTGCCTTGGTTCCCCTTCTCTAAAATGAAGATCACAGTTCTTCCCTATTTCATAAGAGTGTTGTGAGAATAAATATGTTAAATGATTGAAATAAGCTCAAACACTACAGTGATCGGGCTCACATAAGTGTGGAAAGGTGAAGAGAGACAGACAATACCTAAAAATGGGATACCTGGAACAAAATGAAAACACACAAGCAGAATTTCCCTCATAAACAATAAGTAGAAGTAGAGAGGAATTTCACAATGACATTGCTACTATGAATTTCTAGGAAAAAAGTTGCACAGCCTTTATACCCCCTGCCCCCACACACTATATCTTTTTTTCAATGGCAAAAAACTGTTTTAATGCTGTGCCCCACCAGCTCTCTCCTTCAGCATACCTCTCCAACCCTGCCCTGCCCCATTAATTGTGTTCTCCCCTGAAGTCTAGTCCCTCCTGACCCTTAGACCCAGGTTCCCCACACTGCAAGCAGGGAATGCATTCCCCTGAAGTCTTCACTCCATTGTGTACAAACATTTATATTGCTGTTCCCTTCCTCCCTCCTGTAACTCAGCTCACAGTGTCTGCAGCAAATGGCAATTAAGTAGAACCATGGTACCATTAGAGGATGGAGATGAAGCAAAACCGGTGATTGAAACTAGAGACAGGGTTTCTGTTCCAAAATACAGACAATTTTACATTTGAGAAGAAAACCCACTGAACCCTGTCAGATATACCCTCATCTCCAAGAAACAGTGAGGTGTCAGTTTTTAATGTTTCTATGCCATACAGTACATTTGCCAGTATGCAACAAATAAGACTGCACATTTCTCACAGCAGGAAAAAAAGTCATAGATAGCATGATTTTCCTTTTGTCTGGGACCTTTTTCTGTGTCTGTGATTCGTCCTGAAGCTGTGGGTACTGCAGCTTTTATCCTGTGGGGCTGGGCCCAGTTCCCTGCTCTGCCTCCCTTCCCACTGGGGCTGAGATTAGGGTTGCAGCACAGATGTGGAAGGTGAAGATATGACCATTTATAAAAATCACAGAACAGTACCTACATCCCAACTTCTAAATTTATCACAACTGTTCTGATTTTTTATAACAAAAAGGCCAGGACAATTCTGCATGCCTAGCCACGAACACTCTGATTTCTGAGTTAATGTCTTTCTAAGACTTATTATGAATGTCTTTCCTCCATGCTGGGGTGCACTGTCAGAGAGCTGGGTTGACAGAAGGCTTGGAAACAGGGTGGTTGGGGGGCACTGTTTCAGCTCTGGATGTAGAGGGTTGAGAGGCACGGGCAGAGCTATGATATGCAGGCAAGTTGGAGTTCTCTATCAGAGCTGGGACTGCAGGAAAATTGAAGTGGACTGACAGAGCAGGAGGGACGGGGTTGGAATGCTCTGGCAGGGCTGGTTTCAGGGTTTGGGGTGCAGCAAGGTTGGGGCACAGTGGGTGGGATGGACTTGCAGAGTTATGGACTTCAGAGGATTGGGGTGAACTGGCAGCTCTGGGAGTGCAGGGGGTTGTGGTGCACTGATGGCTAAGGCTGCAGAATTAGGGTGCAAGTAAATTGGGGTGCACTGGGAGCACAGGGAGAGCTGGGAGGTTGGGTGTGCTGCAAGGACAGGGAGGCTGGGGTTTCTCTGAGTGAGCTTGGAGTTCGGGGGGTTGGGGTAGAGATCTGAAGGCTGGGGGGCAGTGTTGCTGCAGGGGGCTGGGTACACTGGCAGAGCTCGGGGGGAGGGGTGCCATGCCTGCTGCATCTGAACCCCCAACCTCAGTCACCTTCCCCCTGTCATCCAGTCCCATTTATCCCCCTCCCCTCACTGGAATCCCATCCCCTGCCAGCCTATATCTACATTCCTCTGCTCCCACCCTCTCTCCCCTCCCAGGAAGCACTCACATTTCCCCCCAAAGACTTTTCTTGCAGTCCCTCCAAAATGAAATTGGCACCCATGACTCACAAATTGCAGCAACCTCTATCTGCTCAGTTCAAAAGTCCTTTTGTGTTAAGTGAAGGCTAGTGAATAACTTACCCTTAGCTATGTTAATTGAAGGGTGCATTCACAGCCAGCAAGATGTCTGTGATTCATCGAGTCATTAGCACCTCTCAGAGAAACAGTACACTATGGTGTGTATTGAATTGCTAGCTCACTGGTTGCCATAGTAATATAGAATGAGACCATTAGGGTTCAGGCCTAACCGGTTTGTGCTGGTTTTAGTCTTCTTCTCAATAAAACGACTTTGGATATATATTCCCTGTCTGCTCCTCTGATATCTTTTTGCCCACTAAGAACCAACATAACAAACTGGCGATGAGGATGGAAGTAAAGTGACTACCCTGACAACAAAAGAAAAGTAGAAGTCAGTGCAAGAAACAAAACCCTTTTTCTTGTACTGTTTAGAGGAGGGGGCTGGACTGTTGCTGGACCGTTTACACAGATGGTTCAAACTGAAACTGGCTCTGCTTGCCCTTATGAAGGCAGCAGATTGGGAAAGAAAAACAGGCAACTGAAAGTGACTCTACTTGAGCTCTGACAGAGGAAGTACATAACACAAGGCAGCAGAAGGACAGTTTTTTGGGTAGGAAGGAGGCTGCAACTTATGAAGCCTATCAGTCAAATGACCCCAAATTTGGATCATTAACACTACTCCATGCATCAGTTAACCACATCAAACTTCAAATAAATATCCAACAAAGCATGTCTATTTTAGAGAGCTTAGAAAGGTCCGTCTTTAAACAGATGTCATAATGCAACAATAACTATAGCGGCAAACCCATGCCCCTATGATGCTCAGTGACATATAAAGAGAGAACAACATTCTACTAGCCCTGAGGTGCTTACACTCTAACATAGGCAGAGACAATACAGTCAAAAGTGCTCTAAACTCCTACTAAATATGATCGTTAGTTTAAGCTCAATAGCTGTGACTTGAATTTTAAATATTCATGTTGTATCACTGTCACATCACCCAGGGTGCAATCTGGACTGTGGATCAGTGGTGTCCTCTCAATTCTCCAACATGGAATGCCTTTTACACTACTTTACTGTGTGAACGTAACCACTCGTGGTCTGCCTACGCATGTTCTCCAGCATGTAAATGATCCCCAGCTGCACTGCCTGAGTGCCAGAGCTAGCCAGCCAACCGCCCAGGAATTACAGTACAGAGTGACACCCGCAATTCCTAGTCCAAGACTTTTCCCTAGGAATGTGTCTTATACTGCCTAGCTCTTTCCTTCTGAACAACGCAAGCTCACAGAAAGTCTGTCACTTTATTATTAGAAAATGATATGCATAAATCTCATTAAAAACGCAAACTAATACCTAACTTAACAAGCAAAGTGAATTTAAAACAAAAAGATTTCTCTCACCACATGCTTACAGAAGTCTGGCTGGATTCCTTTCAGCCAGGAGATCCCTCCCCCAGTTCAATGTTGCTCCTTCTGTCTTTCCAGTGTTGTTGATGCCATGAGCAGCAATGAGGGGGAAAATGTGATTTGGGGCCTCTATTCCTTATTTTTATATTTCTTCCTCCTCTTTGAGAATCATCTTCAACTGGGGTTCAAGCAGCAGCTAGTCTGTTTGCACTGGAACCTCCAGCCATTCCATTGCCAAGATGTAAATTTCTTGCTCATGCCCGTCTGTCTGTCAAAGAACTGATTTTGAAGCTATTTCCCTAGGTTTGGAACATGTCTTATATAGTAGCACCTGGTAACTTTACATACAATGTTGCCACATGTATTTTTCCAGTACAATAATGTTCAGCAGATTATGAGTTTTCAAATGATATCTCTTAAGGCATACTTTATACAAAATTTATCATAGTCTTTATCATAAGGGTACAGACTACCATAATCACACAACTTTTTGTTTTTAAAGATTGAATGGGTGGGCCCATCAGAACATCCTGCAATCTCTGAAAGTCAACTGCTATATCCTATCATAAATAATGCAATTCAGAGTTTCAGGTATCCAAAAAAAAAAAAAAAAAAAAATCAAGCTAGCAGGATTCAAGAACTTCAACTGAATAAGCATTTATGGATTAATGAGCAAATTGAGGTCAGACTGTTTCCTGTGGATAGCCTATACTGCTTCTGAAGCGAGATTTAGGAGATTTAGAGATTTGGAAAAAATGGATTACCAAGGAAGGAAAGTGTCAAATCAATGGTTAGAAGAGTGCACTGAAGTTGGGGTAAGTGGATAGGAAAGAAAAGGTAGTATGTGTATGCTTGTGCATGTAAAACACACAAAGAGCTACACACATACAAATGCACAGGAAACCTAAAAAGGCTTTGTAATGAAGAAACTTGGAAAGTCTACCAATATGATCCATCTGCAGTTATTTCTTTTTTCTTGTAACCAGTGGATGAAAGATGAAGCAAATCCAATAATCCCAACAAATCTGCGTATGACCCAGTACTACCCCCAAGCAGACCCAGAACCCTTTACTCTAGGTTACTCATATATCTGGTAGAAAGCATTGTGGATCCTTTTTTTCATGCTGTGATGCATGATAGGGAAATTATGCATCTCCAAGATTAGGATGACTCATTTGAGAGACTGAGAGGAAGTAGCATGTTTGCATTGTTGTTGTAGAGGTCTCATTCATAGGATATTAGAGAAACAAGGTGAGTAAGATAATATCTTTTATTGGACCAACTTCTGTTGGTAAAAGAGAGACGCTTTTCAGCTACATAGTGCACATCCTCAGGACTGGGAAAGGTACTCAGAGTCACAGCACAATACATTGGGGAACAGATTATTTAGCATAAGCAGTTCACACATATTCTAAGGGACAAGATGAGTGAGGTAATATGACTATATTTTTATCAATGTAAAAGATATTACAACACCCCAGTCTGTGAAATATCCTGGGACCAAAGTGGGTACAACTATACCAAATACATATTCTAAAGCTATGTCTACAATACCACTTTTGTCAGTATAACTTCTGTCTCTCAAGGGTGTGAAAAAACACCTCCCTGATTGACATAAATTACCCCAACAGAAGCGCTGGTGCGTAGACAGTGCTATGTTTGTGGAAGAAGTTCTCCCACCAACATAGCTACTGCTGCTCATTGGGGGTAGTTTAATTATAATCAACAGGAGAGCTCTCTCCCATCAGCATAGAATGGCTACATGAGATACCTTACAGCGGTGCAGCTTCATTGGGATAGCTGTACTGTTGTAAGCTCTCTAGAGAAGATATGGCCTATGGGACTATTCCAAGTGAAGTGGCAGAGGTATTCATGGGCCACTTGTCCTTGCATGTTCCCTTAGAATATGCGCTAACTAATTATATCAAACAATCTGTTCCATCTTGTATTTAGCTGTGATATTCTGAGTACCTTTCCCAGATCTGAATAAAGCTCTGTATATCTCAAAAGCATTTCTCTACCACCAATAGAAGTTGGTCCAATAAATAATATTATCTCACCACCCTGTCTCTTGGGGAAACCCAAGGTTAGACTGTATGATGAGCACAGCTGCCATATCTTTGCAACTCTGAGAATGATTTCTGATTAGCTTCTCCCCCATTTAAAATAATGTATTATCTCAATACTCAAATGAAAACAAAAATAAAATTATTTAATAAATATACAAATAGTACTATGAGGCTTTTATGTAACACCTTCTCTATACAAGATGGGCAAGCAAGCATAGAATCACAGGGCAAGTCTACAATACCACATAAGCTGATCTAACTTTTGTTGCTCAGGAGGGTGAAAAAGACATCTTCTGAGTGATGCAAGTTACAGCGACCTAAAAGCTATTCACACTGGCGCTATGTTGGTAGGAGATACTCTCCCCCATCAGCATACAGTGTCTTCACCAGACATGGTACAGTGATGTAGGTACATCGGTGCAGCTGAGCTGATGTAGAACTTCAAGTGTAGATCCACCCATAGAATCACAGAACTGGAATGGACCTTGAGAGGTCCCCTGCATTGAAGGCGGGACCAAGCATTATCTAGAACATTCATGACAGGGTCTGTCCAACCTGCTCTTAAAAACCTCTCATGACAGAGATTCCACAAACTCCCTAGGTAATTTATTACAGTGCTTAACTACTCTTACAGTTAGGAAGTTTTTTGTAATGTCCAACATAAACCTCCTTTGCTGCAAAAAGCCCATTGCCTTGTGTATTATCCTGAGAGGCTAAGAACAACAATTTTTCTCCATCCTCCTTGTAACAACTTTTTATGTATTTGAAAACTCTTATGTTCCCCCTCAGTCTTCTCCTCTCCAGACTAAAGAAACCCAGTTTTTTTCAATCATCCTTCACAGGAAATGTTTTCTAGACCTTTAATAGTTTTTGCTGCTTTTATCTGGACTTTCTCCAATTTGTACATATTTTCCTGAAATGTAGTGAGCAGAACTGGTCACAATACTCTAATTGAGGCTTAATGAGCACAGAATAGTGTGGAAGAACTATTTCTCATGTGTTGCTTTCAAAATTCCTGCTAAAACGTTCCAAAATGATTGCTTTTTTTGCAACAGTGCTATAGTGTTGAGTCATATTTAGCTTGTGATCCACTATGATCCCAGATCCTTCTCTGAGTATTCTTCTCTAGGAAGTCATTTCCATTTTGTATGTGTGCAACTGATTATTCCTTCCGAAGTGAAGTACTTTGCATTTTTTCCTTATGGAATTTCATCCTATCTCCTTCAGACCAATTCTCCAGTTTGCCGGATGAAAAGCGCTTGCAATCCCTCCCAGCTAGGTATCATCCTCAGATATTATAAGTGTACTCTTTATGCTATTATCTAAATCACTGATGAAGATATTGAACAGAACTTGGACCCAGAACTGATCCTTGCAGGATCCCACTTGATATATCTACCAGCTTGACTATGGACCAATGATAACTGTTCTCTGGGTATGGTTTTCCAACAGGTTATGCACCCACTTGACAGTAGTTCCATCTAGGTTGTATTTCCCTAGTTTCTTTATGTAATTGTGAGTCTCTTGTTTTTAAAGCTGTCCTCCATATAGAATTAATAACATTTCATCACATTCAGCAGAGGGACTTATTTCACTGTAAAGATAAAATGGAGCTTTCTCAACATTAGCAGATGAAAATCACCCTTAAAAAAAAATTAAGTACTGTGGTATCCATCCTTATAATGACCAACTGGCTTCTACCCAGGTGAAATGCACAGTTCTGGAAGTTTTGTTTCAGCCAGTGAATCCTGCAGACTACCCAAATATTTGCAAGGACCCAAGTCTCTGACGAGAAACGGACTATAAAGTGCTTTACCCTTGAGTTTCCCTGCTTGAGGAAAGTTTATGAGGAAAATTCCCTCCCCCCAAGTCCAATGCCACAGAGAGATATTGCATGCAGGGTGTTGTGTTTACAATTAGGCTTTCCATGATTCGACCTATGTAGGTCAGCTGCATGTTCCAACAGGTCTCTGAGGTAGCTGTGATACCACCAGCATGCTGAGTTGTCTCATTAAAGCATGAGACAACCATCTATATCAAGAATAGAAGTCAGGAGAGCTACAAGGAACAAATGTAAATTGAGTTTTATATTGTCAAAAGCAGAATGTCTTCTCCTTAAAAATTTAAGTTCATGTATAGGTCACCTTTAAGCAAATTTTCATCAAAGAGCCATATTTTCAATTTTTATTTCTTTAACAATTTCTGATGGCAGTGGGTGGTTATATAAGCAGTTAGATTAATTCTAAATTTGGAACTGTAAAATGAACGCACAAGGATGTTAAGTGCCTTTTCCTTTCAAGTGTTGTATGCTTTGTGTCTTTTCTTTCTATAAAGTCATCTTCCCCCTCACACATGCTGCCTTTCTTTTCTGTGTTCTCCTTTACTTTGATGGGTTAATTTTACACTCAAGCCCCTTTTTCCCTCCCTTTGATTCTCATTTTTTTACCTCTTGTTTTATGGTATCTCTTTTCCTGTCTCTCTAACCCTCTGTTCTGCTATGTAGTATAACATACTTGCTCTTTCAAGTAAAGGCACGTAACACTCCAGGGATTGGAATTCAATATGTTTCTCTTTTCTGCCAGCTCCCCCCACACAAACAGAAGATAGCAGAGGCAATAAAAGGGGGGAAGGGAATAGCATCAGTATTGATACACATCTATGAAAAAATAGCTCCAAAAAAACCAATGTACTCATCTAGGCTATGTCTACACTTAGAAACTTAGGTCGACTTTATTAAGTCGACTTTATTAAGTCGACTTAAAGAGTCTACACAAGACTTAAGTCGACTTAAAGATGACCTTATTAAATCGACCTAGAGAGTCCACACTAGACTCTTTAAGTCAACTGGTTAGGTCAAGGGGGAGTGGAGGCTCCAAAGGAGCCTCCGCTCCCCAGGCTAAGGGGGGCTTGTCCAGGAGAGAGCCAGCCCCACAGGGGGGCTGGCTTTCCCTGAGACAGGCAAGCCGCTAGCAGCTTGTCCTGGGGAGAGTGAGCCCTCCGCGGGGCTGGCTCTCCCCGAGACAGGCAAGCCGCCGGCGGCTCTCCCAGCTCCTTTCTACCTGGGACCGCTCAGGTTCCAGGGAGAAGGGAGCGCGGGGCTCCCTTCTGGCTGGGACAATGGGGTCCTGGTGAAGGGAGCCCTGTGGTCCCTTCTCTGGGACCGCGCTCCAGCTGATAGGGAAACCCCGGGGTTTCCCTATCAGCTGGTGCGCAGTCTAGGAGAAGGCACTGCGGGGCTTCCTTCTCCCTGGGACCCCATTGTCCCGGCCAGAAAAGAGCCGGGACAGCCGGCAGACGCTTGCCGGTCTCATGGAGAACCAGCCCCACGCACGCCTGGCTCTCCCGGGGACAAGCCACTAGTGGCATCCTGGGGAGAAGGAAGCCCCCCCGGGGCTCTCCAGCCAGGGTTCCCCCTCTGGCTGGAACCTTGGCTGGGGAGGCCTTCTCCCCAGGACAACGGCTTCTCTTGCAGAGAAGCCGCGGGTCTGGGGAGAAGGGGGCAGGGGCTTCCTTGTCTCCCTGCCCTAAATCGGCTTATGTCATAAGTCGACTTAGAGCGTGCACACTTAAGCCTTAATTTGACCTAAATTGAGGTTTTATTAGGTTGAATTAAGTTTTCCTTAATTCGACTTAAGGAACAGCTTACGTCAACTTAATGAAAGTCCAGTGTGGACGTAGGGATGTAGGGCCTCCTTAAGTCAACTTAATTTCTAAGTGTAGACGCACCCCTAATGCCCTTCAGCGACATTTTAACACCAAGATCTAAAAGGATAATATAGTAACTTAACCTCAGATTTATCTTGTTTTTGATCTTAACCTTTACTTTATGAAGTAAACTAATGGTTTACAAATTCAGGTAAGATATTTAAGTGGGTTGACAATAAAAAGATACGTTTAGTCTGTTTCTCCTTGCCCTTTTCCTTGACTGTCTCCAACCCATACTATGTGCAACAATAGAATGACAGAGACCATTATTTACCACCACCCTCATACATCAGGTATGTTACAGCTAGTGCCTCAGAGATGTCACAGCTGATTTTACTGCATGTACCAAATATGTGAGGCAGCAAGGAGTTAGTTAACCTAATTTTAATCTTTAAAATGTCATCAGCACAGCAAGAAAAGAGCCTTGATTGAGCGACTGCCTGTATTTGAGAAATTGCAATTCAATTTTGCTACTCAGATGAAGATTGACAGCTACCACAGTTAGCAATAAATCTTTTTTTGTTTGTTTGTTTGTTTTGTTTGAGCTGGTCACCTCAATCTTTCTAGTGATTATTTTCCAAAGAAATAAAAAGAAGGAACATTTCTGCATACTGTTTATGCTCATTAATGCTTAGTTTGATGGAAAGGTCATAAAGTATAACATTGCTGAGCAGAGTTACATGAAAATGTAGCTGTATAACTTGTAGAGAAAGAATACTGTTGCATGTGAACAGTATTTGTACACTGGACTCATCTTTGTGATAGCTCAGAAGATTTCACTGAAGTACACAAGGGAAGAATTTTGCCCAGTTCATGAACAGTGCACAGTGCACTTTTACATCTAACTATCTTCAAAATAAATGTAAAGCTCAGGTAATAGAAATTTGAGTTATGTACTCATATTCATTTTTCTCTGTAGAGCCTGGAGGCCTGTAGCCAGTGACTGCAAATCACACCCTCTCCCACTCCTTACATGAAGATTACCTACACAAGTTGTGTGTAAACTCAGAACAAGAACTTCAACTGAAATTTATCACTATTAAAATGCTGGTTAATATGTGCACTCTGAATGACATCATCCTTAAGATTAATTACCCTTAGTTAACTTATAACAAACACTGATGGATCAGTAGAGATATTAATCCTAGAAAGAAAAAACAAACAAGCCAATAAAAAAAATTCCCAATCTCTATCATACCACCACCACCCAACCCCTGTGGGGAAAAATGATTTGGAGACCCTTTCCTACACAACCCCGCGAACTTCCTATGGTGAGAAAAATGTAGAAGCCCTCTTTTCAGACGGGACTAAACAAATATAAAAAAAATCCCTCTTATTTATTTTAAACAGGTGGGTAAGAGCTAATTTCCTTTAAAAATTACAGCTATATCACGGCGTTCTGTCTATTTCTCAGCCTTTGCCACTTTTGGCTAGAACACAGCACTTCCACATACTAGAAACAATAGAGTCCTTTTCTCCAAAACCATTCAATTTAGCTCCTCCATACATCTTGCCTGCTCCTCCAATCCATGAATTCCCTCTATAGCTGAAAAATCATTCTCCCTGTGTCCCTATTTCTTTGCTCCCATTCAGTTGAAAGTAACCATTATTTTCTGAGGGAAA
>ML685764.1:6511455-6554866 GCA_007922175.1 Pelusios castaneus
ACTTAGTGGGATTTTCTCCCACGAAAGCTCATGCGATTAATAAATCTGTTAGTCTTTAAAAGTGCCACAAGACTCTGTTGTCTTTCTACAATAGACTAACACGGCTACCCCTTTGGAATAAAAGATCATGTTTGCAATGGACAACAAAAGTGTTAATAATGAGAACATGGCCACTTCGAATATCTTTTTGGTTGATGCAGATGTTCTTTTGGTCCAAGATGCTGTCACAGAGTGGGACAAATTTGCCATTATGGTGTTAGGAGCTATCTTGCTGTATGCTATGTAAATCTGACTGAATCACAAATGAGCCATCTGGCTAGGGAGGATTTTGAGGATATGGCACTGGCCACAGTGGATGGAAATGAGATTATGCTGATGGCTTGGAACGTTCACTATGTCTGCGAAACATTTGTACTACTCTGCTTAGATTCAATTTATGCAATAACAACTCTCTCGGGTCTTGGGTCAGAGGAGGAAAAGGGTGAAAGTTTCTGATGTGTAGAAAGCAGAGCTGACCTTTGTAAGAAATGCTTCTGGGACCCAAAGAACAATTTTCTTTGTGAGAGCTCCAGTAAGATTTCTTGAAGGAGAGGGCTCTGATTTCTGCTGCTCACCATGTGGAGGTTATGGTTAGTAATAAAAAGGGATTTAAGGGAAATAAGATTAAAAATGTGTAATGGATAGGTTCAGAAGTGGAAAAGTTGGAGTATGATTCCAGGATAGACTGTTGGCATGTCTAAGTATGCAGCTCTCATAAACTTATATAGTAGAAAGATGAGTGTCTTGTCTAGACCATTTTGCAAGATATCCAACACAGCAAGAGTTCCTTTCTATAGTTTTCCAGGGTCTTATTTCTTTTTTTTAATCCCAACAGCCTGATAATTTATTAAAGATTGTTGTACAAACTTTGGGAGTGGAGTCAGCTCAACAAGAAAAGAATAAATCAACCCCCATCCTTTTTTTTTGGAGAGGGCAATGGGGATGGAGGAAAGGGACACCTGTCTTGGTTAGAATTTCAACCCCTAGATGGTCAAAAATAATCCAATAACTGCAAAATCCATACTTGAAAGAAGCTGTCCCTGGACTTCTCCAGTAGAATAGAAGGAATGAAGCCCCCTGAGATACTACATTCAGTATAATGGTCTGTCTGGCTATTTTGGGGTAATCAGAATTACTCATGCATGTTCTATAGTTTCAGAAAGCTTTTTCCATCAGATGAAAGCTGGTCCAGTGGTTAAAACATAATCTGGAGACTTGGGATTCCCTCTTTACTGCTATTTTTAGTTTCACAAGTTTTATTAAAGCTAGCATGGATATGCCAACACAAGCTGCTATCACACCTCTGACTGTAGCATAAACATACCATAAGTGACAAATGGCTCTCCTGTCTTTCTTGAACTATGAAGGCTATCTGAGTAGAGCTCACCAAATTTTTCATCTAGAAGAATAGGCACTCTCACTTCAAATAGCAGCTTAGGAATGACATATACTGGGTTGGATTTCACTTCTTTGAGAAGAATATAGTACATTCTCGTTGTTGACTCAGGAATGCATATTAACCAGGTGGATCTGAAACATGACCATGTGCCCTTTGAGATCTTATGCATGATAACATGCTAGTTTATTCACTTATTTGGAAAGGTTTTACTTTTCTGTTTGTTTGTGGAGAGAGTAGGAATTGCCACCATCCAAAAGCTCTCTAGTGCAGAAATATAGCAGTTTAGTTTAGATCCTCAGTAGGACAAAAATTCAGCATATACAGTAACATCTATTTCCAAAAGCTATCATTTCCACAAATCTGTTCCCATAGTCAAGACTAATTTGAAGATATATTTAAAACTATCCATAACTAATGAACAAGACAGAATTTTAACTCTCTACAGTGTCATATCAATAGTTTCTTTCTTCTTCATACATTGCAAAAATATGTCCAAATTTTCCCCCTCTCATTTTTTTTTAAAACATTCCCCTGCTTTCTCAATGGGAGAATGCTGTCTAAGTTTTCAGTTATCCATGCCTTACGGTTATTGGTATATGTATATGGTATATGTCTGTTAGAAGCCTCCCAACTCCTTTCAGTTCTTGTTTCACTGAAAGGAGCAGAAGACCAGAGTCTAGCAGCAGGCAATACAACAGGTTTATTGGGATCTTTTTCACACAAGCAACCATTAAGAACCCCATAGTCCTTTACACCAATAAGTTTCCCCTCCCAGTAAATTTCCACCCCTCCCCAATAAATTCCCCCTCCAGTAAATCCCCTCCTCCCCAATAAATCACCCCCCCATAAATTTTCCTCCCTCCTCTTCCTGATTTACCTTAGTTTTTATAATGTATTTTAACCAATCATTTCTTTAACATTTTAAGAACCAGTCCTAACATATTTTAACATAATTCTCTAACCAATCATACCCCACCACCTTAACTGATTGCAACTAATTATAGGACGGACAGACAGGAACAATCAAGGACTCAGACAGGAGTTATCAATGCAGTAGGTACCAGGATGACCAAACAATACAAAATGTAGATTGTATCACCACAAGTGTTTGCAAACCAGCCAATATGCTATCACCTTTGTTTGGAATGTGTGGATGTGACTCCATGTTTCCCAGCTTATGTCTGCCCCGGATGCTTTTTGCCTTTGCTTAGCCAAAGCACAAGGCCTCAGCCAGTCAAGCAGTTTGTGGTTTTGATTCTTTGGTTTGCTACCACTGTAGCTAGCTAAGTGATACAAACATACTTAAAAATCATAGGCCTCACAAGCAGGCCTAAATACCTATAGTCTAATACTCAACCCCTTTTTTCTTTTCTTTTGGGATCCTCCTGCCAAGGTATCCTTGGAAAAGCACAGGACATACGGTGACACATTTCTTGATAGGGCCAGGCATAAATATGGAAAGTGTCGGTAGTCCATTTGCTCCACTGCCCCTGTGTAGCACAGTGCCCTGCACCTTCTCTCATACAGGCATACTACACTTGTTCTAATTAGTGTCCCTGATTTCCCATTGCAGTGGGCCTCAGAAGGTTGGGTCCAGGTTGTCTGTTATACTGGGGGGAGGGTTTACTACATTACTTATGTGTAATCAGTGACTGTACATTAGACAGTTGTGCACCTTTTGACTCTTTTCATATGCAATGTAATACAAGTATACTTAACAATACACCAGCTCCCATAACAATCCATAGCAACACCGAGTGTCCTGACCATTGCAGTATAGTTCAACACCCTGGCCACCACCAGAAACACTGCTTTGACTGGGTTAAAATTTTGTCAACACCATCCTTAAGTGTGTATTGCAAGTTTGTATGACCATGGGCAGTTTCGGTGAGTTGTTCCTGTAATCTTTGTGTACTCTTGTCCATATTGTGTATCCATGGAATCAGGAATTGTGTACTGTTCCATTAGTGCACCATAGTTCGAATGGCAGAGCCTAGATGTTTATAATCTGCTTGTACGCTGCTGTAACTTTACCTCCTAGTGTTGCATTACAGGATTGCGTACATTCCCAACAGGATACTCCATACCTTATGTACATTAGCCCCTGAAGTCCCCCTTTTTCAGCAGGACATTGATCCTGCTTCTTTATAGGAGAGGGGTATAACTAGATATCTCCCCTGGATATACAATTGCTTATCTCAATGATAGTCTAATTCCCACCATTCCACCCTGCCCAACTACCTCCCAGTGGTTCCCAATGCACTCCTCCTTTCATGCTAGCTATTATACTCCGTCACTGACACCATAATCTTGGTTACATTTTTTACTAGACCATCTTCCTCTTTGGTTGCAATGTTTGTATCATTGATTTTCATTAAGTCCATTAAAAATGTTGTTGCAAAAATAATTGTAATCATTGCTGCAACTCTGTCACCTCCTTCTTTATGTTTCTCCGTTGACTCTCTCTCTTTTACTAAAACAGTCTTCCAAAGTCCTTCAAAATTTAACTCTGCCCTTTCTTTCTGTGATGCAAGAAGAGTCTGAATGAGCTCTCTCCCACCAAGCTTGCAGGGGTGAAAGAGAACAGGCTCCACAACCAGACTATTTGCATGAGCACCTTGCTTAGATGCTCAACATGATGAGACTGCTTTGCCCAATTTATTACTTTGGCTGCGGTTGGATTAAAAATCACTTTTGTGTTACATGCAGGGGTAATGAAATGTTGTTCTCTATATTCTATGAGCAAATGGCAGCAGAACTGTGTTTAGCCTGTCTTGATATAGGGGATCATTCTCATCTGAACTGAACTCACTAAGCAGGAGGTTTGGAGGCAGACTCCCATGAAAGGTGGAGGGTGTGGAAGCAGGTGTCCTTGCCGAGAGGTGTGGGCTAAGAGCCATAAGCATGGTTTGATCTGCCCCTCTCCAGTATTCAAAGATAGAGCTAATTACGACTCCACTAGGAGACTCTCTCTCTCTCTCAGCAATGATGTTCTCCCACTAAAAGAGCTAAAAATCACTGAGAGCTGAAAATCAACTGAACAAGAAAGGAGGAATCCCAGGAGACTGACCTGCAGAGGTCACAGAAGATTAATAGAGAACCAGGAGGCAGTAGAGCAGACAGCTTGCAGGGCAGCCAGAAGAGCCGGGTGGCTGGCAGAATGGCCAGCAGAATGGTTGGCATGGAGACCAGCGCAGCAGCATGCAACTCGCCAGTGGCAGGAGGGGTGGTGAGCAGCATGTCAACGTACTCTGTGTATGGGTGTTCTGCTCATGGTTTCATGTCTGTTAACCCTGTTTGTGGCATTTTCCCACGCTAATGCCAGGTTACTTTCCCCCTTTTATTAAAAGGCTTTTTTCTACACTGAGTCTCTGTGCTTGTGACAGAGGAAGTACTGCCTCTAGGGGTGCCCAAGGGTTGGTGTGTAATTGTCCCAGATTAAAGGATAGGGTCTCGAGCCTGTTCTGCATTGTATTGCTGAAAGAAACCCCTAAATATTGAACCTGGCTCTTACTGTTGCCGACTCTGATAGGCAGAAGAGTTACAACTATTTTATTACAAACTGGCTCCTACCTTCACTTCACCAATGATGCCAGTTTGATTGCCTGATTCTCTGTTTTTCTGACAAGAATTTTAGTTCTTTCTTTCATGTTGCCTCTTATGAGTGTGGAAAACTACCAGTCAAAATACATAAAGCCACCCCTTATGCTCCTTTTAGTTCTTCCTTAAAATTGACCTCTTCCATGACGCATACAAACCGCTAACAAATAATGGCTAAGCAAAACAAAATTAGGATTACTGCTCTATTATTTTTGACACTTCAACTCCCTTTCTCTTGATCCTGACCCAATTGTTTGTTTCATCCACTTGTTATATCTTAGCCCTAGCAAAACAGGATCCAACTTCATTGACCTTTATGCACTATTACTATAAAAATGTTCATCAGAACTACAACATGTAGTAAAATTATTTTTATATTCTGCATAATCTCAAAAACTGTAGTACTTTTCAGTGGTCTCTATTACTTTCTCAGTTCCTAACAATCAATTTAAAAAACAGTAACAAAACAGTAGAGGTTCTCTTCCTAAAAAAAGTTCTCTACTTTATGCCAGTAGTCCCCTGCCCCTTGCTCCATCATGCATGCTGCTAGGCATTGTGTTTTATGGTGTATGGTATTCCTCCACCATCTGAGATTGCTGCTTTTTCAGTAGATTATATTGGCACACCTCTCTTGTTCTTTTAAGTTCAGAGTCTCTACACACCTTTCAAACATGTGTGTTAATACTTGCACATACCTTTATCAGAATATTTCAGAACTTAACTCAACATTGCAAAATTATGGGACTACATCCCACTTTGTCCCTCATAGTTTGCCTTCAATACTCTGTTGTGTGAAAGGAAAGTTAAATAATTTTGCTAAATAATTTAAATAAGTATGTCAGTTCATTCCCTCACGTATATTTTGATAAAAAGTCAGTAAAAAGGGCAATGAGATTGACGAACTAAAGAGTAAAATTTTCAGACAGACTGATCATAACTAGGCAATATTTTACTGTGGTCCCTGGTTTTGAAGGCATGTGCTAAAGACTGATGGGAGCATAGTGCAAATGAAATACTATTATATTGAACACTGGAAAATTCTTTCACCTCAGGCCAAAGACATGTACACAGAATTTGTACTGAAGTGCAAAACTGATATAAAATGCCTAGATAATAGTCTTCCTATTTCAGTACTGCCAAACATAATGGAAAGGTCTTAGAAGAAATTTATTATCCTGGTTTCAGTAGAGGAAAAATCCATATATTATCATAGAATCATAGAAGATTAGGGTTGGAAGGGACCTCAGGAGGTCATCTAGTCCAACCTCCTGCTCCAAGCCAGACCAACCCAAACTAAATCATCCTAATCCGGGTTTCTCTCAAGCTGCATTTTAAAAACTTCCAAGCATGGAGATTCCACCACCTCCTTAGCTAGCCCATTCCAGTGCTTCACTACCCTCCTAGTAAAAAAGTTTTTCTAATATCCAATGTAGACCTCCCCACTGCAACTTAAGACCATTTGCTCCTAGTTCTGTCATCTACTACCACTGAGAACAGCCTTCCTCCATCCTCCCTGGTACCCCCTTTCTGGCATTTAAAGGCTGCTATTAAATCCTGCCTCACTTTTCTCTTCTATAGACTAAACAAGTCTAGTTCCCTCAGGCTCTTCTCATAAGTCATGTGCTTCCGCCCCCTAATCATTTTTCTTGCCTTCCCTTAGACTCTCCAATTTGTCCACATCCTTTCTGTAGAGGGGGCCGCAAAACTGGACACAGTACTCCAAATGTGGTTTCACCAGTGATGAATAGAGAGGAATAATCACTTCCCTCGATCTTCTGGCAATGCTCCTACTAATGCAGCCCAATATGCCGTTAGTCTTTTTGGCAGGAAGGGCATACTGTTGACTCATTTCCAGCTTCTTGTCCACTGTAACCCCCACATTCTTTTCTGCAGAACTGCTGCCTAGCCAATCAGTCCCCAGTCTGTAGCAGCGCATGGGATTCTTCTGTCCTAAGTGCAAGACTCGGTACTTGTCCTTGTTGAATCTTATCAGATTTTTTCAGCCCAATCCTCCAATTTGTCTAGGTCATTTGGTATCCTATCCCTAGCATCCAGCATATCTACCACTCCCCCCAGTGTAATGTCATCTGCAAACTGCTGACGGCATCCAAACTATCCTCCAGATCATTAATGAAGACGTTGAACAAAAGCAGCCCCAGTGCCGACCTCTGGAGCACTCTGATTGTTACCAGCTGCCAATTAGACATTGAGCCATTGATCACTACCTGTTGAGCCCAATGATCTAGCTAGCATTCTATCCGTATAAACACATATAATTGTATCTGATGAATAGTTGGTGGTTTCAGACAAAAAAGTAGAAATTTTTCTAACAATAGAACATACAATCGTGCCTAGCACTCACACGAGTAATCCATTGACTTCAATGGGACTATTAGTAATTGTCTCAAAAATGGGGCTTGAGTAGAAATACTTACTTATTCAAGATATTCCACCTCTGCCAAGTCTATTCAAATAGTGAAACACTCCTAATGCTCTCTCTGTGGCTTTTTTCTTACCCCCTACTTTGCTAGATCAAAAAAACCTGTTTTTACTTTTATACTCAAAAACCAACTGCATATTTTAGCACTAATAATTGTAGCCAGAATGAAATGTAAGAACAATGGAAAGATGATTAGGTTTAAGTGGTGCTGGTTGATGCTGCTTAGGACAAAAAAATGATAAAGTTATGATCAACAATAAAAAGGTCACACTTTCAGTAAACTGGAAAAGAGAAAGAAAAGCGATGTGACAATATTTGAATTATAAGAGAGTTTACTTTCCATTATAAACATTTCTATCCCTGTCATTTAATAATATAAAAGTAATGACTCACGTTAGGTCTGGAATGGTGTAAGGGGCCCTTAAAATCCTGGTTCAAACTATGGGTGTCAGGTACAGGTTTGCAATTCACACAGCCTATAAGGCAGCCTGGGGAGATGGCTGTAAATTAGGCTATGACTAATCTAGCATTTTTGTTGGCAAAGCTTTTATCGGTCGGGGTGTGAAAAAACAGCCTCCTGACCGAGATAAGTTTTACCAACTGAAGCGCCAGTATAGAGAGTGCTAGACTGACATAGTTACCACTGCTCATTGCGGGTGATTTAATTATGCTGGCAGGGGAGCTCTGTCCCATCAGTATAGAGCAACAATATGGCAAAGCTGTGCCACTGTTGGGTCTCTAGTGTAGACGTAGACTCTGACAGTTTCAAGTGCTGTCTAAATGATGCTGTGGACCATTGAGCAATTTAGATAAGGACTGCACAAAGGTGACTCAAAGCTATCTTAATCCCTCTCTACCTGGCCAACAAATTCTGGACTGCACCTCCTTGAAATATTGCATAGAACCCAATAACAAATGTGTAAAAATCCATGTTAAAGTTTTGCTTAGTGAAAGACAGACAAGGGAAAGAGATAAGTGGGGGTTTTCCTGAAAAAAAGCCTAAACACATCATTTTGTCATATGAATCATGGCAGTAGCAAAGATACAGACTTTAGAACAGGCACTTTAGAAAAGTTACATGTGCGTAAGGCATCATATGGAAAATGCATAAGTTTCAAGAAGAAATTGAAAGCAGACATGGGTCCAAAGTGAAAAGTTCAAGCCTAGATCTGAATTTTCCACAATCTGAATTTTTGTTTTGCTTTGACCCATTACGCAAGTATGCATCCACACAGTTCAACTCTGGATCTGAATTCTTCCACAGTTTCAGATCCCTCTCTCATAAAAATTCATTTAATCATGGTCTGGAGCCAATGCTTTTTTAAGTGAAAACTACAGCTCCCTTCTTCAGTCTCCTTTATAAAAAAATGTCTTCTATTCACACAAACTTTTATGAGCAAATATGTTAGAGCACTGAAATTCGTCTTGACTAAGAGAAACCACTTAAAAAAAACTTACTGGGAGATTTTTCCTCCACCTCTGTAGGCTCTTTTTTTTCTGCTTTTGGTGGGCCCTTGATTTTGTATATCAGTGAACGAAGCTTGCCAGTCCAGGAAGTGTCTTCATCCATCTCTTCTTCTTCTTCCAACGGAATACCTAATGCATAGTGAAACTAATTAGAAACAAGCCATGTGTCTTCAAGATAAAATTCTTCAAAACACATCCTTAAAAAATATTCCATGACATGTACTGATAGCTTTTAACCAGCAAATTTAATGTACAAAAATGTTATGGAAATCAGCAGATTTCTAGGATTTTAGCTATACTTGTACCCCTCGAAACAGAAAATTTGCTTCAGTTACAGTATGTGTATATATCTATATCTATAACCAGATACACAATACTTCTTATGAAGATCAGTAGTAGTTCCTCCTAGCATAACAGCCCAGGTATTGCTTTAGGAAGATTCTACTGCTATTAATTATGACACAAAAATTCTGTACGATTCGGCTCGATATTAGGGGGAGTTTAATAGTGCATTCCACTCGATGGGATAGTTTGAAGAGGTTGGCTTAAGTCTTCAATTTATTGATTTGCTGAATTCATTCCTTGTTAAAGGATCCTGTGAGGTTGGGAGGATCCTAGACCTCAGGCTTCAGTTCAATCCTGGAAGTCTGCAAAGCAATGAAACAGCCCCACAGCCTGAGCCCCATGAGCCTGAGTCGACTTGCACAGGTAGCCCTGGATGTCCTGTTACTCTGTAGACCTGTTCTCACAGTGCCTAATGCTGACCAGACTGTGCCTGAACCGTCTTTACAGAGATGCTCTTTCTCTTTATAGTTCCTACATGTGACGGGAGTGTGAATGCATCTTCCCCACTGAGCAAGTGATATGTTCCCTACAACCTAGGGATATAGGTGTATAAGTGGTCTTACCCTATAACTGATGCTACCAGATGTTTCAGGCTGGGGTGGGGCCAGACACTGGAATGGAGAGCAGGGGGCATCTCTCTCCAACTGGTAGCCAAGCAGTGTGGAGAAAGAAGCAGTCTGATTCAAATACAGAGGGGACAGAATCCAGATTGGAGGGGAGGGAGAGGAATTGATTAGGACAAGGAATCTGGTAAAGAATGGGACCAAAAGTGAGGACAGAAACTGGGACTGGCTGGGCAATGAAGCTGCATTCTGGAGAGAGGAAAAGCTGAAACTGTAATCCAGGAGCCAGGGGAGGGGAATGGGACTGAGAGATAGTGAGGGTCAGAGAGAGTAGGAACTAGAGATCAGTTGGCTGGAGCGAGATGGAGGACACTAAGATCATATGAGGAGGTGGCTGTGTGGGGGGCGGGAAGGGGGTTAGAATTTAGATTGGCAGTACAGAGAAGCAAGGCACTAGAGGGAGGGAGACTGTAGCAAACAGTCAGGAGATGGATAGGAGAGTGTGGATTGGATGAGAAGCCTGAGGAGAGAGGCTAGGACTCAGTCAGTGGAGGGAAAGGCAGAGGTGTTGAGGAGCTGGGAGAAAGTTAGTAGGACTGGCTGGGACTGGATGTGGGGTGCATTAGAGAGGGACAGAGAGAGAACCTGCAGATGGAGATTAGAATTAGTTGGCCAGGAGACCGTGGTTAGTATGAGACGCCTGCGGATTGGAAACTGGGACTGGGTAGGAAAAGAGTGGGACTGGAACAAAGAGATGAGAATTGGAGAAAAGACAGGACTGGGGAAAGGATACATTGGATGGGATGCGGTGAAGATGGGGTTAAATCTGGGAGAAATTGCAGCAGGGTCTGTGCTCATTAAAACACACTCCTCTACAGAGCCTGTAATAAAATCTAAGATTCCTGAGTCTCACCATTCTGCCCACCAGCAGACCTCTCTGAAACCCTCTGCCGGTGTTCCATCCCTCTGCTGTTGATCAGCATAGAGGATGGCAAGCTACTACTTTATCAAGTTCCAAAGGGGTAGCCATGTTAGTCTAGTTCAGCAAAACAAACAAGAAGTCCTGTGGCACTTTTAAAGACTAACAAATTCATTTATCACATGAACTTTCATGGGAGAAAATCCCACTTCGTCAGATGCTTTGAAGATAGGGAACTTACAGAATGGGAGGAAATTAAATGCAGTGAAATGTATGACATAGGATCAGCTCAGTCCATAAGAGGAAATCAAAGTAGATATTGAGATTCAAACACTGGGGAACAGCATATAGAGGAAGGTGAGGTCAAAATCACCTGTTGTAATGAGAATAAATTCCGTAGTCCCTGTTTAACCCTGAGGCAACGGAATTGAATTTACATATAAGTTCCAATTCTTCAGTTTCTCTTTGAAGCTATGATTTGTTATTCATTTGTTTGAGCTCAGTTTTTAACAAATCATCAATGGAGTGAGCAGGGAGACTAAAGTGTTCCCCTACTGGTTTTTGAATGTTGTGATTTCTGATGTCAGCCATGTGTCCATTTATTCTTTTGTGTAGAGACTGTCCTGTTTGTCCAATATATAAGGCAGGGAGCATTTCTGGCACATGATGGTATAAATCTCATAGGGGGATGAATGAACTCTTGATAAAATAGCTGGTTTGATTAGGTCCTGTGGTGGTGCCTTTTGTGTAGATATGTGGGCAAAGTTGGCAACATGGTTTGTTGCCGGGATATGTGCCTGCTTTAAAGTTTCCGTTGTTTGGTCTGTAGTTGCTGGTAAGTATCTCTTTAAGGTTGCGGGGTTGTCTGTAAGCGAGGAGTAGTCTGTCTTCCAAGGCTTGAGGGAGTGAGGGATCGTTGTGTAAAATAGGCTGTAGATCCTTGATGATGTGCTATAGAGGTCTGACTTGGAACTGAAGCTGATGACCAATGGCGTTTTGTTGTTTTCTTTCTTGGGCTTCTCCTTTAGTAGTTGAGTTCTGGGCACCTGTCTGGCTCTGTTAATCTGTTTCTTCACTTCTGCAGGTGGGTATTGTAGTTTTAAGAATGCTTGATGGAGATCATGAAGTGTCTGTCTCTGAAGGATCGGAGCAAATGCGGTTACATCTTATGGCTTGACTGTAGACAATGGATCGTGTTGTGTATCTTGAATAAAAGCTCGAGGGACATAGGTAACTATAGCGATCAGTAGGTTTACAGTATAGGGTGGTGTTTATGTGTCCATCACTAATTTGCACTGTAGTGTCCAGAAAGTGGATCTCCTGTGTGGAGTGTTCCAGGTTAAATTTCATTGTGGAATGGAAATTCCACAGAGATTTCAACAATTTCCAACTAGGTCCAGCAATGAGTTTTTAATTTTAAGCATAGACGTACTCTTAGTAGGTAGGTGTGGGAGTCCCTTTTGCTTCACTGGAAGTTGGTCCTGACTTGTACCACCAGAACTGGAAACCTCCTATACTATGATCAGAAGGACTGAGTAGACCCATGATGCTTAGCCTCACTGGCTTGTCTAACCCACAGTCCCCTGCCACGTGATCCAGAATGTGAAGGCAGCCTGGGCTCCTGCCCCTCTTGTCTTTCTCAAGCAGGTCCTGAAAGAATTCCTCACCCATCCCTCACCCCAACACTGAGAACTTGACTTCATGTCCCTGCCTGTGAGCCTCCCTGGCTGCCTCTGACATGCAACCTAAGTCAGCTGAATGACATCCCTCAGCTGGCCTTCTAACCACCCCCAGGAGAACATCTGTATGAGTTTGTGCTTCACACTATTCACTTCCTCTTCCTTATGTCCTGCCTTCACACCCCATGGAGGGATCTGCTGCCACCAAGGAATGGTGAGCATGATCCCTTTGTCCGCCAAGGATATCAGTTGGTGGCTCCTCCATGCCATCATGAGCATAGGTGTGTACCTGGCATGGTTCATGAACTCACCCAGCACTTCTCTTTTTTGCAGTGAGAGGGAGACTGTGCACAGGATGCATCATGTTGCATCCCCTTTTAATTCATCAAGAACCTCTTACTAAGGTTCTGGCTGCATTTCTCCCTGCACCTTCTGATTTTTGCACACCTCATTTGTGGCCCACAAGATCTCCTCATCAACCTCCTCCTGGCTCTGGCCCATACAGCCAACACAACAGGAGGAGGAAGCTAGAGGTGTGATGCTCTGTTTTCAATCCCTTGTTTGAATATACCTTCAAACAGAGTCCCACTGGGCTTCCGAAGCCTTTGAGGTGCAGTGTAGTGGGTGCTACCAGAGTTTCTCTGCTCAGTATCTCCTGGTTCCCTGATTTTTGCCTTATGACTTTCACTCCATTTCCTGTTTTTTAATTTGCTGAACCCACTCTTCAGTTGTAGCACAGGTCAACTGGTGCCTCCCCACCTCCCGGGTTAAGTGGGAGAGATTTTACAGATGGGCAGGCTTAGGTCAGTGCCTTCCCTGTACCACAATGCAACTTATGTAACAAATGAAGCAGGTGCCCAAAAAGTGGAGCAAAAACTTCACTACATAACCCTGATTCATCTTGAGAGCAGACTGATTCTGTGCAATAGGGAACTAAAACAAGAGTCCTGTGGAAAAAATAGTATATGCTCATGTAACTCAAGATGTATCATAACACATAAACAAGAAGGGAACCAAGTTAATGTCACACAGGCAACTTTAATTCTAGCATTTCCTAATTTATGAACATAAGAATAGCCATACTGGGTCAGATCAATGGTCCACCTAAGCCAGGATCCTGTCTTTGAACAGTAGCCAATGCCAGGTGCTCCAGAGGGAATGAATAGAAGAGGTAATTGTCAAGTAATCCAACCTGTCGCTCATTCCCAGCTTCTGGAAAACAGTGATCCCTGCCCATTTGGTGTAGCCATTGATGGATTTATCCTCCATGAATTTATCTAGTTTTTTTCCCCAACATCTTCTGGAAATGAGTTTCACAAGTTGACTGTGTCCGGTGTGAAGAAATACTCCCTTTTGTTCATTTTAAACCTGCTGCCTATTAATTTTATTTGGTGACCCCTCGGTTTCTGTGTTATGAGGAGTAAACCGTTTTTTTTTTTAAAAAAAAATTTACAGTATCAATATCTTCCTTGCCATGAACCCCCCCCCCCCCCCCCCGAACTAAAACCTATAATGTTCACTCAGTGAAAAAAATAATTTGCCTCTCACCACAATGAATTAGAAGATCATCATGAAACTCATATAACTCATCCCGAATCTCCTCTGGACAGGGACAATCCTCTCCCAGTTGAAAATTTAGCAACATATTAATCTTTTAAGGACAAAAATAAATGCAAACATTTAGGATAGCATAGCAGTTCTACACAGAGTACAATAGTGCAGATACATTATTGTTACTATTTACACTAGGTTGTCAAAAGAACTGGCCTAACACATGTATTTAGAAAAAGTAAATATGTCCTTAGGGTAATATTCAAGCAATATGGCTTTAAGGATTTTAATTATGATTCATAATAGATGATACACACATTCCTAACATTAAACACAACTTTTAGAGGAGACATCATTTGTCTTGAAAAAATAAACAAACATTCCCAAAGCTCCGCATAAGAGTAACAGAAAAACCAAACTCTCAAAAATGTTGGTCCCATAACAAATCTGATGCCTGCTACCTTTTGCATGCATTTCTAATGCAGTACACAAAAATTATGAAGCAAATTACAGGCAGTTTAATTGACTCTGGTGTTTCATATGTTTGCAACAAATGTCTCCTTGATTCCCAGCTCCCCCCCCCCAAAACAAAACAAAACTGAGGAGCTACTTTTAGAGATGAAAAAGTCAGTTAGTTACAATATAAGTCCATTTTCATAAATATCAAATGTACTAGCAAAGCAAAAACTGGTAGCTTCACAGAGTTGTATTCAGGTGTCTCAGGTCAATCTTTTCAAACTGATGTGTGAAAGTTAAGTTCATAGAGCCACATTTAGTCACTTAGCCAATTTTCAAAGCTTTTGGTTGTCTGTAGGTTCCCATTGACTCCAGCACCTTTCAAAATTAGGCAGACTTTCAGAATGGATTTAGCATTTGGAGCTCAAGATTGAAAACTCTGGCATATAACATCTTGTGGGAGCCCAACAAACTATTTCATTTGAGGTTTCATTTCCCCCACATTCTAAATTCTAGTTTAGGTGGTAGACAGTTCTACCTCTTCCTCTCCTTAGTTATCACTTTAAAATAAATCCCTTGTCCTTTATTTTACCTGTTCTTGAGGGGGAGAGCGAAATTCCTTCGTCTTCTTGGCAGTCAAAGCAGCAGACATGTTTAAGGCTTGCATGAGTTCATTGTACCTGTATTTCTGGTTATATTGCAGCTTTGACACATAGTTGTCTGCAAATGATACAATAGCTTCCACCCTGTGTCGCAGCTCACAGTCACAGAAATAATTGAGTAGCTCACACATCTAGCGTGGAAAAAACAGAGGAACATTAAACATCTTAACTGAGAATTTAAACCATAAACGCTAAAATGATAGAATGACAATGGACACTGCACATGAGCATGAAGGTTTTTCTTTTTGCCAGGTAACAAAAATGAGAATAATAAAATTTAGGTGTTTTTATTAATTTTAATTTTTAACAAGCAGAGTTGATAATAAATATATACAAGTATTTTATTATCATGAACTATAACATTATATTGAATGTATAAACTGCCTTTCATTCAATGCTGTCTAAGTTCTTTATGAGTGTTTCTTCTCTCCCAGAACATGCATATGAAGTACCCATTTTGCCTATAGAGAAGCAGACACACAAATAGATTAAGTGATATACTCAAAGTCACACTGCAAGTCAATCATGCAGCTAGGACTAGAACCTAGGAGTCCTGAATCCTAGGTTTCCTGTTGCACACACTAGGCAACATGCCCTATTCTTGTTTCACCAATATTATGTTATATATACATATACTTTAAAATGGTCACCTGGAGTTTAACAGATTCAGGTAACCTTGTCTGCAGTAAGCCTTTTACTAGAGGTTTAGTTTCCTTTAGTGCTTCTTCCCCAGCTTCTACAGCTTTTTCTTCAATCTGTGTAACTTCTTCCTTCTCTGTTTTCTCTTCTGTTTCGTCCTTGTGTTCTCCAAACACATTGGGATCAATGAGGAGTAAAATCTGCTTCACATCATTGTCATCAAAAACTCCCATTACAATCAAAGTACCTATAAGTTTAAGAACAGGAACAAACTGGAACTCAACTTTCCCGCCAACAGGGTCTCGGATATGAACACCGCTACCGTATACTGCCTCTGTCAGCATGCTGATGGCCTTGGTTTTAAGTCTCTCAATTGGTATCTCTGGACTGGGCTTCTGATGTTCTTCACTGGCCACAATGAAACAAGGAGTAGAGAATTTAAAACCTGGTTTCAAACAGGTGCTAAGTCCAACTCCTGGTAACCCATGTCTCTTTAGTTCATCAGGAAATAATTTGATTTTTCTAGTTTCATCTGTAATTGGAATGATAAATTCATTGTTCATCATAAGCTTGGCTGCCTTGGCATGTTCCAAATGAATGCTGATGAGCAGATCATAGAATCCGGAGCGTAAGAGTCCAGGTAAATATTGATTATCTATTGTATAAAATAACTGAGATAGGTCCACATGGCTACAAAGTGCATAAGCAACTCTGTTGTTACCCAGTGCACAAACTGAACTATAGAGTTTTAAAGTGTGGTATTGGAATTGCATCAAATCCTCTTGTTCACATAGCTCCAAGATATCAACACACCTATTAGGCAGTACAAAGAAACATAACAGTGAAAATCATACATGAGCTTTATTTATTAAATACATATACAAACAAACTGGGATGAAATGGGAATAATGGTATAATGAGTCAAAGGACAAGCTTTTGATCAGGTCTGCTTTAGATCACAAGTACTGCTTTAGATCACAAGTAGTACCTAAGATGCCCACAACACCAAATCAGCAAGTGACAATTTAATGGTCATGTTAACAATTAGAAATCCCTAGTAAGGAGAGGACAAATAATAAAATAGTATAGTAAAGTATACTGAAATACAAGGGATATTGTAAGTAAGTTACCTATTAGTAATAAGGTAAGTAAGTTACCTATTAAATAAAATAAAGGTAAGCAAGTTGCCCATTTAAATAAAATAAAAACTGAAAAAAGGGATATTGCAAGTAAATTACCTATTAATAATACTAATTTTCCAAAGATAATATTTTACTTTAAAGGTCCAAAACACATCAGTAGCATCATCATACGATGCAGTGTTTTTGGAGTCTTCCTGAAGAATACTGTAATATTTTTTGATTAAGTACAATATGTTTAGCTCTTTTTCTTGAACCAACTTTTACAAAAAATGACCTCCAAAAGCAGAATGATTAAATTGGATTGCAAAGGAAATATGCTTTAAAAAACTATATTTTTGCACAAGCTTCCTTTCATGATCTTTTCACTTTTGTATAATATATTTATAATTGAAACAGGTTATATATATTGGAGTATTTAATAAAATAGACCAAATTACATTACTGTAACTCTGAAGATAAAATTAAATAGTCAGTACAATTGAGAGACTTTAGTTTTCTGAAATATAATTTCAATCAGTTTAATAACTGTAAAATTAAAGTAAATTATAGGAAAATATTAAATAATTGTAAAACAACACAAATAAACAGAATTACAGTATTTGTATTTTGAACTGGGTGAAGATTCAATCCAAAGTATTTTAAGAGGTCTATCTGCATCTTGTAACAAAGAAAATCACATATTCTCCTAACATCTGTGAAAAATTTTATCTCACCAGCAATTAAGTAATTAAATGGCATCAAAATGATTCAGCTTGTAACATCCATTTAAATTACATATATGCTGGATGTTACAGTTAAGGAGATCAGAAATTCTAAATGATTATCAAAGTAATTCAGACTACAGCCGGGAGGACACCCCAACACCTAGAGGACACCGCTCTGAAAGAGGGACCTGAATAAGCTGCCCTACACATTTCTTTCAGAGGAAAGACATTGTGGTTCTCTCTAAATGTACCTGTTTTCCTCTGGAATATGAAGTGCCATCATTTGCAGTGGTTCTAGACACTGCACTAGCCAACCATGGCGTTCAGAGATACGCTCAGTCTCCACCTTCAGGAAGCTATTAGGCATTCTGCTCCAAAGTACAGGTGTGATTGTTTGCACATCAAGGCGTGGGGGACACTGGGGAATGGGATTTTTCTCTTCACTTTTAAAGATTGCTGCTGATAAAGGCATGGTGTTCTGCAATAAATAAATTGGAAAATTAAAAAGAAAATATTTTAAGTTGTTTATCAACATTTTGTGGCACCAATATTACCATGCATAATCATTTAAAATACTCACTCACTCACTCACTCACTCACTCACTCACTCACTCACTCAAATATTTGGCTTATGTGTAATGGTTGTTATTTTTACTAGTCACTCAGATGCTCTCACTGAGGATTTCAGAAATTTACAAGTTTGCAAATAAGCAGACAAACTCAATTTTAAAGATATCGAGTATGCTATCACAAATGTACTTCATTTATTTTGACCAACATAACTTAGTTTCAGAACATAAGAACCATGATCCATCTTGCTCAATATCCTGCCTATGACACTGGTGTGTTCCAGAACTTAAGGGGGAATATACAGAACAAGGCAATTATGGATTGATCCACCCATCTTCCCTTCCTGACTTCTGGTAGACAGAGGTTTAGGGTTGTCATGAGCTTGGGGTCCCTGATTATATTGTAAACCATTGATGGATCTATCCTCCACTAAATTATCCTGTTCTTTTTTGAACCTAGTTATATTTTTGGCCATCACATCCTCCCTTAGCAATGAGTTCCACAGGTTAGCTGTGTGAAAAAATACTTCATCTCATTTACATTAAACTGACTGCCTATTAATTTAATCAGGTGACTCCTGATTTTTTGTATTGTGGGAAAAGATAAATAACTTTTCCCTATTCACTTTTTCTATATCATTCATGATTTTATAGATCTCTATTATGTCTCCCCGCAGTGTTCTCTTTTCTAAACCAAACAGCCCTAATCTTTTGAATTGCTCCTTACATGAAAGCTATTCTATATCTTTGATCATCTTTGTTGCCCTTCTCTGAACTTCTTCCAGTTCCACTATATTCTTCCTCAAGGGGGACAACCAGAACCGGACACAATTTTCAAAACGTTTTTGAATAATTTCATAAAGTAGCTTGCAATATTTCTTGTCTAATTTTCTATCCTAATAGTTCCTAACATACTGTTAGCCTTTTTGACCACTGCTATGCATTGGGCAAAAGATTTCAGAGACTGCAGTGACTCCAAGTTCTCTTTCTTGGGTAAAGTAATAGCTAATTTAGAATCCACTGCTGCATATGTATAGTTGAAATTATTTTTTCCAGTATGCATTAGTTCGCATTTATTAATACTAAATTTCATTTGTTATTATGTTGTCTAGTCACTCAGTTTTGTGAGATCACTCTAACTCTTGCTTTGTATTTAACTAGGTTCAGTAATTTTGTACTGTCTACAAGTTTTGTCACTTCACTGTTCATCCCATTTTCCAGACCACTGATGAATATATTGAACAGCACAGAACTCAGTATAGATCTTTGGGGACCCTGCTTGTTTACCTCTCTCCATTATGAGAACTGATCAATTATTCCAACCATCTGTTTCCTATCTTTCAACCAGCTACTGATCTATCAGAGGACCTTCTCTTATTAACCCGTGGCACTTAATTTCCTTAATAGCCTTTGGTGAGGGACCTCATCAAAGGCTTTCTGAAATTCAAGAACACCATACCCACTGGATCACCCTATCCATGTGCTTTGTTGATTCCCTCAAAGGATTCTAAAAGACTGGTGAGACATAAGTCTCTTTACTAAAGTTATGTTGACTCTTCCCCAACCAATCATGTTTATCTGTGTATCTGAGAATCCTGTTCATTACTCTAATTTCTACCAATTTGTCCAGTACTCAAATTAGTTTCTCTGGCATGTTTTGATTACTGTAATTTGCCCTCGCATAACAGTAAATTTCTGCGTTTTGTAAAAGTAATTAAGTTTTAACAATACAAGATCTCACTGCAGCACTCTACTATTAAAATTTTCCTAAGTGGAGTGAGACCACCAGGATTTTCTATGAGTTACCGGTTTTAAACAACATTTATTGGTAGAAAATTATTACAAATACCTTTAATTTACCAAGTTCAAACTGAACCAAGTTTGTGCTTGTAGGTTGTATAAACACTGCTGGAAATAGTTTTGTGGTTGGTTCAACCTGAAAAAAAAATCACAATTAAAAAGGCATCAAAAGTCACTTAGCAATTTATGTCACTGTACTGCAATTCTTACATGTTTATTAAATTTCCCATTAGAACCCAAACTATAGTGTGCCCTATATTGTATTATACAGTGTATGACTCCAATCCTTCAAACATATATGCACATGCTTAATGTTAACCATGTGAGCTACCTCATCAAAGTCAACTGATGAACTTAAAGGTAAGCATGTAGGTAAGTGCTTGCAGAATTGAGGTGTATATGTATGGGGTCTGCTATAAAGTCATGAGTAATGTGTTTGCTATTCTGTGGTAACCTCTTGTGCTTGAGCTATAGTTTATTATGAACCAAGATGAAGAAAAAATAACTATCTGTTGGTATATGGGGTCTCAATCTGAGGAAGAGCTTTGAAATCAAAATTAGGTAAAATTATTTGAACGTAGGCTTTTTTTATTAGAGAAAAAGAACACAATTAACTACATATGGAAAAACTCTTTGCTACTGCCTAATTGACAAGCTGACTATATAGATACTCTATCTTGTTTTAACTATAATAATTGACTTTTTATTTTCTAATTTTGTGTGAAGGTCAGGACATTGTTACTTCCCTTGAATAAAATAAACTGCTTTCATGAATCTATATTTAAGATCCAATTTCTCTTCTCTAGGATTTGACATTGGTATGACAATTAATTATAAATGTATCTTTTATATACATACCTCATGTCATCATTATATTAAATATAGAAAAAGGTTACTGAACTTGGTAATGGTATATAATAAATAGGTCTAGAGCAACAGTGAGATGCAACGTTTTCCTCTTTATTTTGGTCACCAGGCCTTTGTGAATGAACATCCAGCATACAAATATTGCTCCTTTGCTCCACTTGAGAAAATTGAAAAATAGAATGGTTACAAGATTGGAATAATCATTATCTTGCAGTCCTTGTCCAGGAATCTGGTTAAAATATCAGTCACTTGCCCAAATGAGGTGGGAGATGAGTTGACCGAAAAATATCTCATTTATATTTTCTGGTTTTCATTCAAAAGTGTTTAAGAAAGATAAAGGCCACACATAGTTGTTTTCATTATTATTTTGAAAATTAGAGTGAAGTATTAAACAATTTAGAATACACACTTTAAAAGTTATTGGAGCATTGGTTATCTGCAGATTTTTAACTCTGTATTATCTAAATACTCTCACAGAAAATATATTACATCTTTATAGGAAATACTGTGTTCTGTTTTTTAGTAGACCAATTTTTGTCAATTTTATTTTTAAAAAAGTCTGAAAATCACTCAATGCTTTCAAAAAGTGTTTTCTGGGAAAAGATGACTTAAAAAGGAGAAAATTCATCTCACAATGTTCTGTTTTAAATTTAATACAAACACCTTGGGTTTTAATAGCTTGCACATAATAGAAGATCCTTCTGAAAGCTGCCACTTCTGGAATAGTAATAATCAACGTTATCACCACATTTCCTTGGGAGTACTTTTCAAAATTAGGAAAACACCTAAATGAACTCTCCGTGTTCTTATCAAACAAGGAATGCTGCAAAAAACAAAAGAGCTAATTGTTCTTATGAGAACAATAAAGTCCAAGTCTTTATTCACCATCTGTTACATTGATCTAAAAGAGGCCATAAAATCAAGGATCATACTGCAGTAGTTTTCAAAGGAAGTAGCACACAGCTTTTAATTTAAATATAGTCTAAAAAGTTCATGATCGTTTCAGTTAACAATTTTTTTTATTTGCCTACCCAAGGGATTGTTTTGTTTGTTGGTTGGCTGTTTGTTTATTTATTCTTTAAAAATTGATTGCTAATATCTCTTGAACTCTGTTGCAGTAGAAACTCTAGTGCAGATTCCTCTCTGGCTCTGGTTACCATTTTAGCACCTAACCTTACTACAAGCAAATCTGATATACATGGTGCTGAAAACAGCTGTGATGGATAGAAAACTATTTAGCTTACAATCTTGGTAAACCTCGTGGAGCCAATTGGTGGTAGAAACATTGCTAATTTTTTGACAAACAAGTAGGCTAAGTTATGGTGTAACAAATTAATTACCATGGTTTATGGCCCACAAGGCACCCCCAGATGGCTAGAGACATGCCATTGGGGCCAAGTGTCAGTGTTTTGGAAATTGCTTGGAATGGGTGGTGGGTAGAGTGGAGGGAAGGGGTAGATGAGTTCTCTCTGTTCCAGGGGATTCCCAGTGCAGTATATGCAAACAGGCCTTAGGATATTCAGGGATTGTGGCATGCTGACAAAATTAAGCAATAGTAATGCAAACCAGAAGTGGGTTATAGTAATTTTTGACACCTTATAACTCAGCCAAATCTGAAAAAAGAAAGTGGGACAAGGAAATGGCAGAGCTTTTTCCCTGCCAATTTTCAAAGGACTGTTGCAAACAATGGAGGTGTTAGAGGTTCTCAAAAAAAGGGTGCTCTTTTATAATAGAAAAAAGTGTACAAGAATCTTTTATAATAGAAAATGTTAGGTCAGTACCAGTTCCCCTTATAAAAATGTGTGCATGAAACATGTGTCTTAGGTAGGCTATATCCACTAGAGGGCAACATTGTCACAAGCATCGTTTGGCAAATGTTAGTTTAACCACAGAAAATAGCCTGTCCAATAGATACCCTTTTCTATACAATTATATGTGGTTTATTTCCAAATGAGAACTTCTGTTCAATACCAAGTCCCTTGGCTGACCATCAAGCATCCACCTCCATTTATTCAGCTTGCCTATTAGCTATTTTGCTGTTGGCACGTTTTACTACTTATTAAAACCTGCATCAGAGCAACATCTTAACTTCTACTTATTCATACCCCTAAGCAACATAATTAATACTGACATAAGCTGTAGTGTAGACATAGCTTAAGACTGTGAAAAAGTGATGCTAGTTAGAACCAAGTTTGATGATGGATTTTGCTATATAGACACTTGTGCAAGTTGGAAGGAGAATGAGACCCACCTGCTCATTTCACAAAGGCCCCCAAATAGCTATCAGCTGGCAACAATTTTTCTTCACTGCAAGCCAGAGATAAATTCACACCAGTAGTTTATATCCTTTTCCCCCCAGAAGATTCTGCATGCTATTATCTGTATTGCTAGTGACAGTATTTTTAGTGTATTATGAAAATGACCTACTGAATAACAAATTTCTTTTTTTCCCCCCCCAAGTTACTGTAATTTGTAATAGTTCAGTCTTCAGAAGAAAGTGGAGTGGACTGTTGGTACAGTATTTCACAGAAACACTATTTTACTGAATTATTGAAATAAACACCTAAATCTGAAACATGGCCATTTTTCAGGGCTAGACTTGTTTTGAGATCATGGTGCTTTTTAAAAATAACAGCAGAAAGAGTGGGCTTGTTCCTGCAGAAGATCTTTGTACAGCAATTCTAATGAAGTCAGACATGATGGTATCGTGTTAGCTAACTGGATAAATACACGCAGAAAGTAAAACTGACTAGTCTAGTATCACCACCTAAGCAGAAAAAAAGCAAAATGTTTGTGAAATTACTTTAAGAATACACTTAACTAGTTAAGGATAGTTTTAACTGGAGACTGAACTGAACCCATCCACATTCTCCAGCAATCTGGGGCCCAGTGACATAGAAAACTTGAATCCAAAAGTTGTGTACGATCCCTATTAAAAGTTTAGTCAAACCAGGTATCTGGATCCAAACTTTGGGATACCTGAAATCTGGATTTGATTTCTGAAGCCAAAACCCATTTCCAATCTAAATCATCCCTGCTCCCTCCCTCAGCATGGCACTTAATAAAAATGATTTTAAATAAAAATTACCAATCAAAATATGGGGGGATAGGAAATACGAACGGTCCAATCAATATTTTTTTCATACTAATATCAGTAGTATTTCCTCTGTTTAAAAGAATTATTGGCAACAGAAGAATTTGTGGCATTACATGATTAGATTTTTCATTTTATTAATAGACACTGTAAAAAAGAAAGTAATGTCAGAAGCATCTGGTGAAGGAAAAACAATCTTTATAATCTTTGTTACAGCAGCCAATGTACTAGCTAACTTTCTGAAAAGCTGCTAATACCTGATAACAAGTGCCAAGATCTTTTCCATTGGCTGTGAATGACAGCATTCCAGTACCCAGGTCAACAAGGCATCCAATTTCTAAATCAACATTACTGCGACTTGATCTCTGGGAATTAGCAAATGTATCTCCACCCCAAACCATGTAGCAGTTACTGCGCTTCACACTGTAAGAAAAATATCAAGAACGATGAAAACTAATAATGTGCTGGATTGTGACTGATTAAATATAGAGGTTAAGATGTACATTACATAAACTTATTTCTTCAGTAATAACTAGAAATTCGGAGGAGAGGTCAAGATTTTTACTAATGAGAAAAGAGCTTATTAAAATATAAAAGCACTTTGTTTTACTGAACATTTGTCAGAGGAACGCAAACTTACTTTGCAAAGCCATTTCCCATTTGATTGAAAAGGCTCCCTTTAATGTTCTTTGCAGATTTCAAAAGCATGAATGAATTTCTTACTTTTCTGAATGCTACTCAGCTGTAACATGCCTGAGTTGGAAAGCATGTGTTCACCTGATGTGATCATTCAGATACAATGAAAGGACGAGAGCTGGGCAAATTGTTAGTTGAAACAGAATGTCGCCTATTTGACTTTAACAGCACCACCTATTCGCTTTTTAACAAATATACGATTTAGTAACTAGCTCCACTTAACACTCAGAATTTAAATGAGCATTAGAAACTAGTCCATTATTACTTCAATTTCATTCATCTTTATGGATAATGAAGTTAAATTCCATTCCAGCAACGAGTAAATAGATAATTTAAAAAATTGTTTAATAAGTGATGTATAAGTTCCCTACCTTTCGTGAACCCTTCCTCTTTCATCACCTAAAGTAACTGTCACTGTGCTATTTTTGTTTAGGTCAAAATTTTCACTGTAAAAGTGGTAGTCAGGTGTTACCCAGCCAACCCATACGCAAGAGGGGTCTTGACCAGCAAATATTCGCACTGAGTAATAGTACTGAAAAGAGCAAAAAGTAGTACATCAGTTATAGAAAACTGAATTTTATTATAAAGACAAATATAAGAAACATTCTTAACAGATACAGGAAGAAATCACCACATATACTTAGAGAATTTTAAAAACTACTATGCATATTGTCTATGATTCTTTAAAATATGTTTCTGTAAAGCTGCTAAAATAAGCTGTGAAACATAAGAAAATAGTCTGTCCTTAAATAGAAATACTGCCATTAGTAAAGCAGTAGTCGTATTACAATAAAGAAGATATAATGTACAATAGAGTCAGGGTTCAGTTATGTATTTAGAAACTTAAACATAAACAACAAATTTTAACATTTTCACCAATGTGGACATGCACAAATAAAATCACTGGAAACTATTTTGCAGGGGTTTTCAACAGACCCTTTTAAAATGAGCATGTTACTACAGCAAATATTATTAAGTAATGAAAAGTATAACTCAGCATATTTACTTACTGTTGTAGTATGAAGAGCAGTTTCTTGGCTCTGTTTTCTGGGGAAAAAAACAGCTTTGTAGTAATTTGGTAGTTTAAATTTTTAAAGTATTAAGTGACTTTTTTTTTTTTAGTACTTGAAATAAATTGCTTATATGAATTAGTTGCTGTTGTACACTATGGTATTTTCATGCCCTGAGTCAATGCAATACAACAAGCCTTTCTAAAGAGAATCAAGGAAAAAGATGATACATAAGTCGTCATTCCCACTGACTAGAAGAAGAACTAGAGAGAGAGAAAGTGAGAACAGCCAGCCAAAGACAGATGTTCCTTTTCCTTTCCCTGAGCATATTTATTGTGCATTAGCAGTACACAGGAACTAAGAAGAGGAGTGGAAATATGAAATGGGGTGGGGTTTATAGAATATAAATTCAAGATACGAGGGTAAATAAAAGATTCTGGCCTGGATTTCAGAGGTGCTGAATATCCTGCTCAATGGGATTTGTGGGTGCTTAGCACATCTCAAAGTCAAGTCAATGAATAACTAGAGCCCTCTTATTAAATTTCTTTAGGGTAGATTCAGCTCTTGCTTGGATACCTACCCCTCCACCATAAAGTTTTATTTTAAGGTTATTTAAACTTTCACATTTAAAATGCTGTATTTTGTTAAGAAATAAAGAACATCAGTAACATAAACCCTATAAAATTACAATACGTGGGAGGAAAATGGATGGGAAGTACTATACATTAAAAAAAAAGAATCATTTAAAATACTCACTCACTCAAATATTTGGCTTATGTGTAATGGTTGTTATTTTTACTAGTCACTCAGATGCTCTCACTGAGGATTTCAGAAATTTACAAGTTTGCAAATAAGCAGACAAACTCAATTTTAAAGATATCAAGTATGCTATCACAAATGTACTTCATTTATTTTGACCAACATAACTTAGTTGAAGAAGAATGGAGCATTGTTTATTTAAATTTTGATTAGCAGTCTACCACACGATGATTAAACAGAAATCTAACCTTTTTTGGAAAGCATCAGCAGATGTACTTTCCACGCCAGTGCCATAGTTAAAGAATGAATGAAACTCAATGGGCATGCTCAAACGGCAATATATCATGTCTGCATTACAGTTCTGTGTGCCAAATGTCTTGTGGATCACTTTTAAGCAAGGTGGGCTGTCAATACTTCCATCAATTCTTGCTATCTAAAAATCATTAAAAAAATTCAAATTAATTTATAAAACTGAGAAACACACCATGGAAATTTTGAATTAATTCATGCTGAATTTCAATTAACCAAGAATTAACTTATTATGAACAGGTAACTGTTTAAACTGTTTCATTGTCACAAGACAAAGTCAAGCCAAATATTCAGTAGAAGAAAAAAATCAAGAAAGACAAATATTATTTGTATTATTAATCTCTTACACTCATAATTCAGAAGCTTTTTTAAGAGTCTCACTTTAATTTTAATATAGAGTCCTAATGACTTCGATCTTGACATATGCTAAAGGTGTCTAAAGAGGCTCTTAATAAAAGAAGGCAGATAAAGAGGGTAAAAAAAGAAAAGGGAGAAAATATAAATGTGGATACTAAAAAAGTTTTTTAAAAATCCCCAAATTGCATGCTCTGAGTATCTAAATGACTGCAGCGCACCAGTATGACTCAGTAATGCATCCGTAAAGAACAATAATGAATATCCACATGGGGTGACAACACTATCACAAACAAAGCAGGAGACAGACATGAGATAATCTGGAGTTAGCCAAAACCAATTAAATTAATGCAATCTTAGGATGCATCAGGTGAGATATTTCCAATATGATAGAGAAATGTTACCACAGTTATGCACAGCACTGGTCAAACCTCATCTGGAATACTGTGTGCAATTCTGGTTTCCCATATTTGAGAAAAATTCATTCAAACTGGAACAGGTGCAGAGAAGGGGTACTAGCATGATCACGGGAATAGAGAACCTGCCTTACAAGAGGAGACTTAGAGATCTTGGTTTGCTTAGACAACCAAAAGGAAGGATGAGGGGAAATATGATTCTTCTCTCTATATATATGCATCAGAAGGATAAAAACAGGGAGCAGGGGGTATAATTTAAGTTATGGGCTAATGTTGGCAGAAGAGCAATTGGATAGTCATCAACAAGTTTAGGTTTGAAATTAGATGAAGGTTTCTAACAATTAGAGAGTCAAATTCTGGAACAGCCTTCCAAGAAGAATAGAGTGGGCAAAAAACCTAGTTTGTTTTGAGTTTAATAATTTATGCATGAGATGAGATTACCTACAACAGCACATGGCCCATCCGTGACTAGGGATTTGAGTTATGACACAATATTCTTTCAAAGGCATGTGGTTGGTTCAGAAAGGAATTTCCCCCAGGTCAGATTGGCAGAGAGACTGTTATTTTTTTTGGGGGGGAAGGGGGATTTGCCTCCCTCTGCGGGTGAGGCATGTGTCACTTGCTGATTTGAACTAGAATAAATGGTGTATTCTCTGTAACTTGAACTCAGTTTTAAATCAATAAGCTGAGTACTTCAATAACTCAGCCAGAGATTATGGGTTTATAGGAGAAGATGGGTGAAATTTGGAGGTCTGAGGGTAAGTCAGACTGGATGGTCCCTTCTGGCCTTGAAGTCTATGAGTAACAGCTTTATTTACTACCTGATGATAACTCGTAGTGACAATTTGGAGTCTTGGCATGACTAAATCAACTGTTTAGAAACAGGTGTCTTCTTAACATTACCTCAATATGAATATGATTTTTTGGCACATTGACAAAAGTTGGCAAGCGTTTGCTAAACCACATAGCAACATCTCGGTTCATGTTGACAGCAAAAGGTTCAAAACCCTCTTGAAGGCCACACATTGTGTAATACTTGAAGGTGCTGGCATCCATTCCAAGATTCATGCGGCCAATCTGAGACAGACCCAGTGAACAAACTGGGACAAAACCTAAATAAATGATAATACAGAAAACAAATCACAATTTATCTAGAGAATACAAGCATTTGTTTTGGATTCTAACCAATGAAAATTTAACCTCAGTTCACTTAAGATTAAGATCACTAAAGATTAGCAGTCAGATACAGGACAATGGGTGAAATGCATCCCTGTGGTGAGAGCGGATGCAAAGTCATACCACTTCATCTATCCATTCTTTAAAGGATTTTACTGGGGCACAATTGCTAAAGAGGGCTTCGTGTGGGACCTCTGCACCAGGATTAGTTTCATCCTTACTGCCACAGTTAGGTAAACAAGCAAACAGTTATATCTGAAACATAAATGAGACTATGTGAAGTTGAAGAGGTGATAGTGTGCAGTCTATACTACAAAGGAAAACCCATGGTGCCAAATCTCAGAACCTGGGTCAATTCACTTGACCTCACAGAGCTCATGCTGTGGGGCTAAAATTAACAGAGTAGAGGTTCTCACTTAGGCTGGAGCCTGGCCTCTGAAATCCAGCAAAGAGGATGGGTTTCAGAGTCCAGGCTCCAGACTGTACATCTACACTGCTATTTTTAGCCCAGCAGCTTGAGCCCGATGCACCCAGACTCTGAAGATACGTCTTCACTGACAGCGGCGAATTTGCCACCGTCAGATAGATTTATTCAGCTTGATTGAGAGGTCAGTGAAGAGAGGCTCAATTGATCTGAAAGTTGATCTAAAAAAGCCATCCCGTAAGGTGGCATAGTGCTGCGTCAACCGGAATGCACTTCCCATCAACACAACCCATTGTGGATAGTTCTGTGAAAAAATACACGCAATGTGCAGCAGCAGTCAACAACCATGACAGGAATCATTAGGAAAGGGATAGAGAAGAAGATAGAAAATATTATAATGCCACTATACAATTCTTTGGTATCTCCAAACCTTGAATACAGTATGCATTTCTGGTTGCGTCACCTGAAAAAAGATACATTCGAAATGGAAAAGGTAGAGATAAGGGCAGCAAAAAATGATTAAATGAATCAGCTTCTATATAAGAAAAGATTAAAAAGTCTGAGACATTTTAATTTGGGAAAGAGATGACTGAATGGGGATATGATAGAAGTCTATAAAATGATGAACGGTGTGGAGAAACTGAATAAGGCAGTGTTATTTACTCCTTCACATAATATAAGAACCAGGGGTCACCCTATGAAATTAATAGGCAGCAGGTTTAAAATAAACAAATGGAAGAGCTTTTTCAACAACGTGCAATCAGCCGGTGGAGCTCATTGGCGGGGGATGTTGTGAAGGCCAAAAATATAACTGGGTTCAAAAAAGAATTAAATAAATTCAAGGAGCATAGGTCCATCACATGTCAGGGATGCAACTCCATGCTCTGAGTGTCACTAAGCCCTTTGACTGCCAGATGTTGGGACTGGACAATAGGGGGCTTTGAATCTAATATAGTTTGCTAAGTTAGGCACTAGGTAAGTGCTTTATCTTTCTTTTTCCTGTATCTATTTCTGACCTATATTCCTTATTATTTGTACTCCCTTAAAATCTCTCTCTTTGTAGTTAATAAATTTGTTTTTATCTAATCCAGTGTGTTTAGGGTGAAATGTCTGGATAATTCCATTTGGGATAACAAATTTTATGCCTATTATTCCCTGAAAGGAATAACATATTCAGTATATTTGTACTGTCCAAGAGAGGGCTGGATAGTCCAGGACACACATTTCTGGTGGAAAATCTGGGGTTGGGGGTGTGGTGGAGTCACCTTGTGGAAATCTTTAAGGCTGGCAAGATCCAAGGTGTGACTGGCTGGCTGTAGTACACACAGAGGCATAGCTGGGAGTGATGTACATGCTGGAGGCTGTTTGTGAGCAATTTAGGTAAGAGGGAACATCAACAAGACATTATGAAGGACACCCCCAATCACAGGGCAGGGGGGGACATGGTTACAAATTGGTTTGAATTGTACACTGGTATTTCACAGTTTTTATTTACCTTAATATTGTCTATATTAACTTTCAGAAGCATGAAACTAAAATCTGTTTTCTTACTGATATTTTACTTTCCTCCATTAGGCACAAATCCTTACTACTATGATTTGTCCTTACTCAAGAATAATGTTTTCTAGGAAGGGACCTAAGAACCACCACATTACAGGGACTTTACAAACAGATATTTTTTTAGTGTTCAAGGTCAATTGTGGGTCTAACAAACTTGAGAATGATTTTTAACTATATATTGATAAAACATATTTCACTTTCCAGTGAAAAATTGGAATGAAGCACTAACACATACACTGGTAATGTATTTGATTGGTAATAATCTTCATTGGTTAACATGAAAGTCATATACATTTTTCCAAAGTGGCATTCTCAAAAATAAATCTCTGTAAAGAAAAAAAAAACCCTCCAATTGAAATATGGCCATCCCAGAAGTTGCTTTCCTTGTTAAAACCCTTCCTTTTTATTAAAATGTATAAGTCTAGGTCATTCTATAATACAATAAAGTATCATAGGCATTCAAGTTTATTTTTTCATGTAATGTGTCCTTGATCTGGGAATACACTTTTTCTTTCACATTTTATCTAATTAAGGGTAGATATTTATCTCTGCTGATTTTTGGTTATGAGTTCCTACCATTATTCTTGGTGAAAGGCATGATTCTGTGCTACCAGGTGTTTGCCATCAATTTTTCTATTTCTAGATCAGGGCTTGCAGAGTCCTTTCAAAACAGTATCCTCTAAAGAATTATCCTATTGCTGGAGTGGGTGGGTGAGGTCTTGAGGCCTGCTTTTTGCAGGAGGTCAGACTAAATGATCGTACTGGTCCCTTCTGACCTTAAAGTCTATGAGTCTATGAATTAAATTATTTTTTAATTGAATTCCAGGCTTTACATTGCAACATATCAAGGCTACTAGCTTATAACTGCCCTTGATCCTCAGGAAACACCAAAAGGACTAGGTTTGGGCCATTCAGGCACAAGCAGTCAGCAAAATCATTCGACCACCAAAAGACTAGATGGGCAACAGCACTGGATTCAACCTCGTTGCACTCAGCTAAAGGGTCTAAGATGCTCTGTCGGAGCTGGGAGTCAAGAAGGTCAAATTTCAGGACATGGGGAATAGGAAGAGGTAAATTCATCTGTAACAAATACAATTTTAGACTTTTCAATCCATTTTAAAGCTGTAGTAGAACATAATTTTCTCCTAACTGTTCCTATATGCTTGCAGTGTAACTTTAAAAACAATAAAATTCAACTTACCATTTTCTATTTCAAAGTCAGCAAAGGCAAGTTCTGAACCTTTATTAGTTATAAGTAACTCCCCATTCAGAGTAAAGATCATGGACTTGTCATCTAAGTTTATCATACAACCAACCACATCTCCTGATTGCCAGTTTCGTCCAAAGAATCCACTGCCTAAATGCCAACGCTGGCCCTAAAAAGAACAGAGGCTCAGAAATAAAAATACATTACACCTCCTTTCTGCTGCAAGAGAGATTCAAAGCAAGGGGAAAAAAGGAAAGCCAACATACACTGCCAATCAGTGAGTTTATATTGCAGATGATAATAGGTTCTAGACATCACATTCTAAATAAGAAAATAAACCTCAATATATATGATTCATTGGTAACCAATCTAAGATATAGTTGCAATGAAATAATTTAATCAGTGATGGGACTCGACTCTTAGTTCTTTGTTTTTATCTATTGCTGTTCAATCTCAAAGAGATTCATGAACATTAAAAAATTAAGCATCACAGCATTCTTTTGTGGTACTGTAGGCTGGTATCTTCTCTCTTTTTATATGGGAAAACTGAGGAATATAGATATTAAATGATTTGGCTATGGTCACACAGCACATCAGAACTGGGGTAAGAGAATACAGATCAAAGGACTGTAAACCCTATGTACAGTATCATCTTCATTCACTTTTTCTTCTTTAAGGTGTCAAGATTAAGAAGAAGGGAAGGGGAGGAGGAAAAGGAGAGAGAAGTCCTGCGATTATTAACGTATTAAGCATTCTTAGGGTGCATCTACATTTCCAAATTAAGTCGACTTAAGCCTGCTTAAATCAACTTAATTTAATCTGCATCTACACTATAATTTCCTTAAATCGACTTAAGCTGCTGCTTAAGTCGACTTAAGGAAATTTAAAGTCGAATTTATTAAACCTGGTTTAAAGCCGACTTTACTGGCTTTATTAAGTCGACTTAGCCAGTGTGGATGCAGATTAGCTCTAGGTCAACTTTAAGTCGATTTAAAGGGTCCCAGGCCCTTCTATGACCTGACACTGTCCCTGTCCTGCTCAGCACCAGGGTATAATGGGGCAAATGCTAAGCCCCCTGGCACTTTGGAAGGGGTGCCCCCCCTGCCACCATGGACCAGTCCCAGGTCCACCTAGCTCCTAGAAGTTGACTTAGGCGTCCAGTGTGGATGATCTAAGTCGATTTGGCAAGATTCCCTTGAAGTCGACTTAATTTTATAGTGCCGACATGCTAAGTCAACTTAGCAAAGTCGACTTATTTGGCCAAGTGTAGACATAGCCTTAATGTTTTACTGTTGTATAATGAGATTTGTCTAAAAATAAGTGCCTTATCTGACTGAAATGCTTTTTATTTTTTACTTGAAACAAAGTCCTTCTATAAATTAAATGATCCAAGAAGAGAACATAGTAAAACAAATCCAAGAACAGAACATAAAGATCTGTCTCTGTAGAACTGGTCACAGTGTGTAGAATTAGAATATGTGTATGATGTAAGTATGAACACTTTTTGTAGCTCAGGAGGAAAAACTTTCATATGAATCTCAGAGTTTCTAACACGTCTTCTCAAGACCACCCACCTTATAATGCCACTGTATATTGTGTTCACATCTACAAAAAAAACCTAATTTAACTTAAATTTTATAAATAAATTTACTAACTCTGCTGCCTTCAAACATAAATGCTTGGTCATCGGCTCCCAATTCTATGTCTGGCCGGCAGCCTGGCCTTGCCCAGCCAACTCGCATATCTCCACCTGTCACAGCTTCAAACTCAAAGTACCACTTTCCAGATGTCACTGCATAAGACTGTTCTACTCTGAAGAAACGTATCTTGTCAATGCTGACTTTTTCTGTAGTTTGGTCAGCTGTGAGAAAGATAAGGAAAAATAACATTAGAATGAAATACAACTGAAAATGCCAATGTTCAACTTTCCATCTGCCTCAGTTCTGAAAGCAAAAAGTATTATAACATGGCTGAGGATGGTACTAGATTTCTTCTTCATATTTATAATATGGATCTGGAAAAATCTCTTGTTTTGTTCTCTCTTAAATAACAGTATGTTTGCAGTATTGTTGTAGGATTGGTATTGGTACTGGTTCCAGGATATTTAGAGAGGCAAGGTGTGTATTGGACCAATTTCTGTTAGTGAAAGAGACAATTTTTATGCTTACACAGAGCTCTTAGGATTGAGAGTTGGTATTGTATGCTAAAAGTTATTCCTATCTAGATTTATTTGCATGAAGTTTTTAAACACAAAGAATCATATACACAAGTTTTATGAATTCTGCCAGTAAATAATAACAACACAGAGATGAGCCATGATCGAGCTAACTGATCCACAATTTAGTACAATATAAAAGCCACACAGGATTAAAATTTCTAGTTATACAACTGAATGATCATGCAAGAAATGTTGGTGGCTTACATAAGTCTTTATTTGCCAAGGCACAGCCCCATGCACAAAGTGGTATATCTGTAGATACCTCCTACACTTGAGCAAGTTCTCAAGTACCCTGAGGCTATAAAATGAATATAATTCAGTGGACCACATTACTAAACATTAGCTGACAGCTACAACTATAGGAATAGTAAACCGGTTCCTGCTCCCATTGAAGACTGAAGTTTTGCAAAAGTTCCATTGACTTCAGTGGGAGTAGTATCAGGACCAATGATAAATCTAGGAAACATAAAACCGATCCTGCAACCCTCAGGAGTAGCAATTTAGTGAATTTTACAGGTCTTTTGTAAATAATATATTTTAGATGAAGAAATTATAACATGATTAGTAAATATAGATTAAAATAAATTAATCCATTCCAAGATTTAAGGACAAATCCAACTTCCATTGAAGTCAATGGTGAAACTCCCACTGGACTGTCAAAGATGCAGGACTGAGCCTTTAAAACACAGTCAGAAATTATTTGGAAAGGAAATAAAAATTGGGTTTACATGATTCAAAAAGAATCTGAAAGATTTTGGGGTTTTGTAAGTATTTTTTTCCCCACCACTTGTGTTTTTTAAAATAGCCCTCTCCTTGCAACACACAACACATTAAAATTCAGGCCTGGTCTAGACTGGAAGACTCATTGATTACTGGTGAGCCTGGAATTGGTGACATCACAAGAGCAAAGAGTGAAAGTTGAACAGTTGAGAGTGTAAGGGTGTGCTGGACACAATGTTTAACATTCTGGTTTTTGTTGTTTTTTGTTATTAACACCTATTTAGCTTATAGTATTTTGGCTAAAGGAATCCTTTATTTAAGAATCAACATCCTTGCCTTTCAAATAAATATTTATGGTTTGCAACAAAAATATTTGAGACCCACTAGATATACTTTAGATAAAAGTACAGCTCAAACATGATGTTTCTTATACCTCTAAAATTAAAAAAAGCAGAAAAAACAACAGAACAAATATACATATATTTCAGGCTTTCCTTCTACATTATAACTAACCAAAAGGGCATACATTCTGTATTTTTGACTATTTTAAGCAGACCATGAAAGAACTTAATTTTAAAACAATGATTTCTGAATGAAAATCAGAATTCCAATATTATTTCAGGTTTAATAAATCAAAAGCACATTGCATAAGATGAAGTCTAGGCAGTTCAGATTTATTTTAAAGACCGACCGACCGACCGGGATAAAATATTTTCAATCAATTAGTTCCTTGTAATTATAGGTTAAAATTCATGTGAAAAATATATTTACTGTGCCACAATACTGAAACTTATTATGCAAAACATTCTAGATATAAGCTACTTTCTTAACCAGTGATTTATATATTTTTCCCTAGCATATTAAATAGTTCTGTGAAGGAGAGTTTACTCAACTAAGTAGTAACTGGACTTCTTTATGATGTATGTTGCTATGGGTACTCTAATTCAGATGCAAATGTGGCCAGGCATCTTTGATCAGAGATTTTCAATAGCAATGCCCATTTAGCTCATACAAGTGTTCTAGACAGCCTCATGTTCTGTACTAAAGAAATATAGCACTGTGCAGACAAACCTCCCTCAGCTCCTTCTTTATTGCAGAGTCCCATGAGATGAAACTCTGAAGCAGGGGGGAAGGAGAGAAGGTAGTGGAGAGGGATACACATCTTGAAAAACACCAGTTATTGCAGAAGGTGAGTAATTTCTTCTTTGAGTAGTTATCCTCTGTGACTCCTGAACCGTATCCATTGAAGGAGGAAATTTTGAAGCTGGATCTAACATGGAAGACTGAAGTGCATTGCCAACCATAGTGTCTGATCTGGAAACATGGACAAAGGCATGGTGCTTGGAAAAAATTATGCATTGAGGTCCAGGTTGCAGCTTTACAAATCTGTGCAACTGAAATATATTTCCACAGTGTCATAGAAGGAGCCTGGGATCATGTACCTTAGATTCTAGAGAGTGGGTAGCTAGTAAGTCAAAAGGAGATTTCATAAGCCAGTTAAGATCCAGGTTCAAATCCTATAGAGGGACTTAATCTTCAGAAGAAGATTCAGTCAACTCCTGAATGAATCTTGCCATCATGGGGTGGACAAATATTGAGAATTCCTCTGGAGAAGAGTGAAAGGCAGAGACAGCTGCCAAGTGAACTTCAATGACACTTATGGAAAGACTGACTTATTAAATTCCAGTCTGGGATACCAGTTTAGGTGCTGATGGTAGCACAGAGAAATCCATTGGTGATATTTATTTCTTTGGAGCAGAGCACTGACAATCTCTGTTGGAGAGATCATGTTTAGTCAGCACCAAGGACAGTTTTAGTACTGAAGCATGCTTGGTTCCATGGCTGCTGGAAGAAATGGAAGTTTTTGATGAGCTCCCCATACCAGAAATCTTGGAGCCTCAATGGTATTCCCTCTGTGACCTGAGGTCTTCAATATGGTCAATCTCTGAAGTGACAGAGTTCTTTGAAGAAAGCTCTCTGATGGGAGAACTAGAACTCTTACTTCGAGCCTTTTTGGTAGCTTTTGGTGCCCTTTTCTCATGAAGATCCCAAGGAGCCGGATTCAGTGGTAAATAGTGCACTCAAAAGTCGTTAGGTGGAGGGGGTTCTCTGAGACCAGATCTGAGGCTGGTCTTAGGGCTTGCCTAATCATAAAGAGTCTAAACTCAATTTCCCTGTTTTTCCTAAATCTGCTTTTAAAAGATGTGGAAACCTTATACTTATTATGTACATGGGTGTCCCCCAAACAGCAGAGGCACTGAGAATGTCCATTGCTAACTAGGATAGACTCCCAGTATGAGAAGCAGTGCATGCAGTCTGGACATCCTGGTACACCACAGCAATGACAACCCCAAAGAGGAGCTCCTCAGGCAGTAGGGAATGAAGTCAGGTAGAGAGGAAAAAATACATCCTAGTCAAATAAAAAGTTATCTAAATCACAAAAATAACTAAATTAAGTAACTATGCTAACATTAAGGCTAACGAATCTGGAAGCAAGTAAGCTAGATGCTCAGTCTTGGGCCATAGGACAATTCTAGATATCTTTGGTGTGGGGCACAAAGATGTCTAGAAAGTATGCACAAGCTGAACAGGCACTGATCTGAAAAATTTCCATTCAAAGGTACATGTGCACCCGAAGAATTACTATCTGAAGATTTAGTATTTACTAGACATACCTAGTTCTTGATCTGGTGGTTCGATATTATATCCATAACCAGCAAAAGTCCGAACAGCTTCACGAAGGCTATCTCTATTTGATTTCTTAGTACGTTCATCTAATAATGCATATGGCACCAGCCGAGGATTTCGTTTGTTCTTAAGGTCCTAAAAAGAAGTCAGAAGAAAGAATGTAAAGGAAATCATGTTTAAACTTCACACAACATGTATGTAATGTGACAGTCAATATTAACATATGTTATTTCTTTTCTGTATAAAATTTAGGCTTAGGACTTTTTTCTCTCTAAACATAAAAGCCATAATTATATAATGAATAAAATGGACTTTTATAAATACAAAAGCTAATAAATCAAATACACAAACACAAAAGTCAGTAACTGTTACAGCACACAATTAAGAATGAAAGAAATTTAAGTAAATATTTTCCTGAGAAATTTATTAGTAATTAACTAAGTGGGTGAGACCCTACTTCTATAGTGTTCTAGTTTAAGAGGAAAACTAATCTATGTGAATCCCAGATCCCAATTAGATCCATGCATATGGGCCATGCAGTCCATGGACCAATTGCAGGTTCAAAGCCTATTATAGTTTTTCAGGTCTTAGATACATGTTACAATCTATGTTTATCTTTTCATCATATCTAGCATCCAAAAAATGATATAGAAAAAAGTTCTTTAAATATTCTCAGAATCTATCTTTAAAATGCCCCTGCCAAAGCTGTTCTTACCTGCTGAATGCCATAGGTCCATCCTTGTTTTATTCTGTCTTTTGCCCAGACATTATGTGCATTCTCTGCAAGTTTATCAACTAAAACTTCTTGAGAAGGTAACAATTTCACTTCAGAAAGATCTAGAGGGGCAGGTTTATACCCATTTGACATCATGTAACTATAAGCCAATAAAAACAATTGTAAGAATGAGAATTATTTCAGCAAACTTAAAAACAAACTTAAAAAAATATTTATATATATACATTTATATATATATGATATTTAATGTGATTTTTCCCCTCTGTTCCCGCCTTTATTTGTAGAATATATTTTAAGTCTCAACAAGTTCCAACATATGGAAGCTCTGTGGGGCAGACACTCTAATTTACCACATATTTGTATAGCATCTAATTCAATGGAACCCAAATCCTTGCTTGTGTCCTTAAAAAGCTACAGTAAAAAAAAAAAAAAAAAAAAAAGCAAAAAAGTTATAAACTCTGCTTCTTAGCAGAAATTTAGATGTATATGTTTATATTTTAAACATTAGAAGATATATTTTGAACATTTCTGTAATGTTTGACTTGAAGAGTAATGGTATTTTTATAAAATAATGAAAGTTGTAGAATATAGATTTTATCTCAATACTTTAAAAAAATAATTTATATTAAAATATATTAGCATCTAATGATTATATGCTTTAATGTCTTCATATATAACTGAATAAAGTAAATAAAACAAAGTATTTAAGATATTTTCCCAGTTTTCTGACAAGCATTATATTTACAATGTAGTTTAAATATATCATCAAAAGTTTTGAAGACAGTAGATAAGCAAACAGTCACTGAATAGCATGAACATTTTCTCTTTGCAGGATTGGGCCATTAATATACAAGCAGTCACTCAAAAAACCTTGAGTAAGCAACTTCTACAGACCTCAATGAAGGCTCTTATTCTAGCAAGCAGTTTAGCACAGGACTAAAGATTTTTGTGCTATAGATTAAATAGCTGTCCTAGGGTATGTCTACACTGACAAGTTAGGTCGACTTAAGCCTCCTTAAGTCGACCTAAACAAAGCTGCGTCCACAATGGGCTTTTATTAAGTTGATTTAAGCACTTGCTTAAGTCGACTCAATAAGAGCTTAAGTTGACTTAATAACACCACCTCTGAGGTTGATTTAAGCCTTAAGTCAACTTCTTAAATCTACTTAAACCAGTGTAGATGGGGATTATTGAGTTGATTTAAAGCCATTAAGTTGACTTAACAAGGTCAATTTAAGTCGACTTAAAGTACTGCCACTCTGTTAAGTCGACTTAACAAGATCAACTTTAGGTTGACTTAAAGTCGACCTTGTTAAGTCAACCTAACAAAGTCGACTTAACTTTGCAAGTGTAGACATAGCCCTAGAGATGCAGTATAATAGGAAGGTACATTGGACTAATTGTCAAACAATAATCCATTCAAGTGTTTCTCATATGAATAACGAACACAGACAGACACTGGCTTTTAGTTTATTATAGAAAGGAACAATACTAAAAGAGTATTACTATGGCTGAAAAATGCTTTTGACAATTAAAACCTTGCAAAAGATCTCCTTGCTCCTACATTAATGTTATCAAATGGTTCAAGGGCATCATCGCCCATAACATAGAATTGTTAAATGTACTGCTCTCTTCAGAATCATAAAACTTCTTATTTCCATGTAGAGCTGAATTCATTCCTTTTGCTATAGGAAGATGAATTCATCACTGTCCTATTCCAGAAAGATTGACCTGAGGACCGTGACTGCAGCTATACGTTCAGTACTTGGAAAAGGATGGCAACTTTAAATCGTGTCAGTAATTAAACAAAATCCACACCAGCAGAGGCTGTGTCAGCCGGCATAATCCCTGCACAATCAAAATAAAACTAATCCACTAGAGTTTCAACAATTAATTGTTCTCTATCATAGTGTCATTTGGAAAAGATCTTTTCAAAGGCAAATGCCTTAAAGGAAACTTTCCTTGCCTAGACTGCTAAGGGCCTGATCTTGAACATATTTATGCCAATGAGTAACCCACATGTGTATGTGTTTGCAGGACTTTGTCCCAATTCCTAAATGCTATCTCCAATTCTTTTTTAATACTGAAAAAGCTATTGTTGATAGAGACAAAAAGTAACATATAAAAGTCAAGAATGCTGAGAATACCTAATGTATGCAATAATATTGAAATGTGTTTCCCCAGCTTTGCATTATACTTTGATTAATACTCTATTATTTATGTCTTTTTCAATGTAATTTTTTGTTCTGCTTCTATAAGTGATTTAAATATCAGTAGCGGTATAATAGTCTTGTGTCTTTGTAAAGTTTTGTAAGTTAGTACAAACTTTTACCCAAAATAAAAAAGTAAATGGAGAACAGAGAGAGTGATATGGAAGAGGAAGAGGAATATAACCTAAGTACATATCATCTACTATATTTTGCTACATGAAAAAAGAAACTTTCTAAATAATTTTAACATTTCACTATCTGTCTATTCTAGAGTCACATAAGGCACACATCACAAGACAAAAACAGTATGCTGGTTTAATATAGTCACCAGCGCATGGCTATTTTTCTCACAACTGCTCCACAGGGTGACATAATACAGCAAGACCAGCAGTCAGCAATCATCAGAGGCCAGGTGCTGACACAAAAATTTGCTGTCACAAGTCACCATTCATGTGCACAGGCAGCCTGCATATGTGAAACTTGTATGGCACCTATACAGTCAGTCTTATCATCAGAATAGAAATTTCTTAAAATTATGTTTACCAAAACAATTGAAAAGAATATTTTGTTTAAATAATACACAAATTAATAATTATCTAATAATTTTGTATAATTCTAATTCTACATGATAAAGATTGTTAAGCTACATACTTTTTAGGAAGTTTTACTTTCTTGAGCTCTTCCTCAGCTGCTAGATTAGCATGAACAATATGACATCCAAGTGCCAAAAGAGTTCTATAAAGATAAAAAGTTGGTTGTTGTAAAATAAAATGAAGTTACAGCTCCTATCAGGTATTAAAAGAAAAATACAACACTCTCTTAAATTATTTTGTTTTATTAGTAATTCTTCATATTAAAAAAAACATAAAATGCATTTCTAATATAATTTCAGATTTATAGGCATTGAAAAATAAAAATTTTGATTTATCAAAAATCAGCAGAAATAGGATTGATTATAAAATGAACCAAAGGACATTAGCAACAAAGTACCAAAAAAAAAAAAGGAACAAATTAGAGTTTCCAAAGAACATGGGTCAAAGTTGCTTGTCCTTCTGCAAAGAATAGTCCACTGCAAGCTATACTCACATCGGACTTTTATCATGAGTAAAGTGAGCAGAATTCAACTTTGTTTTCTCCTCTATAACTCTGCAAATAAAGGGCCAAATTCTGCCTTTTCCATATGCACAAAGAACTCCCAATGAAGTCAGCGGGAATTGCATAAATTATTTTGAACAGAATTTGGACCTGATTGTCCATCTGATTTACACATTTTGAAACTATACAACACACTGAGACACATTTAAAAATGGCAAAGTCAACCTATTAATAAAACTCTATTTCTTTTTAATCTTTTATTTAAAACTCACTTTAGGGTTTCTGTTGACATTTGTAGGTTATAATTCTTTTCTGTTTCAGGTAATTTTGAGAACTCCACAAGACAAGGGTGTTGTCTTTTATTATCATCCCGTATCTATAATAAAATACCAGAAAAGATATTAGCCAGACTCAGGCTAATCTCAGCAGAGCAAAAATAGACTTGTTCCTTGCACAGATACAATTTTATATGCACTGTCATCCATCCCACAATGCATAATAACAGCTATTCAGTATTATATAAATGAGACTTTCCATGATAAATTATGAAGTATGGAAAAATACTCATAACCACTGAAACAATGAAAGGTGTAAAATCATAGTTACTAAACAAAAAGATAAACAGGCTAAACAGCACAGTTTTTACTCAGTGAAAACTCCTAATGCATGTCTGAGCCAACCTAATTTGCTATTCTAATTTGAAGAGTAGGTGAAGAATAACTCTTTCTTCTGAGTAAATCAATCCATTTCTGCTCTTTATCCTGTGATTTAAACTAGAGAGAGATTATTTCAATCTTTCAGCAGCATTGACCACTAAAGAATTAAGAGTATGGTGTGAAGATAAAGACTCAGCGTCCTTCAGAGGTGTATAATATTTCTTGTCAGCCTTTTGCATGTAGATGGCATGGTGTCTGCCGTGTGCCATTCAGCTTTAGTAGATTCCAGTAATGTTTCATTAATTGGAAGCACTACACATACTGACTAATGAAGAGAGTTTAGAAACTTAAGCTGAGATTCCTGGATTACTTCCAGAGGCATCTCCAGTGCATCAGCTCTTGAAACTGTTTTAAATTATCACCATAATAAGGAGGGAGAAAGCACTACAATTTCATTTGGGAAGAAGATGAGATCTTCTCCCTCAGAGGTTGATCACATCTTCCTGCTGTGGCAATTGCTGCTATGGTAATTCAAGATACCGACTTTCAATCTCCTTGCTAAGACATTTATGCATTCTCCATTACTATCCCTATAAGGGTCATATGGATTCCAATAATGCCACTAGGGGCCCCATATGGGTCAGGAGAGGGACCCCAAAAAGGAATCATCCCAAGCCCTATAAGGGAATGATGAGAATCTCTGACCTCAATATGTTTAAAACATCAGCAATGTGAATAAAATTCTGAAAACAGAGACACCAGGGGATGGATAGTAGAGAAATGTGTATTTGCTGAGGTTTGAGGAAGATGTTTCTTCAACAGCTTCCATTGGTACTGTATGATAGTGTAGTCATGAAGCTCACTAGTAATAGGGGAACAGAGTCCTAGGGACACCCCACTTTCCCTTATGGACACTTTCCCTTAAGGAGCCACAGATGAATGAAGAGTCTCTGATTCTGAAAGGTCTCTGAGAAATAAAAGTCGAACCATCTTGGAGAAAGGGAAAGCGAGGGGAGGCGCATATGATCTCCCATTCCTGTCTAGACCATGCACCAGTCTGGTCAAAGACCAGGTTAAAGAATATTTAGATAGTCTCTGCACCAAAGAATAAATGGACACAAATCTGACATCAGAAATTTCAACATTACAAAACCAATAGGAAGACAACAGAGTCCTGTGGCACTTTTAAAGACTAACAGATTTATTTATCGCATGAGCTTTCGTGGGAGAAAATCCCACTTC
>ML685764.1:6555266-6616767 GCA_007922175.1 Pelusios castaneus
CCCCAAGACAACTGAGTCAAATTTGCATATAAGTTCGAGTTCTGCAGACTCTCTTTGAAGCTGTGATTTGTTATTAAAAAATTAATAAATAAATAAAAAATTAAAAAATTAAAACCAATAGGGGAACACTTCAATCTCCCTGCTCACTCCCTTGACGTCTTGTTAACAGCTGTGTTGAAACAGATGAATAACAAATTACAGCTTCAAAGAGAGACTGCAGAACTCGAACTTATATGCAAATTTGACTCAGTTGTCTTGGGGTTAAACAGGGACTATGGATTTTTCTCACATTACAAGTGATTTGACCTCCCCCTCCTCTATGTGCTGTTCCCCAGTGTTTGAATCCTAACACCTATTTTGATTTGCTGTTACAGCCTGACCTGATGCTATGTCATACACTCCCCTGCACTTAATTTCCTCCCACTCTGTAACTTTCCTATCTTCAAAGCGTCTGATGAAGTGGGATTATCTCCCACGAAAGCTCATGTGATAAATAAATCTGTTAGTCTTTAAAAGTGCCACAGGACTCTGTTGTCTTTCTGCAAAAGCAATTTTAGACTTTTAGGCTATGTCTACACTTGTTAAGTCGACTCAACGGAGCATCTATATTTAAAGTTGATTTAAGTCGACCTTGTTAAGTCGACATAACAGAGCCTGCAGTGTAGACATAACCATCTACACTGGCTTTAAGTCGACTTAATAAGGTTAACTTAAGCCTTAAGTCGACCTTCAGAGGTGATGTTATTAAGTCGACTTAAGGAAGCTCTTAAGTCACCTTAAAAAGCACCAAGTATGGACGCAGAGTTCTGTAGGTTGACTTAAGCATCCTGAGGTCAACCTAAGGTGCCAGTGTAGATGCACCCTCAGGCTATGTCTACACTTACAAAGTTAAGTCGACTTTAAGTAAGGACATAAGACGTAAGAAAGACGTAAGGAAATGCTTAAGATGACTTAAGAAAAGCCCAGTGTGGACGCGGCTTTGTTTAGGACGACTTAAGCATACTTAAGTCGACCTAAGTTGCCAATGTAGATGCACCCTCAGTGATTATCTCTGAGAACTGAAGGAGGACAAGTGAGGTCCCAGAAAACTAGAGAGCTAAGAGTGGCCATCTGGGTCAGATTAATAGTTCATCTAGCCCCGTGTCCTGTCTTCTGGAAGTGGCCAGTGCCAGAAGCTTCAGAGGAAATGAACAGAACAAGGCAATTAAGTGACCCATGTTACGATTCCCTTGAACATCTCTTTCCACTCAGCTTACCAAGAACTCAGTTTGACTCCAGGTTTCATCAATTAGGTATTTTTATTTGGCATACAACAAAGCTGAGTTGATCAGCTTTAAACACAAAGGGGGTAGGTGTAGGGTACAACACATCTCCAAAGTTACAGAGAAACCCTCTCCTTTTATATAACTTGACACATTTTATTGCACTTACAATGTGTTGCATCATACATTTTTTGATGGTATGGGTTACTTTGCAGGAACCAACCCTTATACAGAATGCTCTGATCACTCAATGTCCACATTTGACTTTACTCTTTATCTCATCTTAATACTCCCAACTTTTCTTATCTTGTTTTTTAGTAAATGGTTCTCTAGGCATTCCCCTTTTTATCTCAGCTAGCTTAGACATCATCTTTTAGCTTAATGACCCATTTACTTATCTTAGCACAAACATTTTGTTTTCAGCCTGATGATTCTTCTACCTCACTAATCCTGTCTTCCAAAGAATGCAACCTCCCCTCATGTATATAATTACTGATATCAGGCCAGGCCTACCTACTTCCCACTGCCTTGGTTCCACTCTCCGCCCCCGCCGCCAATACTCTATCCGCTGTCAATAAGTCCCCAGCTTCTGACAGTTGGACATTTAGTGACACTTGGAGCGTGAGTTGCTTTCCTGAACATCTTGGCTAATTACTGCCACTGATGGACCTATTGTCCAACTATACCAGCAGAAAGATAGAAAACACTGGATGTGATTTAATTAAGCAGCAACTTTTCTGGAAAATAATGGACACTGCAGGGAACTCCATAATCATAGATTCATAGACTCTCAGGTCAGAAAGGACCAATATGATCATCTATTCTGACCTCCTGCATGATGCAGGTCACAGAACCTCAACTGCCCACTCTTATAATAGACCCCTAGCCTATGACTGAGTTGTTCAAATCATGATTTAAAGACTTTAAGGTATAGAGAACTCACCAGCAGATGACCTATGCCCCATGTGACAAAGGAAGGTGAAAATGCTCTGGGCCTCTGCCAATCTGCCCTGGGGGAAAATTCCTTCCCAACCCCAAATATGGTGATCAGCTAAACCCTGAGTACATGGACAAGACTCATCAGCCAGACACCCAAGAAAGAATTCATAATACCTCAGAACTCACCCCATTTATCATTCCATTGGCATATCTACTACCAGGAGCCAAAGATCCTGCCAAATTAGGCTGTCCCATTATACCATCCCCTCCATGAATTTATCAAACTCAGTTTTGAAACCAGCTATATTTTTTGTCCCCACTGCTCCACTCAGAAGGCTCTTCCAGAACTTCACTCCTCTGATGGAGAGAAACCTGAATGAAATTTCAAGTCTAAACTGCCCGATGGCCAGTTTATATCCATTAGCTCTTGTGGCCACATCAGGGCTGAACTTAAATAATTCCTCTACCTCCCTGGTATTTCTCACTCTGACATATTCATACAGAGCAATCATATCTCCTCAACTTTTTTTTTTGTTAGATTAAATAAGCTAAGCTCTTTAAGTCTCCTCTCATAAAGCAGGTTTTCCATTCCTCAGATTATCCTAGTTGCTCTTCTGTTCCATTTTTAATTCATCTTTCCTAACCATGGGGTACACACATTATTCCAGATGAGGTCTCACCAGTGCCTTATATAATGGTACTAACACCTCCCTATCTCTACTGGAAACACCTCACCTGATGCATCTGAGGACGTCATTAGCTTTTTGTATGGCCACATCACATTGGTGGCTCATAGTCATCCTGTGATCAACCAATACGCCCAGGTCCCTTTTCTCTTCTATCACTTTCAACTGATGCATCCCCAGCTTATAGGAAAAGTTCTTGTTATTAGTCTCTACATGCATGACCTTGCACTTTCCACTATTAAATTTCATCCTATTTCCATTACTCCAGTTTACAAGATCATCCAGATCTTTCTGTATGATATCCCCATCCTTCTCTGTATTGGCAATACTTCCCAACTTGGTGTCATTCGCAAACTTTATTAGCACACTATTGTTTCAATATCTACCTGGAAGGCTTGCCTCTTTTCTGTCCTGGTTCCCATGCAACCTACTACTGGAACCTTACCACCCCTTCAAACTGAATGAGAGTTAAGGTGGGTTATAACGGAGAACAGAGGTGACTCTCTACTGTGCCTGTCATAATGAGTTGCAACTTCATAGGCTAACTTCTGTTCCATGCTTGACCCAGCTTGACCTCAAACCTGCTGTGTGAAAGTGAACCCCCCTCCCCCCCCCCGCCACCACCACATTCTGCCTTGGCCAGTCTGGCAACGAGGGAAGAATTCCTTCCTAGCCCTCTGAGAAAGGAGCAGCGAGTGCAATGCCCATAAGCCTGGCATTTTGCCACTTCACAGTTGAAGCTATATACTCTCCCCGTCACGTTGGGGGAGTGAACCGGCATTCCCATTCTGACCTGCTCTACATCTGCAGCAATGTGATAAGCCTTCCCCTGACAAGCCACACAACGGCCTCATGTTTAAAATAGAGTGTGGGGATCCTCCATCAAATTATCTAACTTCTTTTTTGAACCTAGTTATTCTTATTGCATTCACAGCATTTCAAGGCAATCTGTTCCAAAGGTTCTCTGTGCATTGTGTGAAGAAATACTTCCTTTTGTTTATTTTAAATGCGCTGTTGTTTTTAAATTCATTTAATTGGGTAACCCCTAGCTGTTGTGTTATATGAAGGGGTTAGCTATACTTTTCTATTCACTCTCCTATACCATTCATGATTTTATAGACCTCTATCATATGCCCTCTCAGGCGTCTCTTTTCCAAGCTGAAAAGTACCTTATAATTGCTCCTTGTATGGAAGCTGTTCCATGCCCCTAATCATTTTTGTTGACCTTTGTGACATATTGAATCCCCATATACACCCTCCTGATGTGATTGTTTATCATTTATGTTCACCCTTAAAGTGTAAATGTATATTATTGAATGCAAAGTACATCATGTCAGATGGTTTTGGAAAGTTCATGGCATACTGAACACTATTGTTATAGTAATATGTCTGTTGTAATGTCATGTGCATGATTATTAGGCTTTGCTATGTAATATGGACAAATAGTACATAGTTTTTGAGACATATCTAGGCAAAACTCTGCAGAGCTGAGAAGCAATTTGCACGTCATTAAGACTTGCGAGAACAATCCAGCTCAGCATTCCAGGTATAAAGAACTGGCAACAAAAGAATCCACAGAGAACCGCTGTGACTGAAGGAGTGGAGGGAGCCATACACGGACATTATTTTTCACCTGACCCTTAAAGGACCTTGCACCCACCTCTTGAGTGGGGGGGAAGGAACAAGTTAAAAAGGAAAAATATTTTGCAATCTGTCTTCCACCTGCATCTACAAACACTACCAAGCAAATGAAATGCTGACCCAAGGGAAAGCCTGGCTTGAAATGAACCAGCCAGCATGTGGTGAGAATCAACTGGGACTGTAAGGTTGCTGAAACTGTTTAGCTTAGTTTAGAATGAGCGTTGCTTTTTTATTAACTTTTGATCAAATCTGATCTGCTTTCTTTCCTCTGACTTATAATCACTTAAAATCTTTCTGTATATCTTAATAAGTTTATTTGTTTGTTTTACCTAAAGCAGTGCATGTGCTTTAAGGTGTATTGGAATCTTCATCTGAAGTAACAACGCAGATGCATATCATTTTCTTTGATAAACTGACAAACCAGCTTGCAGTGAGCACTGGGCAGCACTGAACATTATAAGACTAAGGTTCTTAAGGTTGTGTAAGAGTTAGGGGCAGTTTATTTCCTATATGCTGTGTGTGGGCTGACTCACAAGTGGGGATTCACACAACAAAGCAAGTGTTAGACAAGCTCCAAGAGTGAGGGATTGGAGTGACACAGCAATACACCAGTCCAGATTGCAGAGGGGAATGTCTCATTCTTCTCCGTACCTTTTCCAAGTTTAATGTATTTTTTGAGATGGGAAAATCAGAGTTGGGCACAGTATGCAAGATGTGGGTGTATCATGGACTTATATAGTGGCATTATGAGCCTTTCTGTTTTATTACCTATTGTTCTGTTAGGTTGGGGGGTTTTCTAGGGTTTTTTTTTTTTTGGTTTGTTTGACTGCCACTGCACTTTGAGAGGTTGTTTTCAGGGAACTATCCATAATGACTTGAAGAGCTCTTTCTTGAATGGTAAGAGCTTCATTTAGGCCCCATCATTTTATATAAATTGGGATTATTTTTTCCCAACATGCATTGTTTTGCACTTTACATTGAATTTCATCTGCTATTTTGTCTCCCGCTCATCCTGTTTTGTAAGATCCATTTGTAACTTCTCATTTATCAATAACTAGTTAAAACACATTCCAAAGGGGTAGCCGTGTTAGTCTATTGTAGAAAGACAACAGGACTCTGTTGTCTATTTAAAACACAGGAAACAAAGGGCATAAGAAAAGGGTCAGTTTTCACAATGGAGACAGGTAAATAGATTAGATCATTGAGTGATGGGAGTGGCCAGCAATTTCCCCTGAGGATCAGAGCTGCCACTTACTTGCTAATAATCCATGCAAGGCTATTCCCTCTTATCCCATGACTGCTTAATGTGTTTAAGAGTCTCAGGTGAGGAACCTTGTTAAAGGCTTTCTGAAAGTCCAAGTACACTCTATCAACTGGCTCACCCACGTCTACCTGTTTATTGACCCCTCAAAGAACTCTAATAGCCATGTTGTCTCTTCCCCAACAAATCATATTCATCTATGTGTTTGATAATTCTGGGTTTTTTTTATTGTAGTTTCAACCAATTTTCCTGGTACTGAAGTTGAGCTCACTGGCTTATAATTGCCAGGATTGCCTCTGGAGCCTTCTTTAAAAATCAGTATTGCATTAGCTACTCTCCAGTCATCTGGTACAGAGAATGATTTAAGCGATAAGTTAAATACCAAACTTAATAGTTGTGCAATTTCACATCTGAGTTCCATCAGAAGTCTTGGGCATTTTTAGTCTTGAGAAAAGAAACTAAGGGGAGACCTGAAAAAAAAAAAAATCTTCAGATACATTAAAAGCTGTTATTAAAAGGATGGTGCTCAATCCTTTTCCATATATGTTGAAAGTAAGACAAGAAATAATGAGCTTAATTTGAAGCAAGTGAGATTAAGTTTGATATTAGGAAAAACTGTCTAACTATAAAGATAGTTAAGCATTGGAATAAGCTTCCAAGGGAGATTGTAGAATCCCAGTTATAGGAAGAACAAATTGAACAAACAGCTATCAGGGATGGGCTTGGTATATTTGGTTTTGCCTCAGAGCAGGACGCTGAACCTCTCAAGGTTAGTTCTAGTCCTATATTTCTATGATTCTATAATATAATGTTAATATTGGTTGTACTACGTATAATAAGGGTATTTGTTCCCAAAGAAATATTGTCACAATTTACCTTGCCATACGTCCAGCCAAGTTCTATTTTATTCATCCCCCATAGTTCATGGATATTTTCAGCCAGTTTGTCCCTGATCTTTTCAAGGTGAAGAGGCAAAACAATCTAAGAAAACATATTTCAAGATTCAACAAGAGAAAAGAAACTCAGTGATGTCCAACTTTCCTAAAATGCTTCAACTATAATAATTGACACCATGATTATGTAACATGCCATTAAATACTACATTGCACAAACAGTATGTTACTAGGAGAGGATACATCCTGGCATAATTTTTTTTTCTGCTCATGTAAGATTTTAGGTAAGTTGAGTTTTAGATTTCTGTTATCGTGTACATACCTGAGTGGTGTCTATTGGACAAGGGATGAAGGATGCTTGAGAGAGGAATTGTGTTGTACCCAGCAAATCCCTCACTCCATCAAAATCTCTCTTATACTCTTTAACTGGTTCCAATTTCATCTTCTCTTTTGGAAGCAAAGCTTCATAGCATGGAGCATACCCTGTAGGAGGCAGGAACTTAAATTCTCCATGACGTCCACCCAGTAGGAAACGAACCCTATCCAATTTTGAATGAAGAAAAGAAATGTTTAAATAAGACATCCTGCTCTAACACGGCAAATGGGTCATTTGTGACAAACTTAAATTTTTGTATCTTTTAAAAATAGAAATCTATAAAGATTTTGATGCATTACTTAAATTTAAGAAATCCCTAAGAATTTCTAAGCACCATATGTTGAAAAATTATGGCCTACAAACATATTCATATTCATGCTTAGGTAGATGCAAAACGTGACTATTTAACTCAAATCTCTATTCCAAAATACAGCTGTGTCATTCTTTAAACAAATATCTACATTTCTGGGTGGGATTTTTAAAAGCAGGTAAGTGATTTAGGAGCATAATTCCAAGTTTCAATAGGAGTTTATACTCCAAAATAATTCATGGACTTTTGAAAATCACACCCTAAATTTATGAAAATAATTTTTCCATTCATCTGTGCAGAAAAACTACATGAGAATCTTCTAAAGAACATACCTATGATGAACTGAGTAATCACAATAACCTCGTGCAACAACTAAACCAACAAAATTATTTCACTGAAAACATCATCACTATAGATCTGAGTCATAATCCTAGTTAAGTGTCTATTAACATATAAGGTTCTCCAGTTATCTTCAGTCACATACTTTTAATGTAAATTTAAGAATAAGGTAATAAATTAAATAAAGGAAAGGCTACCTATCTTTCATACTGATTTAATGTGAATTGACCTCACCTCAATAAGGACTAAATATAATTGGCATCTACTGGCACTTGACTCCGTGGAATGAGTCAGTTTACTCAGTCTATTTCATGATGAACAGGTGTCCTCACCATCAAAATATCATCAAATCTGATACTAGTTGGCCTACTTTTTTGTAGCATAAGAAAGAAAGGCCGGCCTGAACAACAATTATGGAGAACGAAACACAAATGCTATATAACGAATGAAACTGTAATTAATGCTGTGGCTGTAAGTCGACCTAATATAGTTGATTTATCTTTCTAATGTAGACATATCCGAATAATAGAGGTTCTTCAATTGGTTCAGTCATACTTATGTCTCTGGAAAATGAAAATTGGGATAAAAATTGTTAATATTAACCTCTTAATTTTGTTAATACCACTAAAACCCTACATTAAATGAAACCATCACCCTATTTAAGATGTTTAACTCTATACCAATTTTGGAGTGAAAATATGTTATTCCTCTATATAGTTAAACAAAGAAGGAGCCCTGTGGTACTTTTAAAGACTAACACATTTATTTATCGCATAAATAAATGTGTTAGTCTTCAAAAGTGCCACAGGACTCTTTTCTGCTGAAATAGACTAACATGGCTACCTCTCTGTAGCTTGTCTATATAGTTATAAATTTAAACAAAAAAGTCTTGCAGTATTGTTTAAGTACCTGATTAATTAATACAGAATTTAACTATAATTGGAAAGAGATAAAATAGCATTCTATTGCACTAGTTATAGTACAAATCACACGCATTGCAAGAGTAATATATAAGAACTAGTCAATCAGTTTTTTTCATAAATCAAAGCTATTATTCCAAACTCAGGGTTTTATTATACACAATACTATACAGAGTCGTCAGTCTAAGTTTAATACCTTACTTTCACCTTTATAGAGGAATATTCATACTGGTAGAAAGACAACAGAGGATAGATATGAATAGGCAATTTGCTGTACTCAACTCATGGTGCTCAATCCAAATCAATGAAGTCAGTGGAAGTGGATTAGACCCTTACTGTAGACTTGTCAAATTCCAAAGGGGTAGCCGTGCTAGTCTATTGTAGAAAGACAACAGAGTCCTGTAGCACTTTTAAAGACTAACAGATTTATTTATCGCATGAGCTTTCGTGGGAGAAGATCCCACGAAAGCTCATGCGATAAATATATCTGTTAGTCTTTAAAAGTGCCACAGGACTCTGTTGTCTGTAGACTTGTCTGTTTATCTAAGAGCTTTCCTGCTTGTATTTCAGGTTCTCTTGCTTCATCATGCAGTATCATTATGTGCCTGTATTTAACAAATCACAATCTTTTGTCATAGGACTATTATGCTGTAAATTCAATACTATGACTTCACTGAAGGATCATATAAGAGGAAAAATAGACTGTGAGAGTCAATTTTATTTTAATTTATACAGGTATTTGATAATTAGTGAAAGAGGCAGAAAATACTACTGCCTAAGGTAAATAATACAATGAAATTAACAAATAAAGGTTACTGGAATAAAATTGTTTGTATATTAGTATCAATTCTATTGTATGGTTATTCTATGTTTAAATATTTTCTGGCTTCTCAGAGGGTCTATATGAGTGGTTTTTTTTCAATGAGATGGAAGAAAAAGAGAAAGAAAACTATTTTTAAGTAAGTAAATGTTGTCAGTTAAGGAGGATTCTAAAAGAGAAACAAAATGGATTGACTAAAAATTCCAAAGTATGACTATTGCTATTATAGACAAAGTGTCAGGGATTTTACAGATGCATAAAAGGATACAATACCCGCCCTGAAGATATACAACCTAGGTAGTGCACTGATGATATAGAAGAACAGATGCATGAATCAGAAATTAACCACCACATTAAAGTTGGGCAAAAATGTTAACTATATTTTAGCGAACATTTTAAGTTTCTTGTTCTATAGTTTTTTTTGGAGAAAAGACGGTTACTAACCTTTTTCTGTAACTGTCGTTCTTCGAGATGTGTTGCTCACGTCCACTCCAATTAGGTGTGCGCGCGCATCGTGCACGGCTGCCGGAAAGGATTTCCCTAGCATCCCCAGAGGGTCGGCTACAGAGCCCCCTGGAGTTGCGCCTGCATAGCGCGCCTTATAAGGGCTCGCCGACCCTTCCCCCGTCAGTTCCTTCTTGCCAAGGATCCGACAGAGGGGCAGGTGGGCGGGTTTGGAGTGGATGTGAGCAACACATCTCGAAGAACGACAGTTACAGAAAAAGGTTAGTAACCGTCTTTTCTCCTTCAAGTGATTGCTCACGTCGACTCCAATTAGGTGATTCCCAAGCACTTACCGGAGGAGGGGTCAGAGGTTAATCTTTTAGGGACTTCAGCACTGCCCTGCCGACCGCTGCGTCCTCTGCTGCTTGTTGGGTGATCGCGTAATGGGCTGCGAACGTGTGGATTGAGGACCAGGTTGCCACTCTGCATATTTCCTGGATCGGTACGCAGGCTGCAAAGGCTATCGACGTGGCCTGGGCTCTTGTCGAATGGGCCGTGATCTTTGGGGCTGGTTTGTTTGCTAGCCCGTAGCATGTCTTTATGCATGATGTGATCCACGACGAGATTGTCTGTGCAGAGACCGGGCGTCCCTTCATCCTGTCGGCTATGGCCACAAATAGTTGAGGGGACTTTCTAAAGGCTTTTGTCCTTTCAACATAGAAGGCGAGGGCCCTTCGTATGTCTAGTGAGTGTGGGGTCCGCTCCCGGTCTGAGGTGTGAGGTCTTGGGTAGAACACCGGCAGGAAGATGTCCTGGCTCGTATGGAAGGCAGAGACCACCTTGGGTAGGAAGGCCGGATGTGGTCGGAGTCGGACCTTATCCCTGAAAAATACCGTATACGGCAGCTCCGACGTGAGGGCTCGTAGCTCGGAGACTCTTCTGGCGGAGGTGATTGCCACGAGGAATGCGACTTTCCACGAGAGGTAGAGTTCGGAACATGTCGCTAGGGGTTCAAAGGGGGCTTTAGTGAGCGCTCTAAGAACTAGGTTCAGGTCCCATTGTTGAACTGGTTCCATTACTTCAGGAAACCTTTTAGCTATCCCCTTAAGGAAGCGGCCCACCATAGTGTTCGAGAAGACCGAGCTGCCCTCTATTGGTGGGTGTAGGGCCGAGATGGCTGCTAAGTGGACCCTCAGCGAGGATATGGATAGGCCTTCATGCTTAAGGTGGAGGAGGTAGTCGAGTATGACTGGAAGGCTGGTCTCCCTAGGGGACAGTGAACGTCCCTCGCACCAGATGGTGAAACGTTTCCATTTTGAGAGGTAAGTTGCCCTGGTGGAGGGCTTCCTGCTTTCCAGTAGGATTTCTCGCACTAGGCTCGAGCATTGCATTTCCTTTTGGCTTAGCCATGAAGCTTCCATGCCATGAGGTGAAGCGACTGAAGGTCCGGGTGGCGAACCACGCCCCCCTGCTGGGTGAGTAAGTCTGGCAACAGTGGGAGGTTGATGGGTGTTGATACCAGGAGGTTTAGGAGGGTGGGGAACCAGTGTTGGCATGGCCAAGCTGGGGCGATCATTATTATTGATGACTTGTCCTTCTTTATTTTTGACAGAACCAAGTGGATTAGCGGAAACGGTGGAAACGCATAGAGGAGACCGCCGTTCCATGGAATTTGGAAGGCATCCGCCAGCGACCCCTTGCTCAGCCCTCGGAAGGAGCAGAATTTCCTGCATTTGGCATTGTCCCCTGTGGCAAAGAGGTCTAGACGGGGAGTCCCCCAAGACTGGAAAATGGAGTGGGCCACATCCTTGTGCAGTGACCATTCGTGTACCCAAATAGCTCGGCTCAAGGAGTCCGCCAGAGAGTTCTGGACTCCTGGAAGATAGGAAGCTTCCAGGTGGATTCTCCGGGGAATGCAAAATCGCCAGAGATCTAGGGCTTCTCTGCATAGGGGGGAGGAGCGGGCCCCTCCTTGCCTGTTGATATAGAAGACAGTCACTATGTTGTCCGATTTCACCGCCACACATTGGCCCTGTAAGTGGTGTTCGAAAGCCCGACAAGCCAGGAACACTGCTCGCAGCTCTCTGACGTTGATGTGGCTGGATAGGTCCCATTGTGTCCACAGGCCCTGAGTTTTCAGGTGGCCTAGGTGGGCTCCCCAACCCAAGTCTGACGCGTCCGTCACGAGAGTCAAGGTTGGTTGCGGTTTCTGGAAGGGGACTCCTGAACATACCACGTCCTTGGCTGTCCACCACTGCAAGGACGTCAGAATGTGAGGTGGAATGGTTACCACCTTGTCCAGCCGATCCCTGGATGGTTGATACACTGAGGCTAGCCAAAGTTGCATGGGTCTCATGTGTAGCCTGGCGTGGGGAACGACATAGGTGCACGCCGCAAAATGGCCCAACAGCCTTAGGCATGTCCGGGTCGTGGTCATAGGATGGCGAGACAGGTCCTCTATCAGGGCACCAATGTTGTGGAAGCGTGCCTGTGGGAGGGATACCGTGGAAGTGGTAGAATTCACGACTGCCCCAATAAATTCTATTTTTTGAGTTGGCACCAGAGTGGACTTCTTTAAGTTTATTAACAGACCGAGCATGTCGAAGGTATGTCTGATAAGGTCTATGTGTTCCTTTACCTGTGCGCTGGAATTCCCCTTCACCAGCCAATCGTCCAGATATGGGAACACATGCCCTCTCCTCTTCCTGAGGAAGGCAGCCACCACCGCCATACATTTCGTGAAAACTCTGGGTGCCGTGGACAGGCCGAAGTGGAGTGCTGTAAATTGGAAGTGTTCGTTTCCTACCACAAATCTCAGGAATTTCCTGTGCTTCGGGATGATTGAAATGTGGAAGTACGCATCCCTGAGGTCGAGGGTGGCGTACCAGTCCCCTGGATCCAGTGACGAGGTGATTGAGGTTAGGGAGATCATGCGGAATTTGATCTTTTTTATAAATCTGTTCAGGCCCCTGAGGTCCAGGATCGGTCTGAGGCCTCCTTTTGCTTTCGGGATCAGAAAGTACTTTGAATAAAAGCCCTTTCCCTTCAGCGCTGTTGGGACCTCTTCTACCGCTCCTAGGTCTAGGAGCTGCTGGGCCTCCTTGCGGAGAAGATGTTCGTGAGAGGGGTCCCTGAAGAGGGACGGGAATTTGGGGGGGCGGGGGTAGGGGATAGAGTGGAATTGGATAGAATATCCCACCCCTACCGTGCGCAGGACCCATTTGTCCATTGTAATACAGGCCCAAGCTTGGTAGAAATGGGACAAGCGGTTTCTGAATAGCGGGGTTGGATCCATGAGTTCTGGTACTCCATCCTTGGGCGGCCCTTCAAAAGCCCTGTTTTGGGCTTTGGGATTTGCCCGGGGGGCCATCGTGCTTTCCCGACAGCGGGTATGACCTCTTTCTGTTATGGCCCCCAGTGTTGTTTCTGCCCCTCCTACGGCTCGAGTCCTGCCCTTGTTGTTGTTGGTAGGGGCGTGGTGGAGGCTGAGGCTTGAAATGGCGCCTTTGCGTAGAGGGTGTATGCATCCCCAAGGATTTCAACATCGCCCTTGAATCCTTGAGGCTATGAAGTTTGGAGTCTGTCTACTCGGAAAAGAGTGATTGGCCCTCGAAGGGGAGGTCCTGGACAGTCTGCTGGACCTCGTATGGGAGCCCCGAGGCTTGCAGCCACGAGCTACGACGCATTGAGATCCCCGAAGCCATCACTCGGGCAGCTGCATCTGCTGCATCCAGGGCCGACTGGAGGGAGGCTTTAGCCACCTCTTTACCCTCATTTGTTAGCGCCGTAAATTCTTTCTTAGAGTCCGGCGGTAGTGTGTTGGCGTACTTTTCAACCGAGGACCAAGAGTTAAAAGTGTACCTACTCAGGATGGCCTGCTGGTTTGCCACCCGGAGTTGTAAACCTCCCGTAGAGTACACTTTTCTGCCATAAATGTCCAGCCTCTTAGCATCCTTGGCCTTGGGCATTGGTGCCTGTGCCCCCTGCCTTTCCTTGTCGTTGGCAGCCACCACGACTAGTGACCCAGGAGTAGGGTGGGTGTATAGGTACTCGTAACCTCTGGGTGGTACAAAGTATTTCCTTTCGACCCTCTTCGGGGTGGGTGATACAGAAGAGGGGGTCTGCCAGATGGACCTCATGGTTCTATCTATAGTCTTTATTAGGGGCAGAGCCACCCTTGAGGGAACTGAAGAGGTCAAAATGTCTGTCATAGGGTCCTCCGTGTCTTCAACGACCTCCTGGGCTTGGATGCCCAGGTTGAGGGCTACCCTTCTAAGGAGGTCTTGGTGTGCCCTACCGTCCTCCGACAGTGGGGCTGGAGCAGAGCCCGCTACCGCCTCGTCTGGCGATGAAGAAGAGGAACCCTTGATGAGAGAGGGGTCCTCCTCCTCAAGGATATCATGCGGCGACGAGGCTTCGGCTGCGGTGCCGGTATCCTCGGGAGGAGGTACGGTGCCGGCCCCTCGTGGTGCCGTGCTGTGTGAAGGGTGCCGGTCCCCCTCCGGTACCGAGTCCGGGCGGGAGACTGTTTCAGACCGACTACGAGGTCTGGAGAAGGTCGGTGCCATAGAGAGAGAACGGGACGAGTGCGCCCCCCTAGACTGGTGGTATGCCCATGGCGTCCAGAAGGGCCAACTGCTGGAGTTCTGCCATGCCGGACCCCACGGTGCCGGGAACGCCTCTCTGCGGTGCCGTGAAGAGGAGCGCGAGCGGCTCCGTTCGGAAGCGATCGATCCCGCCTCTGACTCCGATGGCGACGCGCTCCTCGGAGACCATGGCGGTGCCGTGGGCCTCGGCGTCGGGGAGCGGTGCCGGGGAGAGTGAGGGGCCAGCAGTGGCGTGGGCTTGCCCTTTGACTGACGGGGTTTACCCGATGCCGGAGTGACGGTCACGGAGTCAGGATCGCCTCGACGCGGTACCGTGCTCTCTATGAGCTCCCTGGCGGCCTCGAATGTCTCAGGCATGGAAGGAGACCTTGTAATCTCCACATCCTCCGCTAACTCCTGACCGGAGGAGATCACCGGAGCCGGACTCGATCGCCCGATGTCCCGGGGTGGAGGCGACGATCTGGGCGTCCTCGGGGTGGCAACGACGTGGCCCAACGCGGGTCACACGGTGTCCTTACCCCTCGCACCGTCCTTAGGAGGCGGTGACTGGCCTCTGTCCGCACGGTGCTTCTTCCGCGGTACTGGTGAAGATGACCGGTGCCGGGAGCCTGGTTTCGGCACCGACGATACGCGGTGCCAATCTCCCCTGTCCTTGCCCTGGCTCGAAGGTCCCGGTGCCGGGGAGCTCTTCGACGGCGTCGAGATCGTGGTCGGCGCCGGAGCGTTGGGGGAGGGTCTAAGTGCCGCCTCCATAAGGAGTACCTTTAGCCTCTGGGACCGGTCCTTTTGTGTTCTGGGCCGGAACGATCTACAGATCTTGCACTTCTCCCCCAAGTGCTTTTCTCCCAGACACTTCAGGCACGTGGAGTGCGGGTCGCTCTTGGGCATAGGTTTGTTGCACTCCACACACTGTTTGAAGCCTGGGCCTCGAGGCATGCCCCGGCCCCCGGGCTCAGCAACTACTACTAAGTAACTATTAACTTGAAAATAAAAGAAAGAAAGAAAACTAGCTAACTTCAGAACGTAATCAGGATAGAGGAATGCTAGGTTGGATCTCTACAGCGAGAGACCCAAGATCCGACTAGCCGTCACTGCGGTAAGAAGGAACTGACGGGGGAAGGGTCGGCGAGCCCTTATAAGGCGCGCTATGCAGGCGCGACTCCAGGGGGCTCTGTAGCCGACCCTCTGGGGATGCTAGGGAAATCCTTTCCGGCAGCCGTGCACGATGCGCGCGCACACCTAATTGGAGTCGACGTGAGCAATCACTCGAAGGAGAACTTTGAAATATTCTGATTTTTTGAAGGTAAAAAACAACCCACACAAATTTGCTGGCTTTCAAAATTTAAAATTTTTCAGTTTTGGAGTTCTTTCAATTTTCTTGTTTTGCTTTTTTCTCCATTTATTCTTTTCTCTCCATGTGACCACTGAATAAAAGGGGAGTAAAGAAAGTGAAAGGGTCAAAAGGACCTTCCAAAAAAGCCTACCAAAACACAAAAATATTTAAGATTTTCATTTTTTTATTAAAAAAATAAAAGTAAAAAGCTTTTACAAGTTTTTTTATTTTATGTTTTTCACAAAAGGACATTTTTTGTTAAAGAAGTTTTGGATAAAAAAAATTAAAACAATTCTAATTTAAAGAAAGCAGAGAGATCTATAACCACGATCACCTCAACGCCCTCCAGCCTTAAACTGGAGCTTAAACTAGCTCTTGAACTCTATGGCTATGTCTACACCTAAAATGCTAAGTCGACTCTGTTAAGTCAACTTAACAAGATCGACTTAAGTCGACCTAAAGTCAACCTTGTTAAGTCGACTCTGAGAGTCCACACTAGACTCTCTAAGTTGACTGCCTGTGTCTACACAGGCAGTCGTTAGATCAACCTAGAGCCACCTCCCTCCCCCATGGCTCTGGGGCAGCTCAGGGGAAGGGAGCCTCTCAGGCTCTCCGGACAGCGGAGCCCCAGAGAAGCGAGCTGCCGGGGCTCCCCTGTCCAGGGAACCCTGGAGAAGCCAGACAAGCCCCAGAGAAGGGAGCCGCCAACATTCCCCGGCCGAAGGGAGTCCCCTGGACCCCGAAGCGGTGGTGAATCCTTTGTATTGTTTTCATTTCTATGTGTATAGTTTTCACTTCTATGACTTTCTTCTAATTTTCCTGAACTTCTCTTTTCTCCTCTTACTTTGTTCTTTTTCCTGCATTCCAGCTCTCCTCTACTTTTTTACTACTCTTTTCTTCTTCGTACTTACTCTCTTTCTCTGTTTCTGCTCATTCAGTTTGTGTGCATTCCATTTTCCTTCCTATCTGGTTTCACTGGACACACGAAGAATTGAGCGCAAGCACCAGAAAATTAGTTATATCTGATGCTGGCATTCCTCCCTTTCAAGGTTAAATTACTGCACTATTATAGTTAGCGTTAAATCATACTGCCTGTATTTAGCAGTCCTGTTGTAAATCTGAGGCTATTATATGAAAGTCATTCTCACTCATAGAATTGATCTTTGTGTAGGGAAGGGGTTGCACAGCTGTATGGGGAAATTTCCACCAGCACTGCCCTAACTTTGCTCTTCCTAAAGAGGAGACCACTGTCCCCAACACAGTATATTTCCAAAGTTCTTTCAAACAGATTTCCTTTAGTGTATATATTCCAGTTACATTTTCCTATCTCCATTCATTTTAAGTTAATGAAAAATAGTTTATAAAGGTTTTTTAAAATTAATTTCTTGGTTTCTCAATTTCTATTTTTAAATTAATCGAGATAGCACAGATAAATAATTAACAGGATTTCTGATTTTGGCATAATACCTACTAATAGATTAGAAATATAGAAGCTTGTTGATTCATAGTTCATTCAAAATGTTAAGTAAATTCTTTAGCTTATAGGAAAGAGAGGCTCAGCAGAGGAGCTGACAAAAATTATCTGAAAATTCAGTTGGACATATTTTTGTCAAACATATTCCTCAATATCCCAGACAGCTGTGATTACAGCTCTATCCATTATACATGATTTTCTGGGATGAATGACAAGAATATGTCAAATAGCTGATATTATTCTCTGATACAGAATAGGTCTGAGAAACAGAGAGTCTGTGGTATCAATATTTAACACACCACCTGTTCAGTTACTAAAAGCACAAGGTACTTATCTCTAAAAATGTTGACTCTTCATGTCAAAACATCTGGACCCTCCAGTTTCTCAAATCCTCTTAACAGCTGTGATATATATATAGATGTGTTAGAAAGCTAAGTTTAATTTAGCTTCAGACTTCACTTCTGTCACTTCATGCTTTCTAAAAGAGAGACTAAATAAATCTGAATAAAGTTAAATTGAGTTTTTAAGACAGAAATACTGGTTAAAGCTCTTCCTTGATTATCTGAATTCCACTGTCTTATGTTATTATAGGAGGATATAGTAGTTCTGCCCATACTTGATGTCAGTCGATATTTCCCATTATAAGACTTCACTTTCAACTGTGTATAACTTGGGAACACCATAACCATTCAGGCTGAAATTTTCCATGCCAGGTTTCTCAGACTGAATTTTGTATGTTTCAGCCAAAATGGTTCAGCTTTTTTCACAAATGTTATCAGAGGAAAAGCAAATTTTCCTTTTTATCTGTGATTTTTCTTTAATACCCTCCATGTCCAATAGTCTGTACACTCCCTGCTAATTTGAGTCAGAGGAAAGATTTACAGTCAACCTGGGGCGAGGACCAAAGCTGAAAAATGCTAATTTAATATATTACGGTAAGGGCTTGTCCACACATACATTTAGTATGCAGCAAGCCAGAGAGTGAATCTATCCCTCATTAGCTTGCTGAGTTCTAACTGTCCATGTAAACCCTGCTAATGTGCACTAACAGTTCCTTACTATGGTTTGATTACCATGCTTTGAAATAGGACTAGAACAACATACAGTAAGGAATTGTTAGTGCCTGTCAGCAGGGTCTACAAAGACAGTTAGACCTCAGCAGGCTAGTATGGGATAGATTCACAGATCAGCTTGCTGCACACTAAGGGTGCATCTACACTTGTAATTTAAGTCAACTTAAGCCTGCTTAAGTCGACTTAATTTACTCTGCGTCCACACTGGAGTTTCCTTAAGTCGACTTAAGCGGTTGCTTAAGTTGACTTAAGGAAAAGTAAAGTTGACTTTGTAAAACCTAGTTTTACATCGACTTTACTGCTGAAGTCGACTTCTTAAGACTTGGTCGACTTAGGGCAGGAGGGACAAGGGAGCATCACATGGCTCCCTGGCAGAAGGGAGCCACTGTGGCTCCCTAGTCCTGGGGAGCCCCTGCTCCCTAGACTTGCGGCTTCTCTGCCAGGGGAGCCCTGGTCCTGGGGAGAAGGGCTCCCCAGCCACGGCTCCAGTGGGAGGGAATCCCCCGCTGGAACCCTAGCTGGAGAGCTGGGGAGGCAGGCAGCTGGTCCCGGTAGAGCCAGCCGTGCTCCAGCTGGCTGTGCTGGGACCGAGAAGCCACTTACCGCTTCTCAGTCCTGGCAGAGCCAGCTGTGAGCCAGCTGGCTCTGCTGGGACCAAGAAGCCGCTCCCGGTTCATCCCAGCAGAGCCAGCTGGTGCACAGCAAAAAGGGAGCCACCGCTTCCTTCTGGCTGGGAGCATTCAAGCCTGGCCAGAAGGGAGCCTCGCGATCCCTCCTAGCCGGGACCAAGCAGTGGCGGCCAGGAGGGAGTGTGGGCCTCCCTTCTCCCTGAGTTCCGCGCTCCAGCTGCCGAGCTTAGTAAAGTCAACTTAGTAAAGTCGACCTAAATTCCCCAGTGTAGACATAGCCTAAGTGTTCATGTAGAAAAGCTTATAGTCATCTAACTTTAACATAACAAACAAGTAGTCCTGTGGCACTTTTAGAGAATAACAAATTTATTTATCACATGAGCTTTCGTGGGAGAAAATAAATAAATTTGTTAGTCTTTAAAAGTGCCACAGGACTATCTGTTTCACTGACCAAGACTAACATGGCTAACTTTAACATGTGAACCTTGTAACAGAGATTTATGGAATAGACAAATATTCTTCAGCACAAGCATGTATTTTCCATTTTATTCTATGAAAATGGAAGGGGAAAAACAAACCCTATAGTTCTAAGAAAAATGAGTCTTCTCCAGATGAGTCAGACTGTCATCATGTAAGAAAGAAAATTCACAGATAAGAAAGAATTTTTCCTTTTTCACTCTCAATTTCCAGTAGTCTGTACTGTAGGATGTGTAAAGCAGTACTCACCTCTGGTGAGGGGAAGGGAAGAGAGAGAGAATTTAGATCAGTAGTGTCCAACCTTTTTGGCTTGAGAGCCAGAAATATGATCTTTACAATTCTGAAGGGCCACCAGTCTATCAGCTCATAGACAATACACTGATGTATACATCATTAAGGACTACAAATCACTACCTATTTAAAGTAAACATTTTGATACTACTGTGTTCATTTTTATACTCACTATTTTACACGTACAGACTACTCCTAGTATTGTCACAGACAAAGTGTTACTGTGGATGAGTGACTCTCACTACATATTGAAGCACATGGCCTCGCAATTAAGTCACAGGGGGTAGCCTGCTAAGTGCAGAAGGCACCAAATTGGAAGGCATTGACTTTTAAACTCCTGCCTTTCTCCTCAAGCATGGAGGGTCCTGGCTGCTCTGAAAATCCCTCCCCACCACTGCAGCCAGACAGAAGGAGTTCAGTAACAAGGCTGCCTCCTTGCTGATCTCCTGTCCCTCTGCTGCAGCAAAGAAACGGACCTGTCCTATAGCCCTGTGTGCATCCTGCCAGAGCCAGGGAAGGAGAATGCTGATCTTTCATCCCTTTGGGTGCAGCAAGGAACCTGCATGGGTCCTGTAACTCTGTGGGGACATGCACCATGTGAGTCCTTAGGCAGTAGCTCCCTTCTGCAGCAAGCTACTTTGACAGTCCTCACAGGTCACAGGTTGGGAACCACTGATTTAGATAATGTGTCTGGGGACTGACCCTGGATAAATGTTGTGGCAGCATATTCTGGAGTATTCGCCCAAGGCTGTATCTGAGGAAGAAAGGAATCCATGTTGTAGTGCTTTGTGAATGTATTCACTGATGTCCATGCTGCTTCTTATAGATTTTTCCATATGCAGCACAAGACTTCCCTACCCAAGAGGTTGCTGAGCCCCTCAGAGAGAGGGCTGCAATGTTATCTGGTGAATTTACTCCAAGTGCTTTATAGGTTTCAGCACTCTGTGCCTTGATCTATCTTGTAACATAGGATTTAGGGATCTTCTTCCCTTTAATTGAAGAATGATATAAAATGAAAAGAGCTGTGTTCTTGAGAGAACTGTCATGTGGACTGTCAATGAGCTAAGTGCACAACCAGAAGACTGAAGATGTAAAAGGTACTCCAAGATGCTCTGAATACAATTCATATGGAACAGGGAGCCTGGCAGACAGGAAGGATGTGTGGCTCCTGGCCTCCTGATTGGTTGCAGGGCCTCAGTATTTAAGGCTAGGGGACAGGTATGGGGACCTAGGCTCTTCCTCTTCACTAGGGTCCTTGCCCAAGACCCTGTGTTTTTTCAGCTCCTGAAAAGGGGCAGCCCTCCCATCAGGGAGTCTAAATTTGTTGCTCTGGGTTTCATTTGGGGTGTGGCACCTCTAGTCTACTTATTCGGATGGCCTGCTTCCTGTAGGGCCCTCTTTTGGGTCTCAAGCAGCACCTCATCACAGTCCCAAGTTACTTCAGGTGGGTGGCTGCACACTGGGGAAGTCACTTCCCACAATGTCCATGGGCGTCAGCCACTCAATTGTCTCAGCTGCTAGAAGCTCCTAGGTCTCCTCTAGAGTCTCTTATGACTGGGGGAGACAGTGCTCCTCCTTAGGTGACTGTCTTGGAGGACAGGTTAGTGATCCTTCCCCTCAGTTAGAGAAGCAGCTATTTCCTTTGCCTCACCAATCAGGCCCAAACTGAACTAGATCTTTCCTTTTCTCCTTTCCCAAGACCTGGCATTGGTTGGAGGTATAATGAGGCAGGGCTAGCTGGGTCCAAAGGATCTCTTTAATACCTGGTGTGCTAACTGGCTATTGTTCTACTTCATCACAGCATCTTTGCCTGAACTCCTTGGGCTAGCAATCACATCGACAACTGCTTTCACTTGGCCAGATAGGTCACTCTCGTGGAGGATTTTCTCCTAACAAGCAAAATTTGCTGGACTGCCTCTGAACACCATTCCTCCTTCTCATCTAACCATGCAGCAACCATGCATGTCTGAGGTTAATAGGATGAAATTCAGTAAAAACAAGTGCAAAGTACTCCACTTAGAAAAGAATGATCCACTGCACACGTACAAAATGGGCTATGACTGCCTAGGAAGGAGTACTGAGGAAATGGATCTGGGTGTCATAGTGGACCACAAGCTAAATATGAGTCAACAGGGTAACACTGTTGCAAAAAAAGCAAACAACATGTTGGGATGTTTTAACAAGAGCACTGTAAGTAAGGCACGAGAAGTAATTCTTCCACTCTACTCCGCCCTGATTAGGCCACAACTGGAGTATTGTGTCTAGTTCTGGGCTCCTCATTTCAGGAAAGATGTGGACAAATTGGAGAAAGTCCTAAATTACAACAAGAGCAGTTCAGGTTGGACATTAGGAAAAAATTCCTAACTGTCAGGGTGAATAACCACTGGAATAAGTTGCCTAAGCATGTTGTGGAATCTCCATCATTGCAAATTTTAAAGAGCAGGTTAGACAAGCACCTGTCAGAGATGGTTTAAGAGGGTACTTGGTCCTACCATGAGTGCAGGGGACTGGTCTCGATGACCTCTCATGGTCCCTTCCAGAGTCTATGATTCTATGCCATGAAATGCAGGGATCTGTACATTGAGTACAAGATCTGACAATGATGTTGAGTCAGAAGGGCAGGATGAAGAGGAAGACATATAGATGGCTGACAGGAGCATGGGGTCTCAGCCTGACGGCACTGCCTACCGATGAGGTCTGCTGAAAACCTATTGATCGTTATAGTTACCTGCATCCCTCGAGCTTTCATCCAAGACACACCACATGATCCATTGTCTACAGTCAAGCCCTAAGATATAACCACATTTGCTCTGATCCTTTAGACAGAGACAGACACCTTCAGGATCTCTATTCTTAAAACTGTAGTACCCATCCACAGAAGTGAAGAAACAAATTGACAGAGCCAGATGGGTACCCAGAAGTCAACTACTACCAGGGCCGTCCCTAGGGGCGAGGCGAACGGGCCCCACACTGTCCCACTCCCAGCGAGTGTCTCACTACTATGTGAGAAGGGAGTTTAGTCTACATGATCATTTATTTTTTACCTCTTTTTGAGATTGCCAATACATGTTTCAGTTAATGTCAGTTATGGTGTTATGCTTCTGATGTGGTTGTTTATCAACTGGTAATTGGACTAAGATCAAACTAATTGCCTATAAGTGAACAAACAGTCATCATATGATAATGATTTCAGTCATTTCCAACCTGAGAACAGATTAAAGTAAATCACCAACAGATCAGAAGCTCCACGTTCCAATTCCAAGTCAGCTAGACTCTAAACAAATGAATGTATTTTTTTCCCTTACTGGAAGGAGTACAGTATCTAAACAATAAAATAAAAGAAATCATGTATGTTAAGCAACATACACCATGACGGCATAGTAGAAAAGACCAAATATCAATATGAAGAGATCAAGCACTTACTTAATACCTGCAGAGAAGCTCACCACAGGAAAGAAAAGCCCATCGACATTGAAGTTCTCAAACATTCCCTGTACAGGTTGTCCATTAATGCGAAATGAAATACTGGGCACCCCTAAATCCAAGCAGCAGCTAACCACGTCATCAGATGCCAACAAGTGCTGATTGACAGATGCTACAGCTCGGGGTACTCGACCTGATGAGAAAGAAGTGAGGGGCAGAACGGCTTTAAACAATCTCCTGTATGTAAGGGGTTAACAACAGAACAACAAATATACCAATTTTTTTTGACAGACTCTCCCAAGCTATTTCAAATCATGTATTTTCTTTCAAACATGAAGAATAACCTTGTCTTCATCTGCTTTGTGACTTGTTTGCTTTACGAGACAGACAATGAGCTACATTCCGTGGACTGATAAGTGGCAGAACTGTGCATGAACTGAGCAAATCGCTTGAGACCTTTGAAGCTGTTAGCAAGAAAGAATATGCTCAGCTCAGGCAATGTGTGCTCATACTGTGACCTAATGCAAGAGCCATTGCCCGTATAAAGCTAATAGTGATGGGCAGGTAATTTTAGTATCTACTTCTGAAGTATTAATGTTTTATTTCATAAAACAAGTTATTCATGACATATTAGACTTCCATTGTGTTATAATTAGCTTCATTCTTGGAAGGAATTAGATATTTCTTAGGGGTAATGAAAGTATATACAGTTGCAGGATTAAATAAAATTAGAGGATATAAACTCAGTCTTCAGAATAACCACAAAAATGGTTACTTATCTGTAAAGTAAATGTTCTTCAAGATATGTTGTACAAACATATATTGTACTTCAAGTGCATGCAGATCACTGTAATTGAGTCAGAAACTTAGCTGGCAGTACCCTCTAGGGGTGGTGTATGTGTCTTATGTGTCTATGCCCTGAGCTAAAGGCACAAAAAAGGCAAAGTTATGCTGAACTCACCATCATTTCCTTCAAACTAGTATCTCAGTGGTGTCAGACCCCAAAACATAGTTCATGGAAAATATAAGTGCAGAACACATCTTGAAAAACAGTGACTTATTATATTAGTAAATATCATTTTTCTCCTTAGAGTGACTGTGCACATACATAGTCTGCTTCAGGTGATTCCCAAGCAGTAATTTTTAGGTGATGAGAATTTGTAGTCTTAAATAAAGAGAGAAGGACAGATATTCCAAAGTCAGCAACAGCTTTGGAAGCAGCTGCAATAGCATAATGTTTAGTGGCAGTGTGAATTGAAGACCATGTGGTGGCTCTGTAAGTTCTCGTGATTTGGATGTTAAATAAAAATACTACAGAGGTAGCCTGATCTCTGGTGGAAAGAACTAGAATTCTTTTGGAGGGGTTTTATTTTCCAAATCATAAGAAGTCCTGATGCAAAGAGTTATCCATTTCTGAAACCACTATGCAGAAACTGCCTAACCTCTTCTACTTATGACATAAATTGCTTTGGAGAAGATCATAATCCTACCAAGATAGACAGAGTCACACATATATGATGTATGACGTGTCTTTAATCTTATGGTTATGAGGCTTTATAAAGAATTTCTATGGATGAATCAACTGATTGAAATGGAAGTCCATTAACACTTCTATTAGGAAGCTAGGGTGAAGTCTTAAAGGAACTTTATGTCTATAAAAGACTGTATATGGAGGTCCCAGCACTAAAGCCTTCAGCTCTCCCACTCTACTAACATATGTTAGCACTAATCAAACAGTGTCTTTGAAAACAGCTGAGGAAAAGAGCAGAAGATCAGTGGTCCCATGATGATTCTCAATACCAAATTAAGATGTGGGGGGGAATGTGTTAAGAAATAGGAGATAAACCTCAGGTAAATCTTTTAAAAAATCTTCCAGACATGGGATGGAAGTAGAGCAAACATCCTTCAATGAGAGGGTGAATTTTAGAGATGGTTGCCAAATGAACTTTTATGGAGCTCATGGAGAGGCCTGACTCCTTCAAATGCAGTGTGTATTCCAAAATATGGTGAATCTGTATTATGGATGATGATGGCTAATGTGGCCCAGACAGAAAATCTCTTTCACTTTGCAAGATAAATTATCCTGGTGGAAACCTCTCTGCTATTGATGAGAATATTTTAACATTACTTTTTAATAACCTAGAAAACCATGCTGAAAACCCCCGAACTGAATAAAACAAAAATTCCATTATGTGCCATCATACTGAAATACTGTATTACATGGTAAGTAAAATAACATTAATTAATCCTGAGTATTATTAATTTGTGTTCTTTGTTTATGATCCAATACACATACGATATAATTCAGTAATCTGCTAATCTCATACACATTAAAGGCCCTATATTGCTGTAGATGTACCTGTAGACCTTCAACTGATGTCAATGGGAGTTGCAATCATGGATACAGTGCAATACATGTCCCCAAGTATATAGAAAAGAGATTAGATTAGAGAAGGACAAGCTAATAAAAACAATGGGCTAGGAGTGTGACTCCATTTATACAGGTAGAAATTCATAGTAATCCCACTTGTGCGCTGGAGAGCGGAATCTGGCTCATTGCAAAACAGCATGCAATGCATCTGACCTGGGAGCAATTTTTAGGGATATATTATTCCTGAATATTAATTTTTAGATGGTTTTAATAAGAATTGAAAAAAAAAATATGCCTAAAGAGTACTTACCAGACCACAAATGAAGGCCATCAAAACCATAGGAAAAGAGGTCATCACCAACACCATTGCCACCCCATCCTTCTCCACCTCCAGGATAAGGAGCATAACCTGATGTAGAGGCCCAGCCAACCCGTAGATGAGTGGGTTCTGCCGTCAAAAATGGATCTACCTGGTCGATTATTAGTTCAAAGTACCACTTCTTATATTGTGCAGAGCCCTCAGCAACCCCCAGAAATATGTTTGGCCTTATACTAAAATAGAAGAGATACATTAGATAGTCCAAAATATACAATGTATTACTGGCTTGTTGCAATACTGGTATATGACATTGTGCAAATATGAAAACTGAATTTAGGAGTGGAGTTGAATCATGTAAGCTTCTGTCCAACTGATTCTGTCTGCTTGATAACTTTCTATGGCTACATAATAATAAATACTACTAATAATAACCAAAAGACAGAGAAAGAAGCTGTGCCAAATTCTTAGTTGAACTGAATAACAAACCAGCCCAGTGTGCTATGCATGGAGAAAATAAAGTATACTATAAAAAGAAAAAATATATTGTTCCTGTTTTCCTGATACCAAACAATAGGGATTGAGGGACATGAAAAAATAAAGTCCTTGATAAAAGAGAAATTAGTTTACAGTGTGCTTACACCCTGTATATTCTGAGGCTAACCCAGTAGTGTCCTGCTTTTGCCTAAGAGAAGTCATTTTCACTCTCATATAAGAGTGATGTTCTCATTCATCATGCACATTGGTGTTCATTCTACACAGAGTCAGTCAGTAGGTGGACTGTGAAACAAATCCGGACTGCTGGACGTTTTTGAATAGTCCCTGAATTCTTTGTTTTCATTTATTTATTTATTTTATTATTTTCTCCAGATTTTGTACCTTGGCTATACCTTGACCAAGAAATTTGGGCCCTGACAAAAAAAAATTGACTATCTCTGTAACAGATGACTGGAATTGGACTCCTCTGAACAACTTTACTGAGGAGATGCAGACTAGAAGTGCCAAAGCAGTGGGAAGACCAGAATATGAAACCCCCACAAAAGGATTTCAGAAATTTTGCCAGGTATCATCCCAGGTGCACTCAGAAATTCAATTGCTCAACATCCATAGCAAAACTAGAAGCACACATTTTAAAAAAATAATAAATATATTCATTAACTATCAACTTCTTAATATGAATTTCCTAATTTCAAAATAGTACACTATTAGCTAATGTGCATGGAGAAGGAAAAAGAATAGTTGATTACTTTTATTTATTTGATATGATATCATACTACAGTTATATTGGACTTATTTTTGCCTTGATCCTTTCTCCCTAAGGGACCTGTTACTTGTTTGCAAAGTTCACCAATGTGCACAAATACTACGCTGTATGCGCTTATGGTATCTTATAAATAATCCATTTTTCATTCTTTTCAACTGAAAATTGAACACAGTTTCTTTCAAAGATAACTTCCAGAATATTTCTTATATCATTAGAAACATGAAACTTTTAAACATGTTAACAACTAAAAGTACCTAAAGAACATGTCTTTCAGTGATTGCTAACAAAGACAAACAATTTTCTTTCACCATCATAAAACAGAATATTTTCTTAATTTAAACTAGTACTAAAGACATTTATGCTTTGTTCATTTGCAAATATAGCAACCACCTCCCTCTCCCCCCAAGAATGCACTATACCTTGTCACATCATTAATCAAACGAGTCTGCAATAGCAAATCTCTTCGGGGGAGTAGATTGTCGCATATCAAGTTCTGATTGGCACGCACTGCAACTCCATTACAGAGACACAGAGAACAGAGCACATCAAGAACCTAAAACAGATCAGGGTACAGTCGGGTAACTCTGACTTAACAATACAATCATGATGCCAATTTAATTCCTTTTAAAATATGGAGGAGACAGAAGAAATGTAACATGAGAATGTGGTTATTTCCCAAAGATCTTTCGTTAGACATGAACTGAATGTAGCTTGACATTAAAGAGATTAAGACAAGTACCTATGAGTTGGTATATCTACATAAAACTCATTGGCTGTGTCTACACTTGCTAAAATTAGTTTGAATTAGTTAGTTTGAACTAACTAATTCGAACTAATTTTAGTTAGTTCGAATTAGTGATCCCCATTCATTTCAATGGCCATTTAATTCGAACTAAGAAATGAATTCGAATTAACATGGCCACATTGGCTAATTCGAACTAGTTAATTCTAAAGCCCTATTTGAACTTATTAGTTCGAAATAAGGAAGCCCTTAATTTGAACTAACTAAAGCCTAGTGTAGCTATGGCTTTAGTTAGTTCAAATTAAGCCTCCTTAATTCGAACTAACTTGCCAGTGTAGACATAGCCATTGTCTGCAAAAATGGCTAGATTGATTTGAACAAGTTTGCTAATGAGGATAGACAAAGAGAGAGATTTTAAGTAGCAGGCTATAATTTTATTAACCTTAACACAGGGGAGCGGGGCTACCTGCTCTGTAATGAATACTCTCGCATATCAAGCATCTTAAGTGGTTCCAGTGCAGGGACTCGTAGGTCTCCAACAACATAACCCATAACTGGGGATAGACTCTCCTCAGGCTCTCTCTAGTACTCAGCTCACTCTTCTAAATCCTTTTGTGACACCCCCCCAGCCTGATCCAAGAGCAACAGAAAGCACCAAAAAGGGAACCTTGGCCTATGAAGGCTATAAGGTCTCTCTATCATAGACTCAGACTTAAAAGTCAGAAGGGACCAGTATGATCATCTAGTCTGACCTCTTGCAAAATATAGGCCTGAAGAACATGCTTAGACAGCAGAGGTCTGTAGTGCCGAGAGTCCATGGCCACACTGTATGGCTTTATTCCAGGTGTCTAAGGGCTCCGCAGGGTTATTACTGATCTTCTGCAGCAAGGTTAATGGAGGGCGACTACATGACTACCATCATTCCTGACCAAAAACCCAATCATTGGAGCTTGATGTTTGTGGACTTTGTCTCTGGGGCAGGTAACGTGACCAAAAAGGGCCAGGTGGTAGTGGCCAATGATGATTTCAGCCCTCTCGAGGTCAGTTCTGAATGATACATTCCCATTACAATAAAGTCAAACCATCTTATACCCAGTAGGCATTTCTTACAATACATATGAAATGCTTCCACCCTCCTGTTGTCTTGGTTAAGCAATGCCCATGTTTCAGATCTATATGAGAGGACTGGAAATATGCAGCCTTGATAAATCTGTACTTTTGTATATAATTTCACTTTTTTCTTTTTACTCCAGACCCTAATCAAGCCTTTCATAGCTGAGACTGCTAAGCCAGTCTTCAGGATGTCTTTCTGACTGCACCTTTTAATGTCTAAGTTGATGAAATCATCTACTATTTTTATGGTTTGTCTGGAAGCACATATGTCTTGTATCATAACGTTTGCATATGCCCCACTATCAAAAATCCAGGTTTTTTACCTCTTAGCCCTTTCAGCTTTTTAACAATCTTGGAAATCAAGTACTACCACTAATTATTAAAACATACCCCTATTCATGGGTGGAGCTTATTGAAGGCACAGAGAGGCAAGGCTTTCCCTGATTAGCTGTAGTGTTCCAACCTCTTTCCCTGCCACCTGCCCTCCGGGCTGAGAAGACAAAAGCTTTTATGCTCAATGAAGCCTGTTTCCCTCAGCATCCCAGGAATCTACCTGCATGGAGCAAATAAAGCTCAGCATGCCACGCCCTTAGGCAGTGTGAGACTGACATCAGCCTTCTTCGCAAAACAAAAGAGGAGTCTTCTCCAGTCCAGTCTCAAGTTTCAATTTCACTGCCTAGCTGAAAAACAAAAGAGAAGCCTTGTGATACTTTAAAGACTAACAAATTTATTTTTGTTAGTTTGTTAGTCTTTAAAATGCCACAAGACTCCTCTTTTGTTTTGCTGAACTAGAATAACACATTCAAAAGAACAGTATTGTGCAGCTTACTTCATTGCTTTTGCTTAGATGCCTTGAGGTCCTCAGGCAAGTGCTTTAGAAGTGCTAAGTGTCTCCACAATTTGCCTTTCATTCATATGCACTCCTCCTGGACTACAGGAGACTGGGATTTTATGGGACTCTTCTCAGGCTATGTACACACGACAAACTTGTCCTGCAATAAGCTGTTGCGGGACAAGGAAAGCGCTATAAATATAGTGCTTTTGTGTGTACATACGTGCTCCTTGTAGCGCAAAGGAGTGTTATATTCTTAACTTTGGCTAAAATAGTAGTGAAGACACAGAAACTCAGCTTTCAACTCTGCTACTGGGCAGCCTAAACTTGACTTGAGCTGTTAATCTAAATTAAAAGATGACTTGCTGTTTCTTCACTGCTATTTTAATCCTGGATAAAGGATGAACTAGCACAAGTCACAAACATATATGTTTTGCAAGGTATACATATTCTAAATGAGAGTGAGGAACTAAATATTAAGAGTCTGTGCACATTGCTTAGATCCTGCTTATTCAATTGATGACCATATTTCAAGGGTAGATTAAAAACAACTGTTTAAAAGGAGATAAAAATCATTTTAAAATGTATATCAGATTTTAATACATTTTCTGTTTAAAATTAAATGAAAACCTGTTTAAAATTAAATTTTAAATTATGATAATTTTTATAAAGTGCTAACTTTGTTATAATCTATTAAAATCATTCAAATAAATGCAAAAATACAGTGCATCAAAAAGATTTCCTCAAATGTCAATGAGTTACAGGGTGCTACTCTTTTAATTGTATACAGAAATGGGAGGAAGCTTCTGAAGTCAATTCAACCTTGTAAGTATGACTTGGCATCATTTACTATATTAAATAAGTATCTATATTATTTTCAGTTTTTACAATTGAGTGAATTCGGTTATTTTGCATTTTTCCAAATGTAAGTATCTTGAGTTTCTGTTGTATATTTAAGCTTTTGCCTTAATTACTTTGGTTTTAGTTTAGCTTGCAGGTACAGAGAGAATATTTTCTTAATTCGGACTATTTCGTTCAAAGTTGAAAAATAGATTGGGAGTTGAAAAGATAGGCAACCTTCCTTTTTCCTAATCAATGAAGAGGAAAACAAGGTGGGCGAGGATGAGATCTACTGATCTGAAAACCTAGAAGTACATGGGGCCAGATTTTCAAGTGTTTAGGCACCTGAAGATGTATAGCAATACCTAGAAAAACAACAGAGTCCTGTGGCACTTTTAAAGACTAACAGATTTATTTATCGCATGAGCTTTCGTGGGAGAAAATCCCACTTCGTCAGATGCTTTGAAGATGGGAAATTTACAGAATGGGAGGAAATTAAATGCAGGGGAGTGTATGACATAAGATAAGGTCAGGCTGTAACAGCAAATCAAAACAGGTGTTAGGATTCAAAACACTGGGGAACAGCACATAGAGGAAGGTGAGGTCAAATCACCTGTTATAATGAGAGAAAAATCCGTAGTCCCGGTTTAACCCAAGGCAACTGAATCAAATTTGCATATAAATTCAAGTTCTGCAGTTTCTCTTTGAAGCAGTTTCATCTCTGCACAAAAGAATAAATGGACACAAATCTGACATCAGAAATTGAAACACTAAAAAACCAGTAGGGGAACACTTCAATCTCTCTGCTCACTCCATTGATGACTTGCTAACAGCTGTGCTGAAACAGATGAAACTGCTTCAAAGAGAAACTGCAGTCCTGTTTGTCCAATATACAAGGCAGAGGGGCATTTCCGGCACATGATGGCATAAATCAGATTGGTGGATGAACAGGTGAATGAGCCCTTGATGGAGTAGGTAGCTTGATTTGGTCCTGTGATGGTGCCTTCAGTGTAGATATGAGGGCAAAGTTGGCAGTGTGGTCTGTTGCAAGGATATGTTCCTGCTTTAATGTTTCTGTTGTTTGATCTGTAGTTGCTGATGAGTATCCATTTAAGGTTGGGGGGCTGTCTGTAAGTGAGGAGAGGTCTGTCTCCCAAGGCTTGAGAGAATGAGGGATCATCTTGTAGGATGGGCTATAGATCTCTGATGATGTGTTGAAGAGGTCTGACTTGGGGGTTGTAGGTGGCGACCAATGGCGTTCTGTTGGTTTTTTTTCTTGGGCGTCTCCTGTAGTAGTTGACTTCTGGGTACCCATCTGGCTCTGTCAATTTGTTTCTTCACTTCTGCGGGTGGGTACTACAGTTTTAAGAATGCTTGATATAGATCCTGAAGGTGTCTGTCTGTCTAAAGGATCAGAGCAAATGCAGTTATTTCTTAGGGCTTGACTGTAGAAAATGGATCGTGTGGTGTGTCTTGGATGAAAGGTTGAGGGATGTAGGTAACTATAGCGATCAGTAGGTTTTCGGTATAGGGTGGTCTTTATGTGCCCATCACTAATTTGCACTGTAGTGTCCAGAAAGTGGCTCTCCTATGTGGAGTGTTCCAGGCTAAGCTGGATTGTGGAGTGGAAATTGTTGAAATCTCCATGGAAATCTTCAAGGGCATCCTTACCATGGGTCCAGATGATGAAGATGTTATCAATATAGAGTAAGTAAAGTAGAGGTGCTTTGGGATGAGACGTGAGTAAGCGTTGTTCTAAGTCGGCCATAAAGATGTTGGCATATTGTGTGGCCACACAGGTACCCATAGCAGTGCCACGAATTTGAAGGTATAAATTATCTTCAAATCTGAAATGGTTGTGGGTGAGTACAAAGTCACAAAGTTCAGCCACAAGTTTTGCTGTGGCATCACCTTGGATAGTTCTTCTAAGGGCTTGTAATCCATCTTCATGTTGGATGTTTGTGTAAAGAGCCTCTACTTCCATAGTGGACAGGATGGTATTTTCTGGAAGTTCACCAATGGATTGGATTTTTCTCAGGAAATCCGTAGTCTTTATAGGTGCCACGGGACTCTGCTGTTTTTCTACAATAGACTAACACGGCTACTTCTTTGAAACTAAACAATACCTAGAGGCATTTTCAAAAATGCATATGTAGGTTAGAAACCTAAGTGCCATTGATTTCACTTTGATTTAAATCAATCCATGTTGCATAAAGCAGTTTGCAAGTTTTATGGTTAAAATTTGGTCAAGAAGATTCCTTGCTTGATATTTCTGGCAGGATAATGGCACATTGTTCTCAGAATAACAAAATAATCATTTCATCAGCCTATGATGCAAAATCATAGACAATAAAGAAAGAAAAGACCAGTTAGATCATCTAGCCTTTCCCTGGTTATGCTGATTTGTTTCCTTTTGTATTTTTAATATTCATTATTGTGGCAGAGTAGAGGGGCCATGGCCCTCTGGGCTTCTGCAACCCCCACCCCAGCTACCTGATCTGGGAGAAACAACTGAATCAGCAGTGCCTCTCAACTGGGGGCTGATGAGGAGGAAGGAAAGCCAGCCTAATGAAGTAACAGGGAACAGCTGATTCCCTGGAAGCAGACACTATAAGGGTGCTGGAAAAGAAAAGAAAGGAGAAGTGTGGGTAGGAGCCCTGCATTTCAGTCTGCCTTCCAGACCAGCAAAGGAAAGCAGCCTGGAGCCTCAGGGCCAGATTTGAACTGGGGGGACTTACATTGTAAATAAACCAAGTACGTGAGCTGAACAAGAAGGCATGAATGTTGTCTGTTACCAGAGGGGTGGAGGAGAAGGTGGAGGAATCTGTTACAATTATGCAGTATACATTTAGAGGTTCTAATTGAAGGGGCTTCTTAAGAGACCATTGCACAGCACAACAGATCTTGCTGACAGGAAGTATTTCCTGATAATCAGCTAAATTTTTTCCCTTTCTTAATTTTAATTGCATACTTCTAGTTATGTCACCTTATACTGTTCTAAATATTTCTTAAATGGTTACTATACCCTTCTGATATTTTTAGAATATAAACCATATTGTAGAAAGGTATACCATATTTAATTCTTATAATCTTTCTTTGTAAATCAGCAGTTTCAGCCCACTAAAAATTCTGGTTCCTCTTCTCTAATAATCCTCCAGTTTGACAGTATCATTCAGAGAGTGAAGTTCACAGAACTGAATATAATATTCCAACTGCCGTCACACCAGAGAACTATTCTCTGCTTTATGTGTTGCCATTCTTGATACAGCTTCAAACTGTGTTGGCCTTTTTTGCTGCCACAGCACATTGCACACCTTTATTTTGCTTCCCACTATTTCTTCTAAATTTCTTTCAGTATTAGTGCTTTCCAGCTTTCTCTCTCCTACTTAATATGTGTTTCAAAATTTTCCCTTCAGATATAACTTGTAGTTTTCCAACTTGAATTTATTTTGTTATGTTCTTCTATATCTAATATTTCTAGGTCATTTTGGATTATATCTCAGTCCTCACTGGTGCTCAAAACTCTTCCTAATTTAGCATCATCTGTGAATTTCATTAACATGCTGTTCACTCTCTGTGGTAGGTTATTAATTAAGATTTTAAATTAGACCTGAACTACCAAAGATCTCTGTGGTACCTCAGTAGACACTTTGTTTACATTCTTCCAGCCATTAAGCAATCCATGTCATGGTATTCAGCTCCCCAACACCAATTTAATACATTTTAAGATTTAGCTTTTGTGTAACAATAAGAATCTTTTAAATTATGTGCAAATGTTTTAAAAACAGGTTTATTTTTAAAAAGAGGATTTTTTTTAAAAAAATATTCATTTACTTTTTTTTCCCCAAGATAAATTAGTTATGAAGTTGGAAGAAACTTTTCTTAAAAATTATATTCTTAATATTCTTATTCCTGCTTTTGTGTATTTGAAAGTATAGATGATGATATATTGTTCCTCATTCTGGGTAGACTTTGGTCTGAGTTATGTCAGTGTAAATACAAAATAATTTTATTGAATGCTATGGATTTAGATCAGTGTAAATGAGATCAGATTATTGCCTTATGTAAGGTGCTCCCTGGTCACAGTAAAATTTAAATTATGAACGTCTCAGAGCCCAATTCTGACTTACATGAAAAGTGAATGGAACTACTTATGTGAGTAACGGTTTGTAGGACTGAGCGCTACCTTATTAGATGTATGGAGACAGTAGAGCAAGTCCTTCTGCTCTGAATCTGGCTCCCAAGGCTGCAAGCTACTCCAGGCAGGAGGATTCTTGAACCCATATGGAGAAATTTACAGTCTCGAGGTCCTAGATTACATTTTCATGTAGAATTTTACTTACTCTGACATGTAATTTGGCTGCCTATCAATATAATAGACAGAAATGTGCTTGTCATGCACAGAAAAGATGTTTTCAAGACCCAGACTCCTTCACACTGATTTATTCTACACAGAAAAGCAATTATAGATCTCACATATTTCATTTTGTTCTGTAGAAAGCAATTTAATAGATATTCTTTACTGTGTATTTTTTAATTCATTTAGGGACACAATGTATCACATAGGTGACATTACAGAGATTCATTCACTGTTTTCTATAAGTTACTCTTGATATTATCAATATGTCCTACATTTCTCAAACATACCTTGTGATTGCGTCCATGCTTATCCAGCAATGAGATGATAGACTTGATATGTCCCTCTGCTATTAAATTTAAAGCCTCTGGACTTTCAATCAAGATGCAATGTAATACTTCCAAAATACCTACATGAATGCCACAAAAATCATTTTTACATGAAACAGTCTGCAGAACTGAATACAATTTAAGAACTTGTGTGGAAAAAAAGAGCATTGTAGCAGAAAAGTAATCACATCTTCTCTTACTCAACTTATTCAATGTCTCCAGACTAAAAAGAATGAAGTCATTTTCAACAGGCTTTAAGGGCCAGCTATAATGTGATTTATATTTGGATTTAATTCTCTGGTTAAAAAAAAAAAACTATGACAGGAAATCAAAATGCATCTTGAGACTATAATTTATAATTTTCTTGATAAAAACACACAGAAAAAAACCTCATTTCAGCTAGTTACTGAAGAAAATAGTCTTCCTAGGAGCCTGTGTTTTATTATAAACTTTTTAAAAAATGAATTTTGTGTACAAAATTTTCTTGGTGTTATTTTCTAGGACCAAGCCCCCAACAGCACCTGTGTTATTTGCATTTTGGTTGCTATAGAGTGGTACCATTGTGCAATACTATGAATCATAGGATTATATCAAGCCTAATTAATTTTATTATTTCAGGGTTATTTCAGGGTACTGTGATGGTATTAGGAGAAACAGATAGAAAATAAGGAAAAGAAAAAACAGAGAAAAAATGGTGGGTGGGTTGGAAAGAAAATTATATGCTAAAAAGGCAAATTTAACTCAAGAGATTTGCTTAAAAAAAGAAAAGTGTTATCTTGAGAGATCTGCTTTAATTTTTTTTCATGATAGACTTATGTTTTCTGATGCTTACTATTTTTCAAGCAAAACTGTTCCTTTTTACAGAATTTAATGGAATTATCAATAGCAACATCTTACGTTTATAAGATGGTCTTACCTGAGGAAGATTCTAATCTATCCAGTTTACTGATTAGCCAATCAAGGTTATTGGAAAACTGGGTGCAGTTATTTCTGTTACCACGAATGAGGGCAGCTGGGGAAAAAAAAGTGTATTAAAGCTAATGATAGTTGAACACTTTTATTAACCAACAGTTGCTGAATACAATATTTTAATCTAATCTCTAGAATAAACAAAACAAAAATCATAATTCTTCTTCCTTTGTTCCATGAACCAAATGTATTTTAATATACATTTTATTATTAAGATAATAAACATGTAGATTTTTTTAATGAGTTGGCTCAGGAACTGGTAATGGTATTTAGCTCCTTTCATTCTAGTTTACTAATTCACATTCCACCTAGGTCACTAGGAAGAGTTGTTACTATTTACTAGCTGCTTAGCTAGCCTATTTGAAATGACTTATATGGTATCAGTCTAGCTGAAAATATTAATTGATGATACTAGCTTTACTCATCAAGAATCTTTTCCTCCCATCCAGCTTCCATGTTTGTTAATGGATCTACATAACCAACTGAAATGTTTGAAAATATGACATCATCTTTTAAATGATTAACATGCTCAAAATAATTTATCTAAAAAAACTGACAATGTGGTGTGATGGGGTGAATAAGCCCAACATAAGGAAATGAAGGATTAATGAGCAACTTTGGGCCCTGCTTTGAAGGCTCTGCTTAGCTACACCTGCTGGGCATGCTACAAGTCAAGCTACAAGTCAGAGAGGCTGCAGGAGCTCCATGCTGCCTGCACTAGACCTCCCTGCTGAGCTCATGAAGGCCCCCATGAAGACTGGGAATGATGGACCATGACTGATGGAGGAGAGCCTTGGGATCACTGCAAGAGAGAAACTCTTACTTGATGAGTCCATAAACAAATTCTGCTGTGACTCTGGAGAGGCAGAGGCTGCAGCAGGAAATGATACAGGGACTAGGCTTGGGGGGCAGCGGTGTCTGCCCCAGGCCACAAATCAGATCTGCAAGTCACTGGGCCCTGGTCTGGAACCTAGTAGAGCAGGGAAGGCTTGTGTTCCTCTATTGCCTGCACAATGGGGCACACCAATAGCTCATCTAGCCCAGTATCCCATCTCCCAACAGTGACCAATGTCAGGTGCATCAGAAGGAATGAACAGAAGAGGAAATCATCAAGTGATCCATCCCCTATTGCCCATTCCCAGTCGCTGGCTGACTGCAATCTTTGCCTACCATGGCTAATCGCCATTAAATGGCATAAAGGACATCAAACATAGGAGTTTTTTGGAAAAGATTATATTTAAATGAATAGTTATTGAACCCTTCAGACAATATTTTTATTGATTTGGTATTTAAAATGAGTTGTGTGTGTGATGTTTGCAGAGGGAGCTTAAGCAAAAATATTTTGTAATTCTAAAATCCTTAAATAAAAACGGAAACAAAAACCTGTCAACTTTCAGATGTGTGTTATCATAGCAAAGAAAACAAACTGTTGCTTCAATTTCCAACATCAGTGAAACAGACTCAGTATTGTGCATTAGTTGAGCTTTTTTAGTGATCTACTTGTTAAAGCAGAACCCTGGTAATAATGATTCTTAAGAAAACATTACTTGCTATATCTGAATACACCATTAGTCCATCAACTTAGTATCTTTATCTCAAACCCTATATACTCCCTTCCATAATCCTATTTGTATAATGGAACCCATGGGAGAGGTTCCATGGAAAGAGGCGAGACTATCCTCTCCAGAGAATTTACCTGAGGCCAGATGGTACACACAGTGCATGCCCCTCTTCGAGCCCACACCCTACCTACTTAATCCTTTGCAAAAACCACCTGATTTCCCACCTCTGCCCCAATACAGACCCCATACTTTGGAGAAGTCCAGATGGGAGGATATATAAAATATCATGGAGGCATTTTATCGACCCTTCCAGTTGGCAGGGTGGAAATCTGCCCACCATGGTGTTGTCCATTCTTAGTTACACCACAAACTACCACTCTCCTTAAATTCAGCTATCAAACACATCACATGACCAAAGAGCCAGCACACTTCTAAAGCTGTTCCCAAATATCTCAAAGTGGGAAGATACCACATTGCTGCAGGATGGGCTGAAGTCCAGACTATCCCGACCATTATCTCTACCTCCCAAGCAAAAGGTACTATAGAATAGATAATTATTTTTCAACAGCACAGAACATGCATTGTTACTGGAATGTAATGGAAAAGTTCCATAGTAGTCAAGCTATTAATTAACATTTATTTTTCCCCCTTCATAGAACATCTTACAAATCTGCAAACACATCATCAAGCAAAGATAAAAATAGCCATACTAATTATTGGCCCACTGTAGTCAATTATCAAGGGCTATATCTACACTTGCAAGTTAGTTCGAATTAAGGAAGCTTAATTCAAACTAATTTATGCCTTGGTCACACTAGGCTTTCATTAGTTCGAATTAAGGGCTTCCTGAATTCGAACTAATAAATTTGATTGATTAGTTCGAACTAACCCTTAATTCGAAATAGTTAGTTTAAATTAAAGTCAATGTGGCCATATTAGTTCGAACTAATCAGCAGATTGACCTTCATGCAACTGTCTAATTCGAACTAAGCAAATGCCCTGCATGGCCATGGCTAGTTCGAACTAGCATTCTAGTGGGGCCATGCTAGTTTGAATTAAGTTAATTCGAACTAACTAAAATTAGTTTGCATTAGTTAGTTCGAATTAACTAATTCAAACTAGCTTTTGTAAGTGTAGACATAGCCAAGGATTTTAATTATAGTATGGGTAACTGATACAAACTTTTGTTACCTATTACAACAGAATGGATGAGGACAGCAAATACTCTTTTTTAGGAAAGAAAATTTCAGACTAGATCTTGGGGGAAATTTTGGACTAGATATTGGGAGATGTACACCAGTCTTACAGAGCTACAAAGAATAAAGTGTTCAAGGTTGCCCTTCTCTTCTCTCTTCCTACTTTCTTTTCTAATTTGTGACATTGTGGCTGAATGAAAGGCATGGAACTCCTTAACATACTGAACTCAATGACAATTTTGCCATTGACTTCATTGGGGTACACATACACTTCCACACCAGCATGAATTTTCTCTTCCCCCAATCTCTATCTGTCCTTTTGTTTCCCTGTGCCCTAAACCTTTGGCATTAGCTTACTCATATCTTTGCATCTTTACAGAGCTAGCTTTGTCTGTAAAAACAAAATCAAAATGTGTCCAAAACTATACTATAGGACAAGTCCTTCTTATAAAAGGATTACGGAAATTACAGAGCAAGCGAATGCTCTCGAGAAAAATCTCTGAGCTGTTGGCCACATTGATGTGTTAGTTCTGGAAAGTATGGACAGAGTCATGTTGCAGTGGTTTGTTTGTTAGAGGTTTTTTCAAGTCACAAGGTTTGGCACTAGAAAAACACTTTCTCAAAATGCAATGGTGTTTAGATCCTGGATTTTGGTATAGGCCCATCTTTATCTTACATATCAGAACGTTACATCTTATTTTCCCAAATTAAAAAAATAATTCACTCCCATTTGCACACCATAAATACATTTTATGAATAAACCGCACAAGCACTGAGTGTTGCATTGAAAAATTCTTTCTACATTTCTAGTTGTGGGGTTATGTTTTTTCTATTGCACTGAAAGTATCCATTTTTAAAAACAAATAATGTAATTCTCATAGAGGATATGTTCCACATAAAAGTTCTTTTTCAAGTCTGAAAGAAAGCTTTTACCTTGCTATTTACACTATAAAGGACTACTTGAAAACTCACCTAGCAATATGTAAAGGAGGTTCAAAATTTCCTTCCATGCTGTTCCACTTTCCTCCCTTGCAACTCCTGCAAAATGAGCTGCACTGTTGTAGACATTTAAGCGATCGATGCAGTTCAAAACTAATGCCAGCATTCCCTTTAAAAAGTACATGATACAGAAGAAAATGTCTGCATATGCCAAAAAGTATTCCTTTGCATTTTAACACATTTTCCAAACCACATGCTTAAAAGCAGTGTCATTTTAAACAAATAGAGAACCATTATTGTGCTTGAAATTAGTGTTTTGAACATGCATTTTCCTGTATCCAAGCTATAAATATTCTCTTTTTAGGATGATTCAGCTTTGTTTGTTGGCTTGCCCGTGATAGCTTAATCTAAATGCCTAGACATTAAGGAATAAAGAGCATGAGAATCTTACAAAGGCCTTCCATACGTTTTTTGTGAATGGAATCTGTCTGACATAAAAACAGCTCTAGCTGCAGAACTTTTCTTTTTTCTTCTTCTTCTTCCCAGTGAGACATACTGATATCCCCATTTATAAATTTATATTCCATGAAACACTTGTTGATTAGAAAAAGGCTGAAATGTTGATAGCCATTAAAATTATCTCAAGAAAAACATGTCCAAATACCTGAATAAATATTCTAAGTAATTTGTAAACAACATTACTATAGTATTGAAAACTAATGTATTTTAAACACCTCTAAATATTACTTAAAATAGATTTTTCTATACATAAAATATCAGAGTCACATCTATGTAGGGGTGGAAGGAACCTACAAGTTCATTTAGTCTATTCCTCCACATCCTGGGAAGGATTAAGTACCCTATACTATCTCTGATAGGTGTTTGTCTAATCTGTCTCAAAAACCTTCAAGTACAGGGATTCCACAACTTCTGTAGGTAATCTGTTCAAGTGTTTAGCTCTTCTGATAGTTAGAAAAATTTCTCAAAATATCTAAGCTAAATCTTCCTTGTTCCAAACTAAGCCAATTACTATTTGTTGTACCCTGAATGGACATGGGAAATAAATTATCACCTTCTTTTTAACAACTTTTTACATATTTGAAGGTCCTCCTTCTTCTCTTCTCTAAACCTATCTAGGTTTTTCAACCTTTCCTCTGAAGTCAGGTTTTTCTAAATCTCTTATTTGCCACTCTCATCTGGACATTCCCCAGTTTGTTCCCATAGTTTTTAAAGTGTGGTACCAAAACAGCAGTCCATCTGAGGCCTTACTAGCGCCGAATAAAGGAAAACAATTATGTCCTGCATCTTATATCTGCTGCTCCTATTAATAGATCCCAAAATGACATTTCCCTTTTTTGGAACAGCACCACACTGAACCTCATTCCATTTGTGTTTCCCAAAATGCCCAGATATTTTTCTGCAGTTCTGCTGTCTAGCCAGTTATCCTCCATTTTGTAGTTGCACATTTGATTTTTCCTTCCTAGATGTAGTATTTTGCATTTGTCTCTATTGAATTTAATGTTTTTTATTTATACCAATTCTTCAGTTTATCAAGGTAATTTTGAATTATAATCATGTCCTCCAAAATGTTTGCAACCAAGTTGCAAATTTCATAAACATACTCTCTATTCCATTAGCCAAGTCATTAATGAAAATATTGAACAGTGCCAGACCCACGACAGGCCCCTTTTGGAACCGAATTCAATATACCCTCCCAGTTTGGCAATGAATCATTGAAAACTACTTTCAGTACAGTCTTTCAAACAGTTGTGCACCCTCCTTATAGTAATTTTATCTAGACCATATTTTCCTAGTTCAGTTATGAGACTGTCATTTGGGAATGTGTCAAAAGCTTTTGTTAAGCTTATACTTAATCTTTTTAATGAAGACTGAAGAAAAAAAAAAGCATTAAACACTTCAGCCTTCTCTGTGTGATTTGTTTTGGGTTTTTTTTGCTATCCTTCCCTATTAAGTGATGGATCTATACTTTCCTTCATCTTTCTCTTGCTTGTAATGTATTATAGAACCTTTTTATTGCCTTTTATATCTATTGTCATTGTAACTCATTTTCACTACTTAATAATAATGATCTCAAGGCCTAATAGTGTTAGAATTAAGTAATGTATCCCCTTTTGTAAAATCAGGATTTCTTTGCAATATAAAGCTCCTGTTTCTATCCCTAAGAGGTTGGCACGGATACCAGATTATAAATTTATCATTGGACTATGACTTAGTATAAGCCATTTTGGGATTTTAGCCTATGTAATTTTGGGGGGAGAAAACAGAGTAGAATGTCAAAGTTACAAACTCTGTGCAAATGGAGGCTGTTCATAACACTGAAATTGTTCCTAACTCTGAAGAAAACATTATGGTTGTTCACGTTTACAGGTGAACTTAGACTTAATACAGCTTTGAAACTTTACTATGCAGAAGAAAAACACTGCTTAATTGAAATGAAACAAACACAGAAAGTTTCCTTGCCTTGTCAAATCTTTTTTTTTAAACTTTCCCTTTATTTTACTTTTTTCGTAAGTTATGTTTGATACACTACTGTAATGCATTTGTCTTTCCTTTTTCTTTTTTTTGGGGGGGAGGGGTGCGGGGAAGAGGGCAGAGTGTAGTTGACATACACATAAAAACAGTATACATACATATGGAAGATAAACATTTTGATATCCTATTAATGTTAGTTATAGGATATACTGAAATAAAAACAATCTATTAATTCCTCCTCACCTCTTCTTTGAACAAATTTTGTCTGTTTTTAAGTGAGCGAAGTTTGTTTTGCTTATCTTCATGTCCTAGTTCTTCTTCTGGAGGCTGGAAATAAGTAATCAGGTCTTGCAGGGTCTCAAGTACCTCCTCAATAGGCAGGGTGATGGGAGCTGCTGCTCTGTTGTTCCCACTAAGAATCAAGAGATACAATGTAAGTTACAATATTAATAAAGAACCCTTTTTAATATCTAAAGCAGCTGCTTCTATACAAGAGAGACCAGGAATGGCTAAAAAATAAAATACTTGCTACATTTGCCCCAAGTGTAACATTAGGCAGCAATTAACCTGACTTGCCAGTAACTCCTACAACTGTTTCTTGGATGTTCAGTGCACAAACAAGCCTGCCTAGAGTTGGATCATGATATTCAGGGAAATCCTATGGCCTATGTTACACAGGAGGTCAGAATAAATTAACAGAATGATTCCTTCTGGCTCTAAAATCTATATAGGCTATGTCTACACTGGCAAGATAGTTCGAATTAAGGAAGCTTAATTCGAACTAACTTAAGCCATGGCTACACTAGGTTTTCATTAGTTCAAATTAAGGACTTCCTTAATTCGAACTAATAAATTCGAATATGCTATTCGAACTAAGGGTTAATTCGTACTAGTTAGTTCCAATTAACCAATGTGGCCATGTTAGTTCGAACTAATTGCTTAGTTCGAACTAACTGGCCCATTGAACTCAATGCAATTCGCTAATTCGAACTAAGCAAGTGACATGAATGGCACATGCTTAGTTCAAACTAAATTTTGCTAGTTCGAATTAAGTTAATTCGAACTAACTAAAATTAGTTCAAATTAGTTAGTTCAAATTAACTAATTTGAACTAACTTTAGTAAGTGTAGACATAGCCTATGAATTTTAGCTTCTACCTATGTGTAACATGAATGAGAAGAAAAAATGAAAAAGAGAACAGGCAAAGGGAGCAAACAATTATGAGGAAAAGCAACAAGATAAAGAAAACTACTATTTTTAAAATATTTATAAAGGATTCTCTAATAGTGATTGCACCCATTCAATGTCAATTAGGTGTAACAAATAGATCCACAGTGCTACAACTATAGCTGCATATTGCTACACTGTTTCATATTTTTGCAAACAAAATGAAAGACATATCTTTCGAAGAATGTGGAGAAAGGATGAAGTTATGTCCCATGTTACATGTGGGGGTGGAGGGAGAAGAAGGAAGGATAAATCCAAAAAACTGCCACTCAGTCTCTCCTCACTCAAATCTGAGTCATCATCAGATTTGCCAAGCAGAAGAGTCTTTCAATTACAATCAGGCATATACAAGCATAGTACTTCCACAGTAGAGCTGGTATGGAAAAAAAATCCATTCCAAAGAAAATTTTAATGGAAGTGCAAGCCATTTCTTTTAAATCAAAATTAACAGAAAAGGATACACTCTCCGTGACAAAATTCAGTTAATTAAAAAAAACGCATATTCTATCAAACAGTTTTGACAGAAAAATGTTGAACAGCCTTGTTTCACCAATAATAAAGCAGCTGTAGCTATTTTTACAACATCTCTGAGAAAAAGATGAATAGGAGAAAGAATCAGCAGTGTTTTCAGTAATGTTTAGTTCAAAGCTAGGTATTTTCGAGCTCTGTTGCTATGACGTTTTTCTTCCTTTTGCTATACAGTTCTCTCCTAACAGTAAATATACTGAATCAGGAGCAAATGAAATATGCTGTTCCAAGTAAATGAAACATGTTCTTCCAAATATGCTTTTCTTATTGTCAGAAATGGGCTAGAATAAAAATCCAATAACTTAATGTGCTCCAAGCTGAGGAAAGTTCAGATACGGATATATATACAAACATGAAAGCTTTGAGGCCATCTCCAGTAATGTTTATGTTGTCCATTTCCCTTTTTGCATTACTTCTCTACTTTACTTTGAGATTTTTCAAAATTGCATACCAAAATTCTTAATTTCACTCTATACTTATACATTTCACATAGTCATTAGAAATTAATGAGCACAGATACTGAACTTCCCTTTCACCCTAGAAATCACTTTGACAGAACATATAAAAAAACAAAAATAGGTCACCATAGGGAAGATTGTGTTTTCACTTCCTTTAAGATTGTTGTCCATTAAAGCATGTTATTCTGGAGGGCTAATAATGCAACAATTGTCATTAACAATCAATCTACTCAAAAAAGGAACAAGAATAAACAAGAGAAAAAGCAGAAGTGGCAAACAGGATTCGCTATGCAACACATCAAAATCATGCCTCCATATTTAAAACATGTTTCCAGCGACAACGTTTCTAAAATATGGTAATAATTTCTATTTTCCAAAAGGGTAACTTCATCTTTCATTAGGACTGTCTATTCACATACTCTGCTTCAGTATTGGAACTCCAAAGCTATGATTGGAACAGACAGTTCAGAATTATTCCATTTAAAGTCTCAATCTTTATTGGGCAACTAAAGTCTTACAATATTAATCTAACTTGATAACTGACAGCAATGATTCTGAACAATATTGTAGACCTTGGTAAACCAGCTGGCTACCCAGTAGTTGATCAGATCTTTTTGGCAATATATACTTTTTAAAAAATCTGATCCAAGACAACTGAAAAACAAACTAAATATTCATTTCTATTAATAATGTAAAAGATAAACACTTTTCATTGAGAAAAATATCTACTTTCTAGATACGGTCAATTACATACAGGCTTAAATAGTTACCTCTAGGACAGCAAATTTGGACAATGTGACAAATCTAACATCCACCCTCGCTGAATTTGGGGTGTTTTGGGGAGGGAAAAGGAGGGGAAGGGAAAAGGGGAATTTGAGAGAGTAGATCTGCAACCTACACATTTGGATTTCTTGGCCTTCATGGCTGGTAAAATCTAGCAGAAGGGAATTTTATTCTAATCATGTTTGAGATTAATATCACTTTGGGAAAAGAAGATATTACCTTCTCTCGTGTGAGTGGTACAGCATTTAGACCAACTACTGCCCTGTTTTTAACCTTCCGTCATGAGGAATGTTATGGAGAAGGTTGTAATAGGAACATTCTGGTTTTATGTGGAGATCTCCAATTTCCTTGACTGTTTTCATATGGTTTTCAATTAAGTTATGGTGCACATATAACCTCTAAGCTCCTCAGTTGGTATTCTCCTCCTATCAGTGGACAGAAATCCATTAAAACTTAGAACTTAACACTTAAAACTGTCGGCAACCAGAGATGCCAAAGGTTTTGTAGGCTTCCTTAGATCATGAGAAGGTTGAATGAGTACAATACTTTAGAGGTTTTGTTCTTAATCTCAGAGAGAATCAAATAGTAGTGATGGCTCATCTCCCCAGAGGGCAGTTGTCTTGTCCCAGAACACAGATGAGAACAAACTGACTATGGCTCAATCATAAAATGGAGGGTTGCTGCCCCACTTACTTACTGGAGTTTGACCATTGGCAGCATCAAACACTTATTTTTTAAACATTGTAAAGGGATGCAGTTTGCTTCTGGGTGGAATTCAAAGTATTGATTTTGAGCTACAAAGTCATAAATGGTCTGAGTCCTAGCTACTTAAGTGAATCACTCTCTCCACACATTGCTGGGGCAAACTCAGATCAGTGAAGATGCTTCTGTTAACACACACAAAAATATGAGCATTTAAGATCTGAATATAAGGCATTTTTGGTAGAGAAGGCTTATCTTTGGAATTCAATTCTCTCATTGATCCAACGGATCCCAAGTCTTTCCAGACAGCACAAAACATATCCGTTCCCTCCAGACTTTGTCTCTTGGGGGCAGATGACCAGAAACAGTCTGCTGTATCTGGAACCAAAGCCTATTTAGGGCTGATGTTGGTCAACATACTTTTTTGTGTTTTAATTGTGTAAATGTTCTCAAAAGGTATCTGATGGGGACATGCCATCAATCTGGAGTTGAACCCAAATATGAACTTCCTGCTCTCATTGTTCAAATTTAAATGATTTAGAGATGAATCGTAGTGGTAAAGATTGGCCCTAGATCTAATTATAAATCTAAAAATAATTAAATTCAAGAAGGTCACTATATTTGAAAAGAACTACATAAAACCCTCTGTTGATAATGCTCTGTCATATACCTTATAAATTGGCTAAATAAGCTGGTGGTATTGCGAATGATTCGAGCAGCCTGGGATTCTTCATGTTGACACCTTTGTATCGTTAGACCATCATCCATATGGCCTTCTTGGTGTAATATAACCTATGGAATGTAAAAATAAAATAATTCTTGAAGGGAAATGTGCAATTGAAAATACAAAGTCTATGATTAGACAAGTAAATTGCATTTGGCAAGAAACAATATTTCAAATGCAATTTTTAATACTTTGCAGTTCTTGCTTCAATATTAAGCTAAAATCTGCTACCTAATTTAGAACTGTATATAGTACATATATAATATAACTGAAATCAACTTTGTCTGGGCACTTCTAGTACTGATATTTGCCTACAACAACAATGCATAATGAATTAATCAGTCCTTTCCAGCAAGACCACTTAGAAAAGGAGAAAAGAGATTGTTAGTGAACCTTTGAGATTCTTAAGCTTCCTTTTAAAGGTAATATAAAAAATTTCTATGTAAAAAACATAGGTGGTGTCTTTCCTAAACTCTGTCTTGTAAGAAAAGAAGGACTGAGTTTACTGGCAGGCGGGGAAGGGACCTGGGGGATCTGGGAGCAGGGTGGAGGTCGGGGAGCTGGTGGGCTGGGAAGGGGGGGCCTGGGAATGCCACTGGGGGCTGGCAGTGGTGGAGTCGGGGGAGGGGGTCTAAGAGAGGCCCCGGGGCAACAGGAGGGTCCTCTCAACCTGTCCTGACAACTCACCCCTCCCGCCCCCATCACTCCTGCCAGCATACTGGCACTTTTTTTTTTTTTTTTTTTAAGAAAAAAAGTACTGCATATACCCAGGAAGGGGTACAATGCTTTGAAAGCATTAACATGTACCAAAAACTTCTCCTAATCGATTTAACTATTCCTACCTTGAATTGGGCTCCTGATAGAGCTCTAAACTAAGCACGATCACACCAGGCTTTTCTAGATGGGAGACCTCATAAGAACACTTAGGAGCTTCTAGAACTGGTGTTGATGTTTCAGTGGGTCCTAGTTCTCTTCTTCAACTATTCCCCAAGTGTAACAGCGTAACATGAGAGAATATCATGCTGATTTTTGAATAAGATGTAAAATCCTGGTTCATTTAGAGTCATTAAATTCCATGGCACTTTTTGCCAAAGTAGTATAATTCAGTCGGTTATCCAACCTAAATTTTAGCTCCAATAATTACATTCAAACTTTCTGAATTCTCGGTAAAAATTCAACTGAAAAAGGTATTTTTAATTATTTCCTAAGCAATTCTGTTTACTGCGGCTATGAGCTGTTCCAAAGTTGCTGCCTCTCATCTCTAGGATGGCTGAAATGATTAATATCAGTTGTTGAGTATGTAAAGTGAAATAGGATTCTTGTTTAAGTGTTAAATATATATTTAATGCCCCTGTAAGCATAATCATTAACAGATGATCACAATGCATCAGCTACTAATAGCTATAAATCATAATTTTACTTAACACTTGGTAGCATCTGCAGAAAAATTTTGCTTTCAGATATTGAATACCTTGCAAAAAGAAAGACACATGGAAGTTATTTGATTCTTTTGGCAACAGTTCCATATCATCGATCCCTAACACAACATTTTCATTTTCTTATTGTACAGTTGGAATATATTGTGTCAATCTACCAAAGCAAGGGCTAACAATAACTTGGGAAAAAGATATAGATAAACTATTTTAATACTAACTCCATTATTCTCAACAAAATTTACACAGTCTTTGAAAAAAAGATATTGTCATGGGCCTCAAACTAAAGAAAACATTTAGACACATCCCTCTTTTACAATAGAAGGTCAAGAATGAGACCTTCTACAACTTTGGGGAATTAAAGTGAATGCCTTAGTACAAGGATTGCTATTCCTTTTTATCAGCTCAGATTTGAGTATCCCAGGCTATATTTTAAGGGATATCAGTATTAGCGGGATCCCTACCTTTTCACTACACACTTCAAGTACTTTTCAGTAAAATGAATCATAAAAGGAAGAACTTAATGTAACCATCACTTACAGGAATAATCTCACCTTCAAAAGAGGAATGTACTCCAGAACCATTATAAGTAGTTTCTGGAACTGTTCCATGAAATCCAAATGCCAACAAATTTACTGATCTGCAAACTAAATAAATCTTGTCCTAATCTTTGCCTGTGTTTCTCCAGCAGTTAGGGTGAAACACAAAGAGAGCACCAGAGAGAGATGCTGCATATTCTATCTTCCATGTTCTTTTCTCTTCCCTTTTATGTATGCTTTCTTTGTTTTGTATTAAAGGAAGCAGGTTCAGACTTCAAACAACAAGAGCAATAACCCAATAGTATCGAAACTATCTATTTTCTCCTCCCCCGAGAAAGAGAACAGAAGAGAACAGCTATGGTATCTTTAATATCTAAAAACTTGTCAAATAGGGGGTACCCTGTTTAAAAACAAACAAAAAAACCCCCCCTGTCTGTGTAGAACTAAAGGGAAATTGTTAAAATGAAAGCCTTACTTGAGGCTTACTTTCAAATGATAAATGTTTAATTGCTTAACATTGTAACAGTAAACAAGGTTTTGTTAACATCTTATCCCTAGCTGGACCTGAAAAACCCTCCTTCTTTATCAACATGAATAACAGGACTCCAAGGAAGAGAAGCTTTGGTCTTAGACTCCTTTCTAGATGTACGGGAAAAGACATTGCAAAAACAGGTAGTGTAGAAAAACGTAACACAATCCCAAAAATTCTACCACACACTGTATTTGATGTTGTACTGCTGTATTTAAGAAGGAAAACTTAACTTTGAAACTAGTGTGTCCATTTTATCTAATACAAATAAATAGAACTTGAAATTATGAGAGTACTTCCTTTTTATCTTGAGATTGCTTAAATAAAGAGAATGAAATATTTAGAGAGCTGTTGGTTTGCTCCTTAAGGTGAGTTATCCATGAAAACAATTAGACTTGTTTTATTTGTTCAATAAGTCTGTTTTAAAATTCATTCTTGCAAGTAGAGGGTTTTCCTAACTAAGACTAATTTAATACAGTGGGTGCCTTAATACTGTAGGTTGACTAAATCCCACATCTGGGCACTCAAATTGACAGTGAGGACTCAGTTTTGCAAGTTGCTGAGCACTCTGGGAATTGATGAACATATTCAACCTTTTCTGTTTTCAATGAGGGTTAAGGAACTCCTCCCAGCCTTCAGTATTTCATGCACATGAGCGCTTAGGCAAGTAAATATGCCTATCTCTCGCCAGAGTGCTGACTGGAAGATCAAAATGAGAAATTTAAACCTCCTACTGAGATGCCTACAAATAAAAAATTGGGCCCAAAATACAAACTTCTCCTGAGGAGCTTAAACTACAATTTTCTTTTTAAAAAGTGACAATATCTGATATTATGCTTTTTAAAAAGTACATACAGATTTCTGCAATTTATATTAAATGAATTATCACTGATCTTTTGACCTTCAAAGCCAAGTAGCCCTAAGCAACTGTATCACTTAAAATTGAATAGGACAAATCAATTAGAAGAACACTAATACAAAACAATCTCACATTGTCAGGAGGAAATATGACCCAATAGATATTTTACATCTTTCATGTCTATGATTTTAGCTTATACTTTTATTTTTTAAAATGTTTACCTTTCTTTTCAAGGGTCCTAAACGTGGTGCTTTAGCATCCTGTGCTTGATAAGTCAGCCACAATGCACTGGCGACATGCTGGACAAAACAAACGGAATCACCATACTTTATTTCAGCGACTCCCATGCCTTCTATGTCACGTTTATGAGCAGATTCCAGTTTTTCCTTTAGTTTAAGAAAAAAAAAAATAAATGCAGATGTATCTATTTCAATAGTGCAAAAGCAAGCATTATAATCTGTAATATGAATAAGTCTATACTAGCAACATTGCTAAGAGATGTAGCTAAAAGTACACTTTATGTAATTTGTAAATTACTGTACCCATATCAATGGGCCAGATTCCGTCTTCAGAAAACGTGTTTATTTTAACTCTAGTTTAAATATTATAACCATTTTGCAGCAGAACAATCAAATTGTTAAATAAAGAAGCCCAAAAGTTAAACTTTTGTGAGTATTTACTCAAAGGCTAGTACTGCATGTTTGTTCAAAAAAAACCCCTGCAAAATAGAAAACAATTCTAGAAAACAATTTTATTAAGACTCCCTAAAAGCTTTTGCCTCTATCAAAAAAATGTATCAATACGTCTGTGAATGCAACTGTAGCAAAGCTGGTAGCATTGCCATAGATAGCTAAAGCCTGCAATTCCATCATGCTGCCTATCCAGTTCTACAAAGCAGAGGCTTGTATTTCCAAAATTACTTTTAGACTCCCTGCACATTAATCACCAGTCTAATAATAAACAAATTTTCACCAATATTTATTTATTTATGAGGACCAAAAAACCACAGAATATCGAGCAGATTTCTGGTGTCAAGCAAAATTCCCATGGGCATAACTTGAGAAGAATAGGGGAAAATCTTGCAAATAACACTCGGCACCTTGCCCAAATGGACATTTAGTTTTGTGAATTTTAAAAAAGAATTAATACATGGGCTGACTCGTTCTGATATTTACAGCCTTTTAAATGTTGTCCAGGGTTGGATCCGTCAGTGCTTCAGGGGTAGACAGACCCATTAATGTTACTAAGATTATGGCTACTATTAATGTTCTAGTGATGTAAGAATGAAACACAAGGTGTTTGTTCTGTCTAGAGTTCTGTGAAGATGCCTAACTTCAGGCCACAGGAAAAAGTGATGACTCCTTTACCAAAGCCTGTCTGGCCATTTCCACATGTTCCCCCCCTCCCCCCTTATTAGGCAGCAGGAAACCTTCATTCACAATTCCCCCAATTCCTTCTAAAAAGCAGTCCTTTACAAATGTAAGTTCTACGTAATAGCCGCATAGGTATTTATAACTTTTGGGGTCATCGATAAAATCCACTCATTCTCTATGCACCAGAAGACAGAGCACAGAAATTAAGTATGGTAGCAAGTTGGGAAGAGGACTTCATGCTGAATTAGGGGTCTCAGAGATGAGTAGCCAAACTAAATAGTTTTGCAAGGGAGCCTGAATTTGTTCAAATTGACAATGAGGACAAACAGTAAGAACTGTGATACTGGACAATCTCAATGGACCTAGTCTAGTATCGTCTCCCTGATAATGATCAATGTTGGAAACCTCAGTGGAAGAACTAGTCCTCTCTCTACCCCCAAACTCTTACAATGCACATTGCTTAATATACTGCAATATGTTGTATCCACTGCATGATTACTTAGTCCACGCTAGGGCATCAACTGACCCTCTGTGGTAATACTGTGCAGTATAAGCTATTTTTCTCAGTCTGGAAGCTAGAAAGACAGGAAGAGATATGGTAACTGTGTTTATCCAGAGCCCTGGATTGAAAAAAAAACAAACAACCCTGTTTATAGCTAAGTCCTGTCTCTTCTCCATTACAGCATAAACCACATGTTTGTGGTTAGAAGGCTTGTTCCAATCATGCTATGTTCTTGAGCATAACAACAGCACCTGAATTTTTTTATCCTCTCTCTTTTAAGTCAATAGCTATTACTAAACATGATGTTCATTTAATGATATTTGCCATAACTATGTTAATTCTTTTCTTTCACTTGCATGGAATATAGTTTCTACATTTCAATGTCAGTTTAAGCCTGAAGAGAGAGTATTGCAATGCCAAAATGAAATGAAATGACCATGTACTCCTTGGGGATGGTATTACAATATCAAAGCCATGGGAAAATGTCATATAAAGTTTATGGAGATTACATTATGTTGTCCAAATGAGATTAAACTTTTTCAGTGAATATTTATGGTGATGAGATTAAGACATTACCTCCTTCTATAGTGAGTATAATACAATGCCACAAACAAAATAAAATCATTTCGGTGCCAATTATTAATGCTAGCTGATTAATTGCTTAATGTTTGCAGAGCACTTTGAATATGTAAAAGACTATATTATTCCTAAGTGTGAACTCTGTGAAGATTATGTCAAAAAGAAACAAAACTACTTCAGTGACAGCTTCAAGGGAACACGTTATGATTTTGAAGTCAAGCTATGTTAATCCTACATTAGCTATCAAAATAAAATAATATTAATTGAAGTTTTATAGCAGCTCTAACTTTGCCTTTTTTTAATGGTAACATAAAACAAAGTTTTTCTACCTTATAAATAATACATAGCTTGCATTTTGGCTTTTTTAGGTCAGTTCTTATTTTTAACTCTTGTGACACTAGGTATCCTCCCCAGCTGTTTTGCTCCTTGAATCTGGCCACTTTCCCTGCGATTTCATCAGAGCAGTGACTGGTAGCATTTTGCAAGGCAAGAAGGATATTTTCTAGCAGCTGAGAACGTAGACAGGTCAGGATTCTTGGGAAAAGTCTAGTCTCTCTTTAAGTACTTATACAGACCCCATAACATGGTAGTGCCTAAGCACTTCCACCTTTCTCTTCCTTCCTCACAACCTGTGCTCAGATTGCCTCCCTCAGGACAGGACCCAATTGGGCTGAGGAAAGCAAAAGTCACACCAGGAGGTCTTGCTGGTGGCAAGGGAAAAAAAAATCAGTAGTCAACCAAATAGAAGAGCAGGGAAGTAAAGTTGACAGAATGGAAGAGGGTAAGCCATATAATGCAGTCGGTATACTGGGAGGAGGGCACAAACTCTGGCAAAAATCGAGGGAATGGCTTTAGAGAAAGCAGAGTGTTCTCAGTCAGTAGAAGAGAGCAGGAACATGGGCGATGACAGAGGAGAGGCATTTATTATGAAGGGAGAGATAGGAATGTGATTGGAGCTACATTGACTCTTCTGTAATCCTTCTGTATAGAGGAGTAAGGGAAGGTCTTTAGGGTTAAGCTCACTCACTGCCAAAAGTGATTAGACAGGCTGATGGACACTAATTAAAATGGAACCTTCCCCTGCTCCATTTCTCTCTTTATTAACAGTACTTGGCAAACGTTAAAGTGACTTGAGAAAAGCAGAAGCCTGAATTCCAGGATTATAAAAAGAACAGTCGCCTGACCAAGCAAGCTCACTGAGCTTCCTCCACAACTTGCCCATGCCTATTTATTGCTGCTGCTGAATATTTCATTCCTATTGCTCTATGTCTCTGAACTCAGAAAATATAAAGCTTGAAATCTACTTTCTCATCTCTCTCCTACATTGGTAAAAAGGAAAAAGGAAAACATTCCTTCCATTTTAATTCTGCAGGTAAAATGCACCATATACTTGGTGGCAAATATGAAATGTACAGTTAATCATGAATATTTGAACATTTGGAAACATCATATACAAAGAAATCTAAAAACACCAATTTCATTATCGTCTACCAAAAATGAATTAAGCTTTATGGTAACCCTTAAATTATTACAGCATCTTAATGCCATTTTAATCCCCTAAGAAAGCTACACCCTGGCTGTTATGTTGAAATGACACCAAATCCTACTGTATGAGTCATCTGTGACTTTTAAATGCATTAGAATGTTATTTACTTTGACTATGATGTTACTACTCATTTATTTTTATCTTTATATACTGTTAGAAAAAATAAAACCTGAAGTATAAAATACAAACTCTGAAATATAAAAAATTCAAAACAGAAACAAATTATTTTCAATGAATCCTAGTTCCTCTGTGGTTGTTCCCAGAGAGTCTTATAATTGAATCTGAGCTCTGCTCACCAGAATATGCGAAGTACTGTGCTAGAATGGGAACATCCCATCTCAAAGCAGAATTGCATCTGCTGAAGGGAAACTGTTGTCTCTCTGGTCACAAAAGACTCTTTCCCTTAAAACACACAGACTGACATTTTAAAACACAGGTGTTCAAAAGTGGGCGCCCTAAATCCATATTCAGTACTTAAATAATAGTCTGATTTTTAGACCTGCTTGGTACTTGTAGTTCTCATTAACTTCAGTGGGAATTATGGGTGCTCAATACCTCAGAAAAAACTCAGGCCAAAGTAAGGCTGCAGGAAATGACATTTGAAAATGTTATTCATAGTGGACACAGAAAACAGATAAACCTGTTGGTGTATCTGTCATTAACATCTTTTCGGCATGTTTGTATTGGTCATCTTCACTTAAAGCAATGGAGATGCCCATGAAATTCTCTCTTAACATTTTACACATTCATTTAATTTTTTTCTATAAGACCCAGAATCCTTCACCTCTGCTCTATTTCTATATGGAGACATTAAGGAAGACGCTAATATTAATTTACATTTTAAAAAATTATTTCTACTATCAGATTTGCTGGTATAAAAGCAATCAAGTTAATAAAAATGAAGTGCTTCTTGAATGTTCAGAGCAGGGAGAGAAGAAAAATGCTGAAATGCTAAACAGGTTTTCAGACAAGGAAGAATGCAATTCTGAGGACAGAAGCCTAAATAATAGCAGTGATGGTAAATCAGATTTTGTGATGTAAGATTAAGAGAAAGGGGGGAGGAGGGAAGAAATGTGAAGGGAGACATGATACCTGTCTACATATAAAGGGGTATTTACAAGGGATATGTCTACACTTGCACCTTAAGTCAACTTAATGAAGCTTAAGTTGAGCTACAGAACACTGCATCTACACTGGGTGCTTCCTTAAGTCGACTTAAGCGCTTCCTTAAGTCGACTTAATAACTCCACCTCTGAAGGTCGACTTAATGCCTAAATTGAGCTTATTAAGTTGACTTAAGCCAGGGTAGACGGGGAGTGCCCTTAAGTCAACCTAATTGGCCTCCAGACCCCAGTGCAATGTGGGACAGCTACCCACAATGCACCACTCCTCGGTTGACCTAGCAACTGCCAGTGTGGACACAGGCAGTCAACTTGAGTTTTTAGTGTGGACTCTTTAAGTCGACTTAACAAAGCCTCTAGTGTAGACATAGAGAAGGAGAGCAGAAACAATTATTCTTACTTGTCAACGAGTACAAAGTCAGAATTAATGGGTAAGGTTTTCTCGGTATCTGTAGTAATTCCTACTTACTGTAGGAAATATTTTGAACATTGAGGCTAACTGCAAGTATTTATTATTTAAGGTATTTGTCCAGTGTTCAAAGCTTCACAATCATGGTATTAAAGAACAAATCTGTAAAAATACAGACTAAATGTTATCAGAAACCTCAAGGAACTATATACAATGGGTCAAGCTGCTACAATAAATTGCAGCATTGCCAGTTCTAGAAATACCTCAGGCCTAGATCACATACTGCTCTGCATTGTTTGGTTATGCCAGAAGAAGGATGCAAGGCACTGGATGTAGTTTAAATTAGGCTGCAACGTTATACTTAGCTATCTGGAAGTAACTGGCAGCTAAAATTACACAGTGCGGGTAATTCCATATACTTGGGAAGCTCCTGTCAGCCCTCCCATTTTCCAGTCCTGTTCCTATCTATCCCATTGCTGCCTGTCCTCCACCCCCATCAGCAGTCTCATATAATCATTAAGGTCATAAAGACAGAAGAGGGTTGTCTCCCTGTCCTACTAGTCATAGGAGGCCCAAATCCCCATTCTCTGCTTCTTTAAAAGATTCCTCCTTTAAATCCTTTACCACTAACCTGATCCCAGAACTGCCTTGAATATAAATACTCCATACCTTCCAATCAGCTGGGGGCAGGAAGAGGTGTGAGCTCAGCATCTGTCCCCTCTTGCAACATGCTCTGGCTGTACTGCGTCCTACCTCTTTACCTCCTTCCTAGTAGCCTGCTGAAGAAACCCTATCCCTGAAGTTAAGGGGGCAACTCAACTTTCGTGTCCAGCTGGTTAAAGTGCCCTATTGCTTGATATGTGGTGAGGGCAATATCACACATGCAATAAATGTTGCATGGTCTCTATATACCACAGGAGGCTGGAAAGTTACTTAGCCAAATATCCAGTGATTGGAGGAGAGCCTAATTCCCAGCTAACCTAACTATTGGTCTGATTCCATTGGTCAAAAGGACCGTCATCATGTTTTAAAAAAGCAGGATATGCTTTAATATGACAACAGCAGCCTTTTGTCACTCAAGGATGGTTTAGGGAAGAGGTTCTCAAATTCCTTTTTTTTTTCATTGTTCAGATCATTCCTAAACAGAGAAGTTCCCTCGTGTGTCTTCATGATCATGCAGACCACTTAGCCTTCCATTTTCAATCACAACATCCCTGTGGCAACTACAGCAATTGCTTACATTAAAAAAGTAATATTGAGAAAATCTTTATGTAATTTAGCTGTCCTTGGAATAATAAATGTTTGACCTTCTGGAAACCAGTTAATCACATTGCCTATTTCTGCCTTTCATATCATCTCCCCCTCCTTTCTATTATTTTTCTCAACTGGAAATAAGAAAAAAGCTAGCACCAGATGATCAGATGTTCATGTCAGGCCACGGTTTAAGAACCTGTGGTTTAGAGATCCACCAAGTAGGTACAAGTGTTCAAATGCTTCACTTGCAATATCACTACTATCTATATCACTACAGAAAGAGACAACCAGGGCAGAATTAGCCACAGTGAAATTAATCCTATCTGATACACAGAACTGGAATGAAAGACAATCTTAATGAGATTCCTTCCAACAAAAATGATTCTATGACCATATCATATCTATAATAAATAATTATATCTAAAGATAGTGTGTAATTTTTATTGCCTTTTAGCAATTTTTTCAGCATACAGTTATATCACTTGGTTCAACACAGTATCAAGATTTTAAGATGCAAAAAACACACCAATATCTTCAACCCCAGTTACTTATTCTTGTATTTGTATTCAAAGTCACTGTCAATTGCTTCCTCCTTTAAAGAATTTTCTACGATGCTGAAACCTATTTGGTTCTAGAATTTGAAAGCTTTATTTTTTGTTTTGTTTTTACCTTTGATGCTCTAAAACAAAAGGAAGTAGACTTTGTGTCTGACTTTCCTCTGTCTAACAGCGCGAGTCCTTGGTCTTCAGTAAGTGCCAAGTACTGTCCTGTTGTAATATGTCGAAGGCGGAAAGGTTGTCCCCATCGGATGTAACTGCCACTCCAACTGTGAAAATTAGAAAGCAAAGATTAACTTCTAAATTACATGAAACAAACATTTGCACTTTGAGCTATGAAAGACATATTGAAAATTCTACAAAGACCATTGCTTAATAGACAATTTTGCCTAGATGTCATATGTTCAATATTTCTCTTCACCTTTGCATGATTAAATAATTATTTTTATTAATATTAATGAATCGACTAAAATGAGTCAAATCATGGGATTAAAACATTTATGTCAAACTATACCTCCAGAAAATCTGTATCAAAAAGGTCCAGTCAAACCCCTAGTAATGGAAGCTACAAACAACACTGGCACAAAATTACAGTACCTTATACGAAGGGGTTCCACTCTCCACAAGGCCCTTGCACGTACACCGGCTCCTCCAGTTTCATAGAATACCCTCCTGCAAACAGATTTAAAAGATCATCCTCTTTTGGTTACTTTTAATACAAGGATTTTATAACTTCTTACTTCACAGGACACTGTTTTTCCAGCCAAATAAGTGGAGGTGAATGGAGACCAGATGCCTACTCATCAATAATTGCACTTTTCAGTGGTACAGAAGAGAGGCCAAATGTGGATGTATGAGTTTAAGCTGACCAATAATTATCTGATTATTTTTATTGTTAAATCTATGGTGACCATGAATCAGCAGCTCTTTCCTCAGGTATTCCGTCTTAGGTTCCCCCCACTCCCCCCCCCCCCCAAATTCTAACTTTAAAAACACCAGACCAATTTTATGTCACTTGATTGAACAAAAAATTCTTTAATTCACAGCCTTCCCACATCTCAAGTATGGATTAGTAAGGTTCTATGTACATAGAAACACAATAGTAAGCATAATTACAGATAACTGCATACTTTCAGGAGCTATAATTTACAGCAACCCAGGTAAACAGAATACCAAATTCAGAGTTTGAAATTTATTGCTAGACCAATATCTGAATTTCAAAAATAGTCCATATATCCATACATGTTCACATAATGTATGTAATTGCAATTATATATTGTGAGACAGTTATTACTATGCTATCTGTATGAATATCACATTTTTACTAAAAGAGTGATTCATTCCTTATTTTTATTAAAGGGAAATACTGCCTAAAAATATGAAAGAAAATGTTGAATAAATAATCCGCACAAAACACTTAATTTTAAGGAGTTCAGAAGAATGAAATAATTAAAAATAGACAGACTACCTCAAATAAGAGAGAAACATAACACCAATAGCCCCTGTCCAACCATTCAGGAAAAGATCTGAAGTAAACAGCTTGGTTTCATACTCTCTTTTGAAGGTCAACCAATTCAGGTTCTGCCAAATCAACAGGGGCAAATGAATTCCTGAGTTAAGTCCCTCCATTCCCTGTCCCCAGCCTCCAAGCTCTCAAATATCAGGACTGTTATCTTAAAGGCATCAGTTGTTCTCAAATGCTCTGGTGGTGCATGGGGTAAGAGGCAGTCTTTCAGTTAAGTCAGATAAACCAGGTAAGGCTGAAAAGATAAGTATCAGCACTTGAAATTGCACCTGAGAGTAAGCAGAAAAATCAGTTCATTCTTCTGGTACTAGGGTAATGTGCTTCTTTCCAGATAACCCGCTGTGCTGCATTCTTAACCAGTTGCAGCTTAAGTTGCCTTCTAAGATAGCCCCTTGAAGTGCTTTTTTTGTGATGGTATATATGCAAGGGTACGGAGTATTGGCACCTTTTTTGCTGGGCCCTCTGCCCAGCTCTGGGGGTGGGGTCAGCAGGGGAAAGGAGTGCGCTGCTGGAAGAAGAGGGGTAGGAGAGGCATTTTCAAATTTACTATCAAGATATGAGTATTGGCACATTTTTAAAAAAAACAAACGAACAAAACAAAAAAGCAATGACCCCATCTACAGTGCACTGCAGCAATCCAAACTGGAGGGTACAAAAGTAGTGGGGGAGGTTCACCAAAGGCATTACTTTTGGAATTTGATGGCTGTCATTGCTATATTTTTGTCATCAATGCTTGGGCTTTAGGGCAAGATTTATGCATTTATTCCTGTGTATATACTTATGGCATACAGAGAAACAAAGTACCCCTTAAATATTGTTCAGCTCTGCTGGAAGATGACTTCTTTAAGACTCATGCCTTATTCTTTATCTTCTTTCTTTTAAGGTATTTTTAATTATTTTTAAAACAGAAGCAAAATAATCATTGATTAAGTAGGTTAATTAGAGATTTCTGAAAGAGGTAGAGTGGAATTAAGGGAACCACTGGTTCATCCATTGCTACTCTCCTAAGTCCCACTAGTTTCAAAGTCGTTCATTCACTGGAAAACAATCTCCTTCTTAACCTTCTTTGAGAAAGATTTAAGAAGCAGCACTCAATGTGATACTTTCTGTGATTCATGCCCCCTACCAAAGAAAACAAATATGATGACAAGATTAGCTTTGTAAAACCAATGTAAAAAGTAAAAAAAAAAAAATTTTCTTAGATAAAGACAGAATTCTACCCCACCATCCAACACAAAACTTTGACAAATATTAATTTCTGCAATGTTAAAATGCTTAGGCTGTGAGAAAATGTGAAAGCCCCTGGCCAATGTATTCTTTTTTCCACAGCCATCAGAAAAATTGCTTCTGAAGTTTGATGCATCTTTCCCTATTCCAAAATGTTTTAGGAATCCTTTCAGATAACTTCACTTTAACTCTTCATAACTTACCTGTTTTTTTCTTATTAAAAAGTATAGTTGTTAAATGCTTTTTACATTTCTTTTTCATTTATGTATGCCAAAACTGAACTCTTTGTTCACTGTCTGAGATTATTTGTGGACTTAATGTTTTTATTAATAAGGTTTAATAATCTAAATTGTTTTGAAAGTATGAATGATCCTAAATGGCAATAAATGAAAAAAATGACAAAGATCTATGTGAGGTGGAATAAATAGGTAAGTAAAGTATTTTCACAACAACACAGGATCCACTATTCCGTTGACCTTGAATATTGCTTTGCTGAACCAGACTAACCCTTTGGAACTTGTCCTCACACTTGTGATCTCTTCATTAACTTACATTAAACATGCAAGACTGGAAAGCTTTCCCTTACAATATCAGAAACAAAAATGTTTCTGACCACCTAGAATCAAATCTGACAGACAGCAAGAAAATGCCAAACTGTAGAGGACATGCTGCAGAACCTCCTTTAGCATATGCATAAGAAAAGAGGGAACACACAGATGTAGATACAGCTGTTTCATGTTATGTGTATCCCTTTTTTCCTAAAAGTATACTACTATATCCAAACCTATATTCTGTCTAAACACACATCAAAGCCCAAAATATCATTTGATGTTCTATAATTTTAACAGCAACATGAACACATTATTTACATATCTCTTTTGCACGTAGTTTATGTGCATCTTCTTAGGGAAAAGAAAAAATGAAATTTTCTTTGCTTACTAACAATAGCATTTAACTAGTTCTAATTAGGCTATGAAGTTCACACCTCATTGAGGATCAGAGGAGGATACAAGAATTTCTTTGTGCTGCTATTCTTTCTTGCCTATAGGCTTTTTCTGCAAGATTGGGTTATTAGGCAAGTAGTCCTATTATTCTTTGCAATCAA